>JANVCC010000112.1:1323599-1373388 GCA_025345505.1 Todiramphus chloris collaris | reverse complement strand
CCTCAGCCTCCTTTGCTCCAGGCTCAACAAGCCCAGGGCCCTCAGCCCCCTCACAAGCTGGTCATCAAGTTAAAATGACACATCAGGCAGCACAAATACAACAGTGTAAAGCAAATTACAATTCCCTCTGTGCTCTAAAGAAAACACTAGAAAAGACTAGATGGTTTCCCAGATTCAGCACCTTTTGTCCCTGGATGAATGGCTTTTACTGAGGTCATTTTTCTCCAGGGCTCTGCTTGAGCACAGCTAGGAAGCCTGACCTCCAGAGGACTCTGCAAAGCTATTAGCGTGAAGGGAAAAAAAAGCCCAAACCCCAACATCTTTAACAAATTATAGATACAAATGAAACAGAGAGGAAAAGGGAGAGGTATTTAGCTAATTACGTGGTTTGTACTGGTGCCAAATGGGGAAAGGCAGGGTGATAGCAGCGAGGGTTATTGCCGGCCTAGAAGGGGAACAAGAGCATCTTTGGTAGCCAGGTGAGCTCATCTCTGAACACGGAAAACAAACACCATTTAAAAAAAGAGAATCTGCAGCAAAAATCAGCTCAATATTTTTTCCCTTAGTGAGATAAAACAAAATCTCACCTTTCCCAAGCCCCTCAGCTATTTCCCTTCTCCGTATTAACCCCATCTCCTCTTCCAAAGCTACAGAAGTTGTTTGGACTTCATAGAATCACGGAATCTATGATTCTATGACTTGATGAATAAAGTCAGAATCTTGTTTCTGACTTCTCCCTCTGGGAGGCAGTAGCTCAGAACCTCTTTTGTCCTGCTGGAGTATGAGGACACTTGTTGATGGCCTTGGACCTTGCTGAGTTTTCCAGCAGGAGCTCATCCATCCACACAGCTCGGAGAGGAGAGCTTCCTGCAGCAGCATCCACAGAAACAGCTGGTTTTCCCTCCTATTTCCATCTTGCTTCCCCCTCTTTATGTCCTGAGCTGCCTCCGTGCTCAGATGATGAGCTGAGGTCCCGGCGTGAGGAGCTGTGAGCCCTCCTGGGATGTTGTGACAGGACAGGGGACCTCTTTGCAGGACAGAGTCCTTTTTATGGTGAGAGCATCCCGACAGGCAACTGGTTTATAGCTGCAATAGACAGTAATTCAGATAATAACTCTCAGGAAAGACTCGGTGCCAGGAGAAATGAGCACCAGCGGCAGAAAATAACGGAAGAAGCTGAAGAAGACGTTTCGCGGGTGATCTTTATGAGGTGGGGAGTCTGCAGAAGCCCATTAAAAAGAACATGAGTGGCTGGCTGTACTAACACGCCTGAAAACTGGTTTTCCACCTCAGAGCCTTTTACTGGGTGGCAGCTTGTTTGGTCTAACCCTGCTGACCTCGGCTCGCCCTTGACAAGGAAAGCTGCGCTGGCTCGAGATGCTGGAGGATCAGCCCTGCTGGGTTGGCTTTGGTGCTGACCCTGCACCCATCTGCCCCGCTCACCCCAGTTCTTCCAGTGCCCCGGGGACGTTTTACAATGGTCTTGGTCAATCACTGCACCATCATTTTCCATGGGATGTGGAAAAGCATCTTCACAAGCTTTTGCAGCTTCACTTGGAGCACTCGGAAGCTGCTTCTCCTGCAACCTGGAGTTTGAAATCTTGGTTGGGAGGAGCACAAGCTCAGAGGTGGTCCCTAGTCCAGAAAGCTAAATAAACAAGGCAGCTAAATAGTGAGAAAAAGGATTCTCTTCACTTGGTAGGACTTGATGGGGAGGGGGGGCTTGGGTGAGGTCACAATGAGTCGTGGGACAGAGCCAAGGGTAGAGCTCAGACCCCACTGGTCCCGGTCCGTCAGTTCACTGAAAACCCCTGTCCTTGGAAGGGGTTGCAGCAAACAGGTGAAGTAAAACAGAGTTACCTGAGGAAGAGAGACCTCAAATGAGTGAGGTCACAGCATTTCATTTAAATAGAAACATGGACTGACCACCTACCACCTGGTCACCCCCAAAGGGTGGATGCAGAACCACATTCTGAAGGTAGCTCAGCAGGCTGGACCACCTTTTGAAGGGATAAACAAGGACCCTGAAGGTCACAGGAAATAAGCTTCACTGGATGGATCAAGATTTTAATTTCTCCTGGGCTAAATCAGAAAAGTTCCCAAATATTTCTGAACTCCAGTCAAGTGACAAGCCCGGCTCCAGCCCTTGGAACCACAGCTCTCCTGGAGGCATCTCCCAGGGACAGCTACACAGGGTTCAGCACTCACTAAAATCCATCCCTCTGATGGGCTAACTCAGAACTAGCAGCTATTTCTGAAAACAGAACTATTTAATTCAGAGCAGCACCTTTTAGTCAGCGTGAATTTGGGCAATTCCTGTGAAATCCATTGGGCTCCTCATGATTTTCCTCAACTATACCCTGCCCGACGCTCCTTTCCCCACTTTCAGGGGCAGACCTACCTAATGACTGTCTATAAATTAGCACTTAAACACTAATTATTACTATATTTGATCGCCTATAAGCAGCTACAGTTATAGCTGTGTTTCTTGATGTAAAGGAAAAAAAAAAGAACATCGTCATTTTAGGTGCAGTTCTTCCTTGCTAAATTTAGCACAGACTTTAAATAAAATAGGTTTCAGAGAGAATAGTGGGAATAAGGAAAACATGGTAATTCCTTAAATACTGGAGATCTCTTTTGTCTCAATTAACTGCTTCCATTTATGATCTTTACTGGGGAGGGAGAAGTATGATGGTGATTCTCTAACACATTAAACACATCGTCTGCCTTCAAAACAAGCTGTGCTTCCAAGCTACACTTAAAAGACTTCTCCACCAAGTCACTCATTCCAAGCAGGATCAGGATTCCCACTTACCACTGACCTTCTGAGCTGAAATGGGTCTGACAGGCCAGGAAAAAACCCGTTGTTCTCCAGAAACAACAGTTCATCTATTGCCAAGCCCTCTTTTTGGTCTTTCACAGCTGCTATTTAGTGCTTCCCCAAAACACTATGAAAAGAATTACTGATTTTGCTTCCTCTCCTTCACACTCTCCTGAAAAATCTAACTTAAGTTGTTTTTTTCATGGTCCATAAAATCTGCCTCAGTTGAACAAGTACATTTCCACCCAAGGAACCAGCACCTCATGCACGTGGCTGCTGATAAAGCCTGCTAATTGATTCTATGCCACTCGCAGTATCGTGGGTTGCTGGTTTGCAGAAGACAGACCTGTTTGTGAACCTTATTATACCTGGTCTCCAGAACTCTTTCTTTCAAACCAGGTTTCAAGCCTGCCTGGAAAATCTGGAAAAGCACACTAATTTATACTTCATTTAAAAAAAAAGGATGAAATGATGCCCTGGGTTGATTTTTCTGCTCATTTAGAAACATTACACGCGAACCTTTACGCAAACCCAGAAGAAAGGAGGGCAAAACCAGAGAGAGAATCTAGAGATGAGCATTAATTTTGCACCCTACCTGGGGGTGCAAACAGACAGAAAAGGAACTCGTGGTCTGCTGGTGGAATGTGGAATGAGATGGACTTTATCTCATCGGGCTGTGCTGTAAAACTTGAAGCAGGGTCGGGATGTTGCAGCAAAGTTTTCCAAGCTAGAGCAGCAAACTCATCTCGCTAAGCCTTGGTTGGATCTGTTTAGGTGAGTGAATCTCCCTTAGTCTGCCTGAAGGTGACACATCAGGAGGATGCTCTGAAGTTACTGGACAGTTATTCACAAGAATTGGGCTCAGAACCTGGACAAGGCTTATTCTCTGATAAACTCAGACACATCACTTAAGGGGCTGCTCGTGCCACTCATCCTTGGAAGCCAAACAGCTGCCCAGACTCTCTAGAATTCCTTTACACTCAGGGAAAAGAGAGATGCTCTTCAGAGCAGGAGACCAAACTAAGTGCCTAAGAGTAACTCCCCGTCTCTTTAATGAGCAGAATAACCCTTCTTCCACCACAATGACTTCATTCTCTAAGTTTATAATCTCGTGGCACAGGGATTTACAACAGCTTTCCACGGCTTTACTTCAGACAGAGCCAAGACTTCACGTGACTTACAATCATAGAATCATTCAGGTAGGAAATGACCTTCAAGATCATCAAGTCCAACCATCTAAGTATTAGCAGGACCACTAAACCATGTCCTGAAGTGCCACATCTGGATGTTTTTTGAACACCTCCAGGGATGGTGATTCCAACACTGCTCTCCTCTCCGAGTGGAGCTGTGTGGATGGATGAGCTCCTGCTGAAAAACTCAGCGGGGTCCAAGGCCATCAACAAGTGTCCTCATACTCCAGCAGGACAAAAGAGGTTCTGAGCTATTGCCTCCCAGAGGGAGAAGTTAGAAACAAGATTCTGACTTTACTTCCTTTTTATTTGTTTTCTGCCTTCATGTTACAAAGCAAGGGGCTTCAGGGGACTCTCCTAACGTAAGATGCTCTTTCAAGCCTTCCCACGGGTTCATAGAATCATTATGGTTGGAAATGACCTTCAAGATCATCAAGTCCAACCATCTACTAAGTATTAGCAGGACTGCTAAACCATGTCCTGAAATGCCACATCTAGATGTGTTTTGAACCCCTCCAGGGATGGTGATTCCACCCCCTCCCTGGGCAGCCTGCTCCAAGGCCTCACCTAATGAAATTTCCTAATATCCAACTGAAACCTCTCCTGGCAGGAGGTTTTGGAGTCTTCTCCATCCTCTCCGTGATCACATGAGTTCTTTTGGATTATACTACTGGGGCTCTTAAGCAGGAGTTAAGTTCTGCACCTTCTGCTCATATCTGAGCTGAGGGTGACGTGCGCAGCCTTTATTGACCATAAAATCCCTTTTTAAATACATTTATTAATGGCTGATCCTCCTGCGAGCGCCAGGCACCGTTGTGCTAGTCTTGCATTCATTTAGCCAGGGCCAGAGATTAATTCCCTTCGCATTATCATTGCAGTGGTGACCTGCAGTAAATGTTGAGTTATGGCCAAACTTATCACAAGATACTGTTGCTGTTCATCATACCTCACAATAATTCTCCATTTCACTCAATAGCTCAAAACGAAGAAGCAGCGAGATTCCTACAGTAAATCTTGCAAGATATTGTCTGTTAACATTTAATGCGTGTCACCACCGTGTAGTAAATAATTCCTTCTGGAAAACAAGAACTTCACCCATTTTATTATTCTTTGGACACTGGCAAAGACAAAACCAAAATCCAACCAGTGCATTAAGCAATCCTAGAATGGTAGGGGTTGGAAGGGAGCTCTGGAGATGATGGAGTCCTACCCCCCTGCCAGAGCAGGGGCACCCAGGGCAGCCCACACAGGAACAGAGCCAGGGGGGCTGGAAAGGCTCCAGAGAAGGAGACTCCACAGCCTCTCTGGGCAGCCTGGCACAGGCTCTGGCACTGCAACAGTCAAGAAGGTTTACCTCATGCTGAGGTGGTTGAACCTTGAGACCATTACCTCCTATTCTATCCCAGGGCATCCCTGACAAGAGCCTGGCCCCTCCTCCTTGCCCCCCACCCTGCAGAGATTTGGAACCATTCCTAAAATCCCCTCTCAGGCTTCTCTTCTCCAGGCTGAACAGCCCCAGGGCTCTCAGCCTTTCCTCACCAGAGATGTTCCAGTCCCTCCAGCATCCTCGTAGCCTCCCTTGGACTCTCTCCAGTATTTCCCTGTCCCTCTTGAACTGGGGAGCCCAGAACTGGACACAACACTCCAGATGTGGTCTCCCTAGTGCAGAGTAGGGGGCAGGAGAACCTCCCTTGACCTGCTGGACCCGCTCTTCTTTCTGCCCCCAGGAGACCAATAACTATGAGATCTTAAGAAGCTGATTAATATAGCAGATCATCAGTCTCTGTGATGTTTACTAGAAAACCCCCATTATTTAGCGCTGGAGCTGCAAGAAGCACCATCCTGGCTCCCACTAATAGTTTATGGTGGTGTGGTTGGTTTTTTTTCATATCCTGCCAGGGGAAAAGAGAAGCTGCAAGAGGAAATGTGACTCAGCCTTTTGTGTCAGCTGTTGAGCTACAGAAAGCAGAAATAATTTTGGAGAACGTGCCGGAACTGCAGATTGTCCCTCTGGAGAGGGATGTCCTGGCCATGGCACAAACCCTTCCCTGTTCCTCCTGCTGCGTGATGGTGGAGCCACTGTCTAGGGATTTGTTTGAGCCTGCAATACTCTAATGGTGTAGGAGACACATCTCCTGCAAGCATTTAAAGAGTGTTTCTTACATTGGTTCAGATGGCCAAATGAAAACCAGCGGGAAAGCTGATGACCAAACCAACCAGCAACTGCCATCTCAGTGTGGTTGGGAAGGGCTGAGGGATAAATACCAGTATGAAAAAGGCACATCAACATGGAATTCCATGACTGAAGTCACACAAAACGGCTCTTTGACGAGGAAAGTGAGGCTACAAAGGGTTAGGAGGGAGCAACACGCGATGGAACCAAAACAAGCGTCAAAAACCACGCTTCAGCACGTCCCCATGATGTGAATCTTCCTCTTCTATGGGACTTTGTTCCTTCAAAACCAGAGAATAATTATTTACTGACCGAAGCCACACAAAATGACTACGCTATGTGCTGCTTATAGCCAAATTTCATCTCCTCAGCGTAGCACTCCAGCAAAAAAACCACCCTGTGCTTGCTCCATTAGCACTTACACGTGCTTGGGAGGGAGACTGAAAGCAAAATTCTGTGAATATTTGAAAAGAACTATGCCAATATAGATGGAAATACTAATACCCTGCAGTGACAAGTCACTGATTTATTCTGATCTCTGACTTCTTTAAGATAGATTGAAAGAATCCAATTCTTTTTTTCACGGAAGATACCCGGGCACGTACAGATCTAATCAGCATAGTTGGTAATAACAATTTTGTTGGAAGAATGTGTTAGGAGTGATCCGTAAGAAATCCTCACGGTAGGCAGCCTGTAAACAAACCAGCAGCAGTAGCCAATTCCCATCTTACAGAGCTCCTGACTCGAGTACGAAAATGTCAGCGACGGATCCAAAAGCAGAACCTAAAAATAGGACACGGAAAAAAAAAGTCCCAAACTGGAGCCAGATGGGCCCTGCCCAGTATCTTGCAACGAGACTTCTGGAAAGGCATAAAAACCCCCTCCCAGCACTGGCAGCTGACCAAACGCTGCTGCCTTCAGAGCTAAACATTTGGGAAGAGACACGACTTCTTGTGCCTGATGGCAGCGAGTCCACCGACGGAAGGAGGAGGCATCCAAAACCATAGCAAATTTATCAGGAATAAAGCTCGAAACACAAGTGCTCCAAATTCACACGGTGGGGAGGGACTGGAACTTTGCTGAGATGAGAAAACAGGCGAAAGGATGACTCCAGGCAATCGAAAAGGACAGCAGTGGAGGTTTCCTGAGACATCAGATGGCTATCCAGATAAAGCATCCACCTCAAAACAACCGAAACGGAAAAATTCAGTCGAGCTGAGATGAATTCAGGAGGTCTCTCAGTGCCTGCAACCCTGTATTCCTTGCCAGGAAGAAAAAAAAACAACCAACCCAACAAAATCAGAGGTAGAAAACCTTCCGTAGCAATAATTGAAAGTCAAAGGCTCCTAAAGCGACTCAGGCATTTTTGGAAGCGGCGCCTGAAGCGTCTTCTCTTTGCTTCTCATCCCATAATGCAACTTCCAGCCCTCACGTTAAGCTGCCTAATCCTCCAGCAGTGATGGCTACAAGATGCCAACGTAATTTTTATGTCTGATTCCCCCCCCCCTCCACCCCACCCCCGGCTCTCAAAACGCGCTGCGACTCCGAATGGACTCTGTGAGCACTGACCAGGAAATCTCTCCCTTTGCATATATATATATGTTTGCATATATATGTTTGCATATATATTGAAAAATCAAGCGATGTTCGCTCAGCTTTGTGACGAAGGGGTGGGGGGCAGAGAAAGGAGGAAAACTCCTTTTGCCTACAACCCATGAAGGGAACAAGCTGCTGCTTTCACACTGCAGGGGACTCTGGTGATGCCTCCAGCCCTCGTACCTGGGGTGCTCAGCGACATCCAGCCAGGCAAGGTTAGCTCACAGTTGGTGCAGCAGCAAGTTCATCACTGGTAGAAACAGAACAGCCAGAGAAAAGGTCACAGCAATGTAAAGAATGGCCTTGCTGAATTTCATAGTATCATAGAATGGTGGGGGCTGGACAGGACCTCTGGAGATGATGGAGTCCAACCCCCCTGCCAGAGCAGGGTCATCCAGGGCAGCCCACACAGGAACAGAGACAGGGGGGGCTGGAAAGGCTCCAGAGAAGGAGACTCCACAGCCTCTCTGGGCAGCCTGGCACAGGCTCTGGCACTGCAACAGTCAAAAAGTTTCTCCTCATGTTGAGGTGGAACTTCCCGTGTTCCAGTTTGTGCCCATTGCCCCTCATCCTATCCCAGGGCACCACTGACAAGAGCCTGGCCCCTTCTCCTTGCCCCCCACCCTGCAGAGATTTGGAACCATTCCTCAGATCCCCTCTCAGGCTTCTCTTCTCCAGGCTCAACAGCCCCAGGGCTCTCAACCTTTCCTCATCCCAGAGATGTTCCAGTCCCTCCAGCATCCTCGTAGCCTCCCTTGGACTCTCTCCAGTATTTCCCTGTCCCTCTTGAACTGGGGAGACCAGAACTGGACACAGCACTCCAGATGTGGTCTCCCTAGTGCAGAGTGGAGAGGGAAGAGAACCTCCCTGGCCCTGCTGCCCACACTCTTCTTCATGCCCCCTAGGAGACCATTGGTCTTCCTGGGCACCAGGGCCCATTGCTGTCCCATGGAGAACTTCTTGCCCACCAGGACGCCAAGGTCCCTCTCCATGGGGCTGCTTCCCAGCAGGTCTGCCCCTAAGCTGTCCCAGTACATGCTGGTGTTCCTCCCCAGGTGAGAGGACTCTACACTTCTCCTTGTTGAACTTCATTGGGTTGCCTCTGCCCAGCTCTCCAGCCTTTCCAGATCTCACTGAAATTTCAGTCTAAACCTGTAAGAAACACCCAAGAAGCTGATGCTCTTGTGCCTGACCCTTCGTTACAACAACATCCCTTCTACTCTCAGGGTGTGTTTATACTCAGCCAGCCAGGATGCTGCCAACTGAGAGCATCTGGCACAAACATCACCACACGAGGCCAGGAATGACAAACACCGAGGAGAACAAAAGAATTCAATCCGGGGGAAAATGAGAAATCGCTATTCTTCATTACGAGCACCGCTGGCCTCCATCAGCAGAGGAGAAATTCGGGTCTCAGCCGTTCTGCTCTACTGCAAATCCAGAGCGACGACTCTGATGCACCCAGTGGTGTTTCTCCGTGTTTAGGAGCAGTCCTGGCAAAGGACTGAAATGGTCCCACTGAAATGGTCCTGAATTCATCCCTAAGCTCTGCCTCTCCAAAGCCCTTACACAGTTTGTCCCCTCGACAGCGCTCACGCGGGGAAGAATCAGGAGGAGGCAACAAGGAGCAAGCTGCGAGTACCAAATCAACGCAGCAGAGCGGTTACGACACCTTGGCCATCTCTCTTGAGATGGGATGTTCTTCTGCTGGGCTCCATCTGATGTTTCCTCTCTACCCAGAATTAAAAAGCCCTGTAGCTGTGAAGGTTAATAATTGGCCGCGGCCAGTAACGAGCATCTTCACCATCTAGTTGAAAAGTCAATGATGCTCAACGCGTAATTGTCCAGTACAGCTATATTTGTCTGAGGTATACCAAAGAACATTTTCTTATGCCCAAGATATTACTCTCCTGTGATTGCAGGAATATCTGAGCCAGATCTGCCTGCAAATGCCTCTTGAGGAAATTGGGTTTCTCCGCTCTATTAGGAGCATTTCATTTTTATGATTAAAATCAGAAAACAATGTTCTTCCCAGTTAAAGTGAAATGTGCAAAATACGACTTTCCTATAACCAGGTTTCCAAATACTTATCTAAAGTGCTCTCACAAGGCATTAATAAATAAGGATGAAAAATGAAAACTGCATAGCTAACATGTTTCATAAACTATATTTGCCATGAGTTATGGACAACACGCTTTGGAGAAATAATAATAATAGTTTACACTCCTGTATGGCACCTTTCAGTTGAGAGACTTCCGAAAACAAACCTCTGAGCTTTAATCAGAAAGGAAGGCATCAATTTCTCCATGACACTAAATTAGGTAAATCAAAGCAAAGACTAATAACCAGTCAACAGTTAAAACCACAGAGGAGAGATTTCCATGTAGACCCTTCTTGACTGAAGTACTTTGACGCGTGCTCGTGATTCTGTCACATCAAAGGGACATCAGACTGGAGCTAACCTCAAGCCTACGGCTACGTGGTTGGAGTTTGTGTGTTGGGAGGACTTCTGACAGATTCTGCCCAACAGCTTCCTCCATCGTGATGGAAATGAGGTACCAAAATACTTGTGAACATCTGGACGGAAGTGGTTTAACTGAACGTCACGCTGGTAGGCTTGGGTTGGGGGAAGTCCCTCAGGCACCTCATTGTCAGCTGGACCTACCTCCGTTTGCATCTAGGCAGCTAAGTCAGTGACCAGGCAACATCTTGTGTGGTTGGAGACTCATTGAGCACAGGATGGGGAAAAGAAACCCCCACTGTGTTCTCACTCTAGAATGTGAGCTCAGATCGTCCAACGGTGGAAAAAGAATCCCAAAGACAAAGCACACATAGAAAAAGCAATGCGACGGATAAATGGAAGGAACTGAGAAGCCTTTTCTTCAACACAACCAAAAACCACTGGCTTCCAGGGCTTTGCATCTTCCAAAGCATAAAGAAAGGGGAGAGCAGCAGGTTTTTACAGGTTGCAAAGGTCTAGAAACATGCTGCTTTGCTTGGCATGAAGGACAGCCAAGAAGAAAGGAGTACAGTGGAAATTTCATTAAAACAAAATAAAAATAATGATAGTCCTTCAGACAAAAGAAAAAAAAATAAAAAGGAGAGGGGATTACCTGGCAAAGAGGGCTATGTAGCAAGCTCTGAAAGGCCAGAATAATGCACCATCAAACCACAACCATTTGAAAAGAGTACCTTTTCTTCCCTGCTCAGGTTGCCGTCTTTTGTTCCATCTCATTTCAGTGACCATCAATACATCTGCCTTTTCCCTTCTCAGCTGGATGTGGTTGACAGCAATCCAATTGGATGGAAGCCCAGATACATTTCTTTCTTTCTTTCTTCCTGCCTTCCTTGCAATCTGTAGCAAAAACAAAATCCACAGAAGACCAGCATTACTTTCAATTCCAAGTCAACCTCTGTTTCAAACGATGTCCCTGCCCTAGCAGGAGAAAAGAAAAATCACAGGAAGTTTATTGCAGAAATTAAGCTGATAAAAGCATTTCCATTCCCCCCAGTGCCTGTGCTCTTTTAGCATAGCTGGGCAACCTGATTCTGACAATCTAATCCACCAAATAAAATGCATAAAGGAGATCTAGGTCATCTTCAACCAGCCAATAACGCTGAACCCTGAAGTAACAGGGTGGCCAACTTCACAAGACACACACAGAATGGTCAAGGTTGGGAAGGGTCCCACTGGAGGTCGTCTAGTCCAACCCTCTATTTGAAGCAGTCGCAGGTACAGTAGGGTGCTCATGATCTTGTCTGACTGGGCTTTGAGTAACTCCAAGGATGGAGACTGCACAAAACCTCTCAGGGCAACCTCTTCCAGCACTTGACCACCCACACAGGAAAAAACCAAGAGCTTCTGCTGCCAGAAGTCACAAGCTTCCAGCTGTCATCACAGAAGCGTAGAATTGTTCTGGTTGGAAAAGACCTTCAAGATCATCAAGTCCAACCATGAACCCAGCAATGCCAGGGCACCACTGACCCCTGTCCCTCAGCACCACAGCTCCACGGGGGGCTTGGAAACCCCTCCAGGGATCACGGGGACTCCACCCCTGCCCTGGGCAGCCTGGGACAGCCCTGGACAGCCCTGCAGGGGCTGCAAGAAATTGTTCCTCAGCTCCAACCTAAACCTCAACTCAAGGGGCAACTCCAGGCTGGTTCCTCTCCTGCTGTCCCTTGTTCCTTGGGAGCAGAGCATCCAAATGACCCTTTAACACACCCAGGGACGGTGACTCAGCCCCCTCCCAGGGCAGCCCATTTCCTGCTGGGAAATTTTTTTCCCTAGTGTCCAGCCTAACCCCACCTTGTTCCAGCTCGAGGCCGTTCCCTCTGGTTCTGTCCCTGATCACCTGAGAGCAGAGCCCAGCACCAGCCTCTCTACACTGTCCTTTCAGGGAGCTGGAGAGAGTGATGAGGGCTCCCCTCAGCCTCCTCTTCCTCAGACTAAACAGCCCCAGCTCCTTCAAACGCTCCTCACACGATCTCTTCTCCAGTCCCTTGCCCAGCTTCGTTGTCCTGAGGTGCCCCAAACTGCACACAGCACTCGAGGGGAGGCCTCCCCAGTGCTGAGCACAGGGGGACAATCCCCTCCCTGCTCCTGCTGCTCACGCTGTTTCTGAGCCAGGCCAGGATGCCCTTGGCCTTCGTTGCCACCTGGGCACGCTGCTGGCTCATGGTCAGCCACTTGTCAACTAGAACCCCCTGGTCCTTTTCTACCAGGCAGCTCTCCAGCCACACTTCCCCAAGCCTGGAGCATCTCATGGGGTTGTGGTGGCCCAAGTGCAGGACCCAGCACTTGGCCTTGTTGAAGCTCATACCGTTAATGTTGGCCCATCCATCCAATCTGCCCAAGTCAGCAGCAGCAGTAACAGAGCCAACGGCGAACAAACCAGGAAACCCAACCATGAGGGTTTCATAACCAGAAGTTCATTGCTCTTCGCAGCAATGCCAGGACTTGGAACCAGCAAGAAATTTCATTTCTCAGTTTTCCAGTACCCACTAAAGCACACGGACTGGCAACACAATGACTAAGTCCCCTCGTTTTCACCTTTACCCACCTCTTGACAACGTTAAAAACCCCAGATTTTAATCAGAGATGGTTAAAGCCCAAGCTGATTATTTATAAAGCAGGTATTTCCCCCTCTCCTGCTGCCTCCTTTGCTCCACTTAATCACCGCGGCCATTAATTTTAAAGAGCACTAATTGTTGTCTTTTGGCCTTTTAAGGCACATCTCACCCATCTGCACCAGCACGACCTACACAGGGGGGAAAAAAAAAACCCCCAGGGTTTAAGCCTTGTCAAAACCAGGGAGGACGGTGAGGGAGAATGTGCTCAGAGACACCCAAGCTGGTGAAGAGGAGGTGTAAAAGACACCATCTGCATATCCCGCATCGCAGGGCGGAGTTGCTCAAAATTAGGATCGACAATGTTGAAGTGGTGATATTACCACCCTCCTCCAGGCCAGCCACAGACACCTTCGGTTCAGCACTTCAGCGAGGTATTAAAACAGCTGCAGCAAGTCAACAGGGGCATGAAGGGTCCACCCTGCCCAAGAAACCCTCCAAGAAGCAAGCCCTACGTTCCCCAAGCCACCAGCGAGATGGCTTCAAGGATGGCATCGCTCCATCTTACTGAATAACCCCCCCCTTAATTAGTCACTTTGAAGGTCTTACAGAGACACCCCCTGATGCAGAAAAGAACGTTTGGATTCCACAGTTCTGCTCACATTCTGCAAATCTGTTTATTTCCAGGAGGCCACCTGAACCAAGAAAGTCCACCAGCTACTCCTCCACAGAGACAGACGTGCTGGAATGCAGACACTGCACAAAATTGGAGGCCAATGTGGGTAACAGGCTGGTAATGTCCCATCTCTGTCATCCAAGGATAGTCAAGCCTAACATATTTCCAGACAAAAGCCCCTGCCCAAAGTCAGCTGGACTCTGGCTCAGGTTAAATTAATAGAATTTAGGATAAAAAGGAATTATTAGCTCCCCTTGTGTGACATGCTGTGGAGCTGCTCAGTATCGAGGCCAAGCTAAACAAACCCATTCCCAGGCTCAAAAGTCAAACCCACACTGAAATAAGTGGACTTCCAATGTTATCTTTGTGTTTGTGCAAAGCTGCTTCTTTTCAGGTTTGGTTTTTTTTTTTTCCCCTGGTCATTTCTCTGTGCCAATTAGTTCCAAACGAGGGAAGAGGTGGAAACTGCAGCATCTTCTGACAAAAATCTGTCTCCTGGTAAATTTACAGCTCAGCTTTATGCACCTCAAAAAATTCTCACACTTCAAACAAGCCAAGGACAAACTCGAATATCTGAAATGAACCTCCAAACCTTTTGGATTCCCCCCAGCATATGCAGGGAAGGCAGCTGCCAATCTCAGTATACATCTAGGCAGGCTGCTGCTCAGAAATATAGAGTAACTATTTCACAACACAGCCTTGCTATGATTCAACTCGAGCTCGAGTTTCCATATTCTGGGACTAAACATTGGTAACACGTGAAGAATTTTGGCCCAGCTTTCCCACGGCTGATCACGGCATCTATTCGCTCGATGAGTTAATAGAGGCACCCCTTTCTCCTCCATTTGTGCAGCTTGCCAGAAAAAATCCCCTGCTGAATGGTCACCGGGAACGTTGCTTGCTTGCAGAAGGGCTGGAGAGTGTCTGAAATGCACCTATTGTCCCTCTGGACTGGGCACTGAGGAGGCTACACCTTGAGTACTGGGGTCAGTTCTGGGGCTCTCACTCCCAGCAGGACCTTGAGGGGCTGGAGAGTGGCCAGAGAAGGGCAACGGAGCTGGGGAAGGGGCTGGAGAACAAGTCCTGTGAGAAGCAGCTTAAGGACCTGGGCTTGTTGAGCCTGGAGCAAAAGAGGCTTAGGGGAGATCTGGCTCTTGCCAGGTCCCTGACAGGAGGCTGTAGAAAGGCAGGCACTGGTCTCTTCTCCCAAGTAACTAGTGACAGAAGAGGCAATTGCCACAAGCTGCAACAGGGGAGCTTGAAACTGGACAAGAGGAAATGTTTTTTGCACTGAAAGCTTTGTCAGGCTCTGGAACCGGCTGCCCAGGGATGGGGCTGAGTCACCATCCCTGGGTGTCTTTAAAAGCCATGGAGATGTGGTGCTTGGAGATACGGCTTAGTGGTGGGCTTGGGAGAGTAGGGTTAATGGTCAAACTCGATGAGCTCAAAGGTCTTTTCCAAACTAGATGATTCGAGGATTCTAACCCTGCTTCCACTGGTGGAATTTAGGTAAATCCAAGCTCAGCTGAAGGAACAACGCAGCCTCTCCCCTTGCGCTTCTCTGCACAGGCCACCTCTACAAATAAATGTTTAAGAAACACAATCGTTCTCCTCTCTGACTTCCTACCGCCCGTGATTTACAAGGGGAAATTAAAAATACACACATCCCGGTGCTGGGGGTTTTACATCTCGGGTCACTGATTTATAAAAGCTGCCAGTGGCTTTTAAACGCTTCGCTTTGATTTAAGAAATCATCGCTCCGACGTTGCGTTTATCTTCGGCTATTCAGCCGCGTCGCACGTCGCTGAAAATCTGATGTATGGGCTGCAGAAATGTATGCAGCTGGAATACGAAACGTATTTACAGATCGCTCCCCCCCCCCTAATAATAATAATAATAAAATAATAATGTATGCAGCTCAGCCACCCAAAAGATATGCACGGATTCACACCCAGGTGTCAATGAATATACGTGTAGATCCCTCGCGTATTTATATTAAATCCTTCTCTCCCTAACCACATTTTTGATGGGAAGATCAGGCCCCATGTCGATAGATAATGAGAGGCTCTGTGATGTCTTTCTTCCACCCCCTCACCTTATCATTCCTGCTAACACATCTCAAATTCAGCTGTAAGCTGTTCCCAGCTCCCCAGGTGCCTCTTTCTCCTGCTGCTGCTGTCAGAGGCGGAGAGGCTGGATCCCAGCATGAGGGGCTGGAGTGGCAGGATTGCAAAAAAACAGGGTAAGTCATCAGTTCCTTCATCCCATCCCTTTGGTGAAGGTGTGGGGATTGTTTCCATCCCCTGTTCCCCTCACCCTCACCTCTCCCCGCTGTGCTAGAAAGAGACTGGAGATTAAACGGAACCACGCAGGCATTGCTGTCATTAAAGCTGAAAGGGTGAGAGACCTGCTTCTCCTCCTGGACTCCTTCCTCGGGTGCTGGAAGAAAAGGAGGAAGGTCAGATCCAGTGCCGGAGAACTGAACCGCTGTCCGAGGAGCACATTTCACAACAGCTTCATTTTCTTTTCCCATTTTCACACACAAAGAGCATCATCTGCTAACGGCCTCGCACGACGCCTCGTCACCCGCTGGATTTTGAGTAAAGAACCCAATTGGTGGTCAGGAAGAAGTCAGGTCCTGTTGTGGGGGATGCTCTAAAAAGCTCTGGCCACACTGCTACCTTTCTCACCAAGTGCTCTCAAGTTAAACCGCCGCTGTTTGCAGGGAGCGACGAGATGGTTAAAAAAACCGCAGAAAGTAGCTGAACACACTATTTGAGTCAGTTATTTGCATTAATCACAGTTTTCCCCACCCACTTAACTCTTTTTCCGCTTGAAGCGTATGATGCTTATTACAGGAAAGAGATGGACGTGCTGGAACGTGTCCAGAGCAGGGCCAGGAGGATGCTCAGAGGCTGGAGCACCTCTGCTATGGGGACAGACTGAGAGAGCTGGGGTTGTTCAGCCTGGAGAAGAGAAGGCTCCGGGGAGACCTTCTTGTGGCCTCCCAGGATCTGAAGGGGATCCAAGAAAGCTGGGGAGGGACTTTTTAGAATGTCAGGCAGTGACAGGACTGGAGGGAATGGATTAAAACTAGAAGTGGGTCGATTCAGGTTGGACATGAGGCAGAATTTCTTGCCCAGGAGGCTGGGGAGACACTGGAAGGGGTTGCCCAGAGAGGTGGTGGAAGCCCCATCCTTGGAAGTGTTTCAGGCCAGGCTGGCTGGGGCTGTGAGCAACCTGCTCTAGTGGGAGGGGTCCCTGCCCATGGCAGGGGGGTTGGAACTGGGTCAGCTTTAAGGTCCCTTCCAACCCTGACAATTCTATGATTCTGGAAAAGACCTCTGAGATCAAGCCCAGCCTATGCCCCAACACCTCCACATCAGCCAGACCATGGCACTCAGTGCCACATCCAGCCTTTCTTTAAACACATCCAGGCATGGTGACTCCACCACCTCCCTGGGCAGCCTATTCCAGTGTCTGAGCAATGTCTGATTCTATGCTCCTTGTGCTACTGGACAGGGGACATAAGCTGGTGTTGTGACCTCCACCACTCAACAAGAGAAATCCACGTACTCGTACCATACTCATATCACAGTCACACCATACTCACACTTGCCATTGCTCCTCCTGCCCAGTTGCCCCAATCAAGACTGACTGCCCGGAGCAGCTCATTAGCAAACTTGCTTCTTGAGGCAGTGTCCCCGGTCCCTGGAAGGGGCTCACATCCCTTAGACCTGCTCCCTACACAGTTGTACTGGGTGGTTGTGGTTTCTCCACTCAGCAGCGGCTGAATTGATGTCCCTTGGCCACCTCCTGATTTTCAGAGCCTTAACTGATTCCTCCTGCAGAAGGCTTTGAGAACACCAGACAAAAGGCCCAGAGAGGTGTGAAAAGGGTGTTTAGAGCCTCCTGACACCCTGCAAAAGGACCAGAGCAGAAACAACCTGGGAAATTATCTTTTGCAGCTCACCCTTTTAGCTGGCTCCTCCACGCAGGGGTTAACTTCACCCTGTGCTCATGATTAAAAAATAGCTAGCCTAGTCATTCGCAATTATTTATAGGCTGAAGAGGTGGCACATATTGTGTCAGCAGCACTTTTCAAGCTGATTAAGTTTGCATTACAACTCCATGTGCAGCGAGGCCGGCTGACAGCCGCTTGTTCTTACAGGTTAAACATGATACTCTCTGTCAAATGACAGCAGAACCGCGTCAGACCTTCCTCCCTCCTTCCCCAGAGGCCATCGAGCTACACCAGGTAGCTGGGGTGGGATAGGAAAGAGAAGATCCTCCTCTTTGATCTACATGGGAACGGATCAGGAGACCCACCACGGATCCACCTCACTGACCTGGCCTCGTGCTACTCACGCTCCTCACAAGTGCTGAAGGCTGTGCCTTGATCTGCTGAGCTGAGGAGGAGGGTTCACTGTCCTCACTCCAGAGGTGTCACAGCTTCACACCCACAGGTAAGGGCATCAACAGGACAGGGGCTGTTATTTTAAGGATCAGCCAGCATGGCACGACGTGGCCTGTCCCCTACAAAGGGAGGAATTTGTAGGATCCAAATTCAAGTCATCCTTCCGACAGAATAAAGACACAGGGCTTCTCTGCGAGTAAGATGCTCACTGCAGGAGGTTGGACAAGATGACCTTTAAAGGTCCCTTTCCAACCCAAACTGTTCTGCTATTGCAAGGAGTGGTAGTTCTCAATGCTGTCTGTAACAGAGGTCTTCTGGTTTACTCCACATCTGAGAGCTGAAGAGGCTGGAGAAGTCAGGAACTTTGGGAAAGCCTCTGAAAACCTGGTGCCAAACCTCCCTGAACCCAAATCCAAAAGTCTGCGTGGACCACAAAACAATCTTTTCCCACTGATCTCTATCTTCTGTACTCTTTTCCATCAGAGCTGTGCAAAACAGATGGAAGACATTGCGAATTCCCTTCTTCATATTGGTGTCCATGACTTCTCATGGACTTCTTCTCAGTGACATCCCATGATAGGAGAAAGGGCAACGGGTGCAAGCTGGAACATGGTGGGGTCCGTGGAAACTCAAGGAGGAATTTTTTCATGGCGAGGGTGACAGAGCCTGGCCCAGGCTGCCCAGAGAGGCTGTGGAGTCTCCTTCTCTGAAGAGATTCCAAACCCCCCTGGCTCTGTTCCTGTGTGACCTGCTCTGGGTGACCCTGCTCTGGCAGGGGGGTTGGACTCGATGGGGGTCCCTTCCAACCTCCACCATCCTGTGACTCTGTGACTGGAGAGACTGCGGGGCTGACAGGAAACTAGAGGTGGGATCTGCCCTTCCCTGTGGAGCCCCTTCAGTGCTAAAAGCTGTCCTAGAAAAAATGCACAAGTGGAGGAAAGGAAGACAAAACCCAGACATTTGGGACAGTTATTTGCTCAACTTCCTGTACAACAAACACCCTGGGTATTCTATGTTTGGAGAGCATTAATGGGTATTTACTCACCCGGAAGGCAGCTTTATGAAGACACTCTATAAAATCACAATGCTAAGCAGAGATAAATAACAATAATAAAAAAATAGAATATACCTGAATCTATTATCTGACTTAAATCAGGGTAATTAAAAGCTCCATCTTTCAACTGCCAGAAGTGGTAATTCAAGGCAGACTGCAACGTTCCGGACACGTTTCTATTAAGACCATCAGTTCTATGGAACACAATTTCCTCTTCTCTCAGTGCTGCTTACCTAATTTCACCTTTAATAATAGGCAAAACTTAACCCTCCAAGCAGCAGTGTAATTGAACGAGGTGTGGTAAAACCCCACCCATTTAACCTGCCTGCAGATCAAAAAAATGCACAAAGAGCATTCTTCAAACAACACTTCCAATTTAGGACGGCGACGGGATTTGGGGCGACGATCTAAAAGGTGTAATATGCCAGGAAGGCAAAAAGATGAAGCTTTTTATTATTCTGTAACTTTTTCTTTTTTTTTTTTTCTTTGTAATTTTATTGCCAATAATTGCATAGGTTTCCTTTCTATTTTCATCGCCTCGACATCTCCCAGGTTAATTACGTTGTCAAGATCATGTCAAAAAGCCACCGCTAAAATTATGATTCTCATTACACGATGATCTAATCAATTTTGTGTGGTAATTTTGGGCCATCCTATTCTACCAACGTACACATCCCGTACGTGGAAAAAAATCTATTTCTCTGTCACACTATATTATACTGTTGTTCTTGTGCCACTATGGTTAAGAGCCTGTCAGCATTTCTGCTACAGCCTCTTGCATCTGAGGTTTATAATATCGACAGTAAAAAAAAAAACCAAAACCAAACTGAAACCATTTCTGGTTGACATTTGACAGGCGTTTTCATTACGGAGGCCAATTATATTTATTTGGAATTTTGGTTCCATTTGAATAGAGAGACTCAAGTCTCTCCTGTTATCCGAAGAGCTTTTAAAAGGAGGGATGGAGCCAGGAACCAGAACCGCAAATCGAAACCTTGGTAGTTGGCTCCAGGGCTGAACGGGTCAGTCACTAAGGGCATCCCTGACATGGCGTTAACCAACCACACAACGACTGGAGCATCTGCACCCTACCTCGTGGCAGAAGAGGAGATACCAACAGAAATCCCCCGAAACATCCCCAACACGTCGTTCAAACGACCGCAGGAGGCACTTGGTCTTCTTGCTGATACAGATCAGCAAGTTATCCCTGACTTCTCATGGACTTCTTCTTCTCAGTGATGTCCAACGATAGGACAAGGGGCAATGGGTGCAAGCTGGAACGTGGTGGGGTCCGTGGAAACTCAAGGAGAAATTTTTTCATGGTGAGGGTGACAGAACCTGGAACACACCTGATACAGATGGGCAAGTTCTTTACAGAAGCAAGGGGGAGAACCTGGAGACGGCCAGTGCCAAAGAGCACGTGTTCAGGAGGAGCTTTCTGTGCCTTCTCATTGCCCTGGTTAACCAGATGAGTTTCAGTCCCACCTGTGTGCCCACTTCTCCTGTTTGCTCCCTACAAACATGTCAGTGGTTGGCTCCTGACTGACAAAAAATGTCACGGGGAGGGGAATTTCAAAACGGCATCTGTGAAGGCGCAGGGTGGCGATGTCTTCAAACATACAACGCACCCCAGCGTTGGCTCCACCACAGCTTGTGTGATCTGATGGCAAAATTAAATGCCAAGTGGCTTATGGGGTTAGCACCGAACCAAGGATGGAACCCATGTCCCAGCCCTCCACCACCTTGAGAGGAGAAAATTCACAGAATGGTAGGGGTTGGAAGGGACCTCTGGAGATGATGGAGTCCAACCCCCCTGCCAGAGCAGGGTCACCCAGGGCAGCCCACACAGGAACAGAGCCAGGGGGGCTGGAAAGGCTCCAGAGAAGGAGACTCCACAGCCTCTCTGGGCAGCCTGGCACAGGCTCTGGCACCCTCACAGTCAAGAAGTTTCTCCTCATGTTGAGGTGGTTGAACCTTGAGACCATTTCCTCTTGTCCTATCCCAGGACACCACTGACAAGAGCCTGGACCCTTCTCCTTGACCCCCACCCTGCAGAGATTTGGAACCATTCCTAAGATCCCCTCTCAGGCTTCTCTTCTCCAGGCTGAACAGCCCCAGGGCTCTCAGCCTTTCCTCACCAGAGATGTTCCAGTCCCTCCAGCATCTTCATAGCCTCCCTCGGACACTCTCCAGTATTTCCCTGTCCCTCTTGAACTGGGGAGCCCAGAACTGGACACAGCACTCCAGAAGTAGAAGATGGAAGCAACTAATGCACTGGAGAAAACTGAAGTGTGCTCAAGAAACGTCTCTGCTCCGAGCAGTCGTGAGCCTGAATTGCACCCATGTGGCAAAGCCCAAGCCAAGGCCAAAAACTTTACTCCTGCCCCGCCACCAAGGAGAGCAGAGAGCTCAGCAAATTGTGCTGAGAACACGTTCCGCTTCAGCTGAATTATTCAGGGCAAAAAACCCTGAAACGTTTTCCAGGATGTAATTACCTTGGCATGCTTTGTCCAAAGAGGGGTACAGGTGGGGAAGGCATTAAAACCCTGAACGTGTTGATCTGCAAGGCGCCGAGTCTCTCGCCACCCCTGAAGCGCAGACATCACACGTGTTTTAAAGGGTTATTTGAAAGCAGAATTCATCAGATACACAAATAAGAAATCAGGCAGTGCTGGTAAAAAAACCAAAAAAGATGGGTCAGATCTGCTCAGAGCAGCTGAGCTCAGAATGAACTGAGCAGAGCTATGGAAGCTAATTAATAAAAACAAAAGGAAAATCATAGAATTGCCAGGGTTGGAAGGGACCTCAAAGCTGACCCAGTTCCACCCCCCCTGCCATGGGCAGGGACCCCTCCCACTAGAGCAGGTTGCTCACAGCCCCAGCCAGCCTGGCCTGAAACACTTCCAAGGATGGGGCTTCCACCACCTCTCTGGGCAACCCCTTCCACTGTCTCCCCAGCCTCCTGGGGAAGAAATTCTTCCTCGTGTCCAACCTGAATCAACCTCTCTCTAGTTTTAATCCATTCCCTCCAGTCCCATCACTGCCCCACAGCCTAACAAGTCCCTCCCCAGCTTTCTTGTAGCCCCTTCAGATACTGGGAGGCCACAAGAAGGTCTCCCCGGAGCCTTCTCTTCTCCAGGCTGAACAACCCCAGCTCTCTCAGTCTGTCCCCATAGCAGAGGTGCTCCAGCCCTCTGATCGTCCTCGTGGCAAATATGATTGCTGAAAAGAGTAAAAAACAAATTTCTAGTTCATTTTTAAGTCGTGCTTGTGCTGTGGGCTAAAAGCAGCGGAGGGGTCGATCGGGACCCTACCGACACGCCCCAGGATGCTCTGCAGAGGCTCACTGATGGGTTCACGCTCCTTTGGGCTTCACAGGGAAACAGGAACGGCAGCTCCCTTCCCCCCCAACCTCCTGCTCTCACACCTTGCCCCTTCTGTAGGTCCTCAGATTCCGTTGTAAGAGTCTGGGCTAACAGACCCACCACCTCCTGACCTCGTCAAAGCAAGAAACCAAACATAACTTCCGCTGAGGTTTGCCGCACGTGACAAACGTGCTTCGTGCCAGGGAGCAACTGGGATTTTTCTTCCACTTTGCCAGTGCCTCTGTAATTTTTCCACTGATAGTCAATCACCAGTGAAGTGTAAATAGGTTGCTGTGTGGATTGGCTAAGCTACCTATTAATCAACCAGATTAAAAAGATGATGGCAAACCTCCAATAATTACGCAGCGTAATTAAAAGGCTGGGAAGCCTGATTTAGGGCTTATTAGCCCTCTAAGTTCTTCATTAGCCATATTAGTTTCCTCCATCAGATCCCAAAGGGACAATATTGCTGGTGCGCCGCGAGTCGCAAATATCTGATGAGTACATTCAAATCTTACAGTCACTCCTAAATTTTTGGACCTTTGGAACATCAGTGTATAAAACGAAAATGTTTTTGCCCTGTGCTCTTGAAGTGGAGACAATGCCCACGTGTTTTATACATGGCAAGTATTTGTTTTTTCATGGGGTAAACTACAAAAGCAGATACACGATGAAGAACCGGTTGTATCCTGATGGATGGACCTTTGTCCTCCCAATCTTCAAAATAGGCAAAGGGCACTGATCTTGCTTAATGAAATATTTTGACATGGATCTGCCTGTTTCTATTTTCCAGGTATGTTTGCTCTTGGACTGTAGGAAAGAAAGGCTTCTCCCTTCACAGAGGCAACTAAACCCCCAAGTCAGGTGGCCCCATTCCACAGCCTTGCAACGTTCGTCCCTCTTTAATTAGGCTCAGACATCTTCAAGTTTGCCACTAAAATGTAAGGCGATGGATGATGAGGGCAGAGCTCACACGAGCTGTCCTGGAAATCCACTTTCCAAAGTGAAAGATCTACAGAACAGAAGATAATTCTAAACGAACAGGTCCAACGTGCTGAGGTCATGACAATCCAGACATGGAAGTGCTGCTGGGAAGGGCTGGAGATCTCCAGATGCTCTGTAGATGGGGAGGGAGTTTACCTGGGATCAGATAACACACTTTCACAGAGAGATCACCTAGATGAGCTGAGTTCCTGCTCAGCAGCATGGCATTGTCCCCTCCCGACATTTATGAGGCAGAGCTGTAAAACGCAGGACGCAGATGCCAAACCAGAGAAGCTATTATTGCACAGACAGCATCTGGCACCTTCTGATGGGCTGCTTAAGCAGATGCTGTTGCACAAATGCCAGCACTTCTCAAGTGGCTCACCCAGTGTGATATCAGCTGGCTACCTTCCCATCACGCTACCAGCTGCCAACGATTCTTCCACTCAACCTTCTCACCTTTGAGCAAGAACCGACATAAAACTCAGTAAAGCTAAGGAAGGTAGGTCACTCTTTTCTTTGAGAGAGGTCGATTCAGGTTGGACATGAGGAAGAATTTCTTCCCCAGGAGGCTGGGGAGACACTGGAAGGGGTTGCCCAGAGAGGTGGGGGAAGCCCCATCCTTGGAAGTGTTTCAGGCCAGGCTGGCTGGGGCTGTGAGCAACCTGCTCTAGTGGGAGGGGTCCCTGCCCATGGCAGGGGGGGTGGAACTGGGTCAGCTTTAAGGTCCCTTCCAACCCTGACAGTTTTAGGATTCCATGCATTCTGGGTCAATAGGTACTGTGCTGTAGACCAACATCTCCCAGTGTCACCTTTCATTTTCTCTGCTGTCTCCCACACTGCACTGGAATCCCAGCCTTCACCTATGACAATAGCAAAGCCAGACACTCCACAATCCCCCCCATAAGAACCTCTCATGCTGCACTGGTGGCCACCCATTCCCAGATTGCTGCCACCCTGGTTAAACAGCAACTGTAGATCAGTACATAAGAGTTCCTACCTAAACAGAGGCACAAACAGGTTCTCTACTTACTTTAGTTTTTCTCTTTCAAGTACAAAACCCATTGCTCCACAACTCTGCTTCTCCTTTCATCTCTAGACTTCAAGTTGTCTTGGACAGGCATCGGCACAGTCCCTATTGAGCACAGCTCTGCTCTTTAGTTCTTCCTAAACTTTACTGTTATAACCTCGATCTCGTTTGCATTTGGCAAGAAAAAAACCTCATGTAGACGATCAGCTAGAGGCACACTTCATCCAGAACCAGTCAAAACAGGAGCTGCCATTCAGGTGAGGATAAGGGTCCAGCCCTGCCACCTAAATCAGGGCAGGATGCACCTTGCCCATCCTCCAGGCTGCTGTTTTCTGTTATGAAATAACTGCCTGTCCTCCAACACACCTGTACAACAAGAAGCTCCTCCTGTCTTCCTCCTTAACAGAGCTTTCCAAGCCTGATGAGTTATTATTTTGGCCGGGCCGGCAATAAGCTAATCAGAGCTGCTTGTTTCTAAAAGCCTTTAAAGCAAAACCCAGATTGCTGCTTGTCTCCGTGGTGCTGAGGCACCGCTCTGCCCAGCACTGGGGATGATGCTGTTCCACCAAACCACATCCCTGCTGTAAAATGGGAAGGGATCCCTTAATTAAGCTGGAATGCCAGTGGCTCCTGGTGGGGAGGCAGCTGCACTGCAAGCTCCCGTGTTTTCAAAGCATCCTGGTGATGCAGGATTTCTGTAGAACACAGTCCTGAACACTGGGAAACACGCCGGGGTATCAGACGATGACCGCGCGTCGCATCCTTCCCTTCCGCTCTTCCAAGTGGGAAGAGATGGTCCTGGCTTTAGCCTAAATGAACGAGAGAACAGCTAAAACCAGTCGAGGCAGAGCTGGGGTGAGAAGGTATCAACAATTATTTCGAGGTCCCTTCCAACCCCTAACCTTCTACGATTCTCTGATTTTCAGCACTTCAAGCAGAAGCAGCCACTCAGCTGCTCTGTCCCCTCTTTAGATCCTGACCACAGCTTCACCCCTTTTAGTGATGCGCAAAATGGTCAACTCCAAAAAAAAAAGGCCCCAAAACCACCAGCTCCAGCAGAGCTGTTGCTGCTGTCGTCGTGGAAACCAGCCATAGATAGTGGGAAGAAAAAGATTCCACAGCTCTGGCCAGGCTTGAGCATTCTGTGGGGAGAGTCGGAGCAAGACACGTCTGCTCAGTTGTTGAAAAGACAAAAGCCAGGCTCGCTGAACGCCTTCATCACCACAGAGAGAGGAACAGATCTCTCAGGATCCGTTGCTCTTGGTTTTTCTGATGGAACTGGCACCAGGGTGCAGGCAACTCCAGTTTTATCTTTGTGAAACTGCTGTGAATTTAAAATGATGTGTATAGCTGACGGGAAGAAATGCATCTCCATCACCTCCTGTCAACAGAGGAAAACCCACATACGTGAATTGAAACAAACCCAAAGCACCACAGACTCACAACTGCATCTTAATGAATCCTCATCCACCTAAGCCCTTTTGAATCCTCATCTAACTAAGCCCTTTAAAGCTTTAAACTGAGAGTCGCTGGTATAAACTGGAAACTTCAAGTGTGCCTCAGTCCTCGGTATCGGCGACGCACCTTTGGAGAACCCGTGACGTTCGAAAAGCCGTAGGGTGAGGAGCATCCTCTTGGATGCTTCAACACCTTCCTTTCTCTGGAGCCAACAAGAGGAGCACATGGAGGGAACAGAGCTTTTCACCTCCGTGGTTCAAGCAATGGGATCCTACCCCGTGGAGCTTCAGTTTTGTGCTGTTCCCAAAATATTCAGAGGGTATAAAAATGAGTTAAATTGCTCCTGTGGAACATCACCGCCGAGGGGACCGAGAGAGCGGCAGACGGAATTCTGTGACATATTAAACAGGCCAAAGAGCTGAAGGCAGTTCAATGTGATGCCATTAGATCAGAGCTCCTCTCCTGATGACAGTCACTGGAAAGAAAGAGCTTCATCAGTAGGGTGAGAATGAATGAGACGTGGAATTGGAAAGTCACCTTCTCCTGGCCCCAAACAACAGGGACCCCTCTGGCTAAAGAGAGGATAACGTGGGAAAAGCTTCTTCTTACTGGTCTCTACTGGACTTATTCTAGGCAGAGCACCTGGCTTTTCAGTTAATGAAGCAGGGCTAAGAGATAACTGCTACTATTACAAATAATTGCCAGGAAAAAAAAATAAAATAAAACTGCATTAGGGTAAGAAAATCCAGAGCACATAAAAGCTCTCGTTAACATTCTTTATACGTGCTTATCATGAATTTTATACAGGGTTAAATATATTTTCCAGGGACTAACACTGCAAGGCTGAGGATTAAAAAGGATAATGTACAATGTGATTTATGAAGTTTTAATGGAAAATCCCCATGGGTTGTGTATAAATCTTATTTATAGCTTTAAAAGTATGTAATATACTTATTGTATATTTTAAAAACTGTGGGAGTGCAGTCCCTGTCATAGTTAATCCATTAAAAAAAAGGCAACTCCTAGAGGGCTCCTCGGGATAAAGCATTTGATATTTTAGAGACTATCAGTGTGTTCGGTGTGAAATGTCCAATATGGTTTAGCTAGTGGGGGAGAAAAGGGGGAAAATAAAAGAACCCAAACCTGTCTGGAAGGAAGAAGCAGAATGGGTGGTTTGGTAGTAGGCTCGAACCATTGGGATGAAGGTGATGAGCTGGGGGAAGGAATTAATAACTCCCCCTGGGCTCTGTCCTGGTGCCTTTGCTGGCTAATCACTGCTGGAGGCCTGATTTTAGAGCTCCCTTGTTGGCTTTAGAGTAGAAGAGCGACTACCGGGCTCTGCATCTTTGTTGTCAGGTGATGCACATTCTCAGAGCTGAAGGGAATCACCTTAAACTGCACCCACAGAATCCAGGAGCTCTGTCTGGGGAGGGAAGGAGCGATGTCGTCTACCTGGGTTTGTTAACGTTGCTTCCTCACATAGAATCACAGAATGGTGGGGGTTGGGAGGGACCTCTGGAGATGATGGAGTCCAACCCCCCTGCCAGAGCAGGGTCACCCAGGGCAGCCCACACAGGAACAGAGCCAGGGGGGCTGGAAAGGCTCCAGAGAAGGAGACTCCACAGCCTCTCTGGGCAGCCTGGCACAGGCTCTGGCACTGCAACAGTCAAGAAGTTTCTCCTCATGTTGAGGTGGAACTTGCTGTGTCTCACCTTGCTACTATTACCCCTCATCCTATCCCAGGGCACCAATGACAAGAGCCTGGCCCCTTCTCCTTGCCCCCCACCCTGCAGAGATTTGGAACCATTCCTAAGATCCCCTCTCAGGCTTCTCTTCTCCAGGCTCAACAGCCCCAGGGCTCTCAGCCTTTCCTCACCGGAGATGTTCCAGTCCCTTCTCATCCTTATCAAAGTCTTTTCCCCAACTCCACAAAGGTTATGGAATCAATTTTACATCACTTCAGGATATTAGCTCATGGACTCTGTGCTTTAGACCTAAAAGAGAGGGGGGTGGTGGAGAAGAAAGGGAGTCCTGTCTGAAAAAAACTTTATTGCCACTAATGCAGATAAGCCAATAAAAGGAGTAACTAACAAATTTTGTGTTTCAGACCTTGCAGGTTTATTCTTTACAGTGGTGGCTGTTGATCCTCTGGCCATCAGCCCAAAATAGCCATCCAGCTCCTAATGAAGAAGTAAGGTTATCTTGCAAGATAAAATCAGGCTTTATGAAAGATCCCGACGTACACTGTGTTGGGCTTTTGTTTGGTTATCTTTAATAACAGGGAAAAAATCCCAGGGTCTGGCCTGGGAAACAAAATCCCTAATCTCATCTAAGTTAGGCACAGAGGATTGAATAAGGGTGTCCAAAAGTTAATTTTGCTTCCTTGTGTTTCTTTCCATTTCTTAGAAGGATGTTGATATAGGGGAATTCTTAAGACTAGACAATCAGAGCCAACGAGTCATTTCCAGTGTGCCAAAATGAGCTAGCATGGTACTTCAGGTGAGAATATAGCATGAAATTAGATTTTTTTTTTTTTAACAGTATTTCTGAGAAATGATGATTCAACCCCAACAAGCTGGGAGAGCTGGGGTTGTTCAGCCTGGAGAAGAGGAGGCTCTGGGGGGATCTCATAGCCACCTTCCAGTACCCGAGAGGGGCCAGCAAGAAAGCAGGGGAGGGTCTATTCAGGGTCTGTAGTGACAGCACGAGGGGTCTAGCAAAGGGTAGATTTAGGTTAGACTTGAGGGAACAGATCTTTAACAGGAGGCTGCTCGATCACTGGAATAGGTTGCCCAGAGAGGTGGTGGAGTCTCCATCCATGGAGACATTCAAAGCCAGGCTGGATGAGGCTCTGAGCAGCCTGACCCAGCTGGAGATGTCCCTGCTTATTGCATGGGGTTGGACTAGACCTTTGGAGGTCCCTTCCAACCCAATATATTCTATGATTCTTCTCTCCTAACATGCTCTCCTTGGATTTACTCTCATTATATCACGTTGCTCGTTATTGCCAGTGCCTTAATAACAACATGAGGTGGTCAAACATATCTCAGCCTGCCCAGGGAATAAAAGGTAAGCACGTACTAGACATGCTTACCTTTTGTAAGGTCCTAGATGTGACCATTCAGGGAATACATTGCTGTTTCTTACACTTTACACCTAGGTCAACCGCTGATTTTCTACTTCACCGAGGCACCATGAGGATATGGAGTAGGATTCACTTCTGTGGGAGTTAGAGACTGGATTTTTGATGAAATCCATCATTTCATCAATAAATCTGGTCTTCAATGGAGCATAGACATGGCAGGAAAGACTAGGGCCAAACACACCCACATGGAAAGAGACGTCATGGAAAGCTACATCAACTGAGTATATAAAAGGAGCATTAACATCAGGAATTAGAGAAGGAACACCAGTCTTCCCAGTCTCACAGCGCTGCTTATCAGCGCATCACACTTTTGTTTCCCAAGGTAAAACTGTGATCCAAACCTGCCTCCTCCCTTTCAAGTTCACACATACCAATCTACCTCATCTCTTTTATGCACAGCTCCCTGGGAAGAAACCCAACCAAGGTCTGGAGCCTCAGACGGAGTTCCCATCTCCACTAAATGTCCTAGAACCCTTTAGGCTTGTCTGCCGCAGTCGTCACCTTCCTCCTCCTCAGAGTAAATCAGGCCCCCGCAGACAATGGGAGGAATCCTTAGAGAGTCATTCCTTCCCAGAAGAAGCTGTCCAGATCTTTGTCTGCCATCCCTTTCCATGTCATTCCTTCCCAGAAGAACCTGTCCAGATCTTTGTCTGCCATCCCTTTCCGTGGCATCTTCATCGTCGCTGGTTTTAACCTTGATGGCTTGGCGCGCGCAGTCTGCCACTGCTCCCCGCAGTAAATTCCCTGCTTCAGTGCTGGTGCCACATACCAGCTGCACTCAACATATGGCACACGGGGGCCTGCCAGCCAGGCCCATTACATCCTGATGTTCGGTTCATTTGAGTAGAAACCAGGCAGCGTGAGCCCAGGCAGCGCTGCCCCTCCCTCTGAGCTCTGGTCGCTGGAGAAAGGTTCCACAGCCTGCCCACCTTGGGCATCTCATTGAGGTGAAACGCAGGGGATGGGAACAAAGAACCTCAGCTCCCTTTACAGGGAAAGGGGATGATTCAGTCTGGGAAAGAGAAGGCTCTGGGGAGACCTCCTTGTGGCCTCCCAGTATCTGAAGGGGCTACAAGAAAGCTGGGGAGGGACTTTTTAGGCTGTGGGGCAGTGACAGGACTGGAGGGGATGGATTAAAACTAGAGAGAGGTTGGTTCAGGTTGGACATGAGAAGAATTTCTTCCCCAGGAGGCTGGGGAGACACTGGAAGGGGTTGCCCAGAGAGGTGGTGGAAGCCCCATCCTTGGAAGTGTTTCAGGCCAGGCTGGCTGGGGCTGTGAGCAACCTGCTCTAGTGGGAGGGGTCCCTGCCCATGGCAGGGGGGTGGAACTGGGTCAGCTTTGAGGTCCCTTCCACCCCTGACAATTCTATGATACTGCTGAAGGCAGTCAGAGCAAGTATGATGGAGCTAAACGCATCTTGCCCCCATTTTCCACGGCTCAGGGCACTTTGGAGCTTGAGAAGAAGGGTGCACCAAGCCCTTTGCTACCAAAAGAGAAGCGACTAAACCACAGCAGAGAAGCAAGGTGGGGGGGGGGGACGGGACACACAAACAGGAAGCATCAACACCCAATGTTTCCTTCACCACCTCTGACAAGACCTCACAAAAGGCCACCACTTGGAGAGGAAAATAAAGCAAATCACCATGAGATGCCCCATGGAGATGGAGCAACGTCCTGGTACCCCAACTGACAGCGTTTCATCACCCTGGCCCAAAAGGTTCTAGGGAACTTCAAGAAACACTAATTTATCGGAGAGCCAAATCATCACCTATGAAATATTTACACTTCTGACAGCCTTGTAATCTGAAATTCAGAAAGAGAGATCTCATCAGCATTTTTCAGAATGGGTAAGACAGCTGAGAAATTAAAGGAGGGTGATAAAGTTTTACCAGATAATTGCAAAAAAAGCAAGCTCGAAAACAGCCCAGCTGAAGATACATTACCCAGCAAAATGGTCTCTTGCTGTTATCAGAATAATCCTTAGGGGCATCTTCAGTCCTATAGAATTTAATAGGAAGGAAGCCCAATAGGATTTTGCAGAAAGTCTCTATTTGTTATAAAAAATGATAACCTTTCTATAGGGTTTCAGAAGCTCTCCAGCAGAATTATAGAGCACAGCCAGCATTTTCTATTACATTTTATAGGATGACTTAAAGTCTTTTTTTTTTTCCCAGTGCCAATGCTACAGATACTGAAAAGATCACTACTGTTTATCTTAGAGAGGAAAATACCTAGTAACCGAGGGAAAGTATGATGAAATAAACCCTAGAGAAACCAGAATGAAAATTCCTGTATATTCCTTAATAAAGTATTAGGACAAAATTAGTTTCTCTCAACATCATATTCAGGTATCACATAAAAACTCCCAAACCACAAGAGCTCGAATGATTTCAGAAAAATGAGTCAGACTCAAAAAAAACATGGGGAGTTGCAGGATGAGGGTTACAAAATATTAACACCAGGGGGGTTTTTAGAGGGGTAGAAACCACCACGAATCCTCTAATCTATTGAGTAAAGAATCTGAACGCCTCATCATGGCTTCTTGCATCATAAAGCTCTCCAGTTTCTCGTGCTGTGCTTGAAATCAGGTAACAATTTGCTCACCCATCTCAGCAACTTCTCTCTTGACCCTCTTTAGGACTAGACCTGGGAAGAGCTCTGTTTGAGGAGCAAAACCTAGAAAGAGGGATCCAGATTTCTGGAACCTACGAGAAGTTCCAGTTTTGGACTTTGGGGTCAGGGTCTAAGCAGCTATTTTTGTGACAGATCAATTGAAGAGAACTGTTTAGAAAAGGGCATCAGAAGCCCCTCCCTCCCCATAATCAAAGATGGGATTAATAAAGAGCAACTGGTGCTCCACGTTAGGTGAAAGAAAGCATCTGGCTCTTCCCCAGCCTCGTTGCTAACGAGCTCATCGAGCGTTCCCCGCAAACGTGCCGTGACCCACTTCAAACACCGCTGAGCTCAGGGGGTTAAAACCCACCAGGGTCTAAAGCATTTGCATGGATTAAAAAGAGCAAAGAACCCCCCCTGTGCCAAAAATCCCCCTTTCCTACTCAGCTCTTGCTAGTACATCATTAGCTCCGGGGGAGTTGTTTCTGATTTGTAGCAGAGAATGGGAAAAGTGAGACCTATTTATCATTCTGTTGGAAAGTCTCTCCTACATTAAAGAAATCTTCTTAGCCCTTTGCTTTTCTAGGGAGTTTTCAACAGCAGAAGAACCTCAAAACTGAGTTGTTTTGTTGTTTTCATTTTGTTTGGGGTTTTTTTTCTTTCCCTTTGGCACTGAGTCTCTCACACAGCCGCCAGTGCCGGGGTTATATTAAAAGCAGCAGCAAAGGAGGTGAGAGGATTAAGGAAGAACAAGCTGTCAGAGGTGTGCTCTGCATCCCATTGCTCCCTGCTTCTCACCTCGGGTAGAGGTTGTCAGTACCCGTGCAAAACGAGCGTGCAAACCTTGTGAATCTGGTGGAGAATCGAGCTGGTGGGTTGTAGTTAATATCATTATGATACCAGTTGATACCATTGTGGCCCCAATTCCCTCCTGTTTGCGAGGTTCAGGAAGAATTGGGGAAAAAGCTTGACGAAAACTCTCTATAAACTCCATAAATTTGCTTTATAGAAATTATCTTGCAAGATAAAATCAGGCTTTATGAAAGATCCCGACGTACATTGTGTTGGGTTTTTGTTTGGTTATCTTTAATAACAGGGAAAAAAATCCCAGGGTCAGGCCAGGGAAAACAAAATCCTTAATCTCATCTACATTAGGCACAGAGGATTGACTAAGGGTGTCCTGTTTTCTTCTAAGCAAGGCCAAAGAGCAGACCAAGTCTCTGTCCATGTGCATGGTCATCTGCAGTTGGCACGTCTCGGTTGGCAAGTTCATGAGATACGAGCGGAGCTCTTGAGGAAGCTGCACTTGCTCAGTCTCAATGGACCATCAGCCCAGATTCATTTCATGGTGTTATTTTTCCCTTTGGTGATGCTTTGTGAAGACCAACAAAGCTCTTCCTACAGTAAGACAGAGGAAAATATCAGGATGAAAGCCCTGGAAGAATCTACCTGGAATGCTGACTGCATTTCAATGGAGAGACAGGAACGGGGGGTTGGATGCTCATCCCAACAGGGCACCCAATGGTCCCTTAGACGAGTGGAAGAGGATTCACTTACCCCAGGCAAGAATGATGATCTTTTGAGCCCAGAATGATGATCAGCTGAGAGATGATCTTTCGAGGTCCCTTCCGAAACTTAACACTCTGTGATTCTGTGAGAATCAAACCTTAGAGCGGGGCGTAGAGGTGAAATCTAAATGAACCGTGCAGAAAATGTTCCCTTACCAGCTGTCCACTTCCTCTAGCTGCAATTAATTCCTTGTCATTGCCCAACATGTGCGGCCAAAACCTGGTAACTCCCGAGTTCTTATTCATGGCAGGTGTAGAACTGGGTCAGGTCTGTAGAACACAAGGAGTTCTCACCGTGAGCAAGTCCTACACCAGTAAGGAAAGGGGACTTAATGGCTGTGATGGGAAAGAGGTTAATAGATATGGAAGCACCAGTTACTCAGCTGTCTTGCAGTCAGTTAACTGGACACGGGCTGTGAACTGCAAACCCCTTTAGAAAGAGCTGGAGAACACCCACGTGAGCAGGAGGGCTGGGACTGAAACGTGGCGTGCTTGTGCATTTAGGAAGCAGTAAGATTTTCAATGGCTCTTGAGAAAATATATATCCCAATGGTTGGTACCAGATGTCCTCCAATCTGCACACGCAACCCCTACTGCCATCTCGTTTTGGATGGGGCGCAAAACTGGCCGTCTGAGCGCTCGCGATCATTAAGGGAGCTGATGGCATTTAACAGCCCCGGCATCCTTGCCAACCTCCAATTTGCTTTATCACCTCCTGCCTAACTAGAAGCTTTTCACGTAAAAAAATCAGTGTATGGGTTTTTGACACGAAGCCAAGTAAAACCTTAACTGGAAAGTTTTGCAGACTCTGGACCGCTCTCAGAAATATAAAAATTAACTGATACCAGGGAAATCCCAGTCTCCAACAGTGTATTACAACAAACACAGTCAAGGCAGGCAGCTAAGGATGAGAAGAACTATTTCTCTCCAAAACCAGTGAAACAGAGACGAGATGAAGAGATTCTGACGTATTTACCAAGGCTACATAATCCGTGGTAGGCATCGGAAGCGGGCGCAGATGTTCAGAAGCCATTGCCTTCGGCACAGAACAACTCACCTCCAATTAATGCTATAAACACGACCACCAGTTCAGCACCAGTAAGGTCAGTCCAGATTAGCCTGATCTTGGGGACAACCTCAACAGGACAATGGGCTTGTACAAACCACCTCCACGGCAGGAGTTCTCCAGATGGACTGTCCCAGTGGTGACCTAGTTGAGCTGCCTGCTCTGCTAGGAGCCCTCACATGCCTCCCAGGAGCTGGGCTTCACCCTGGGATGGAGCTGGGCTTTACCCTGGGATGGAGCTGGATATCCACGTCAGCTCCGAGCTGAGCACCATCTGCATGCGAGCCCAGCACCGCTGAGTCAGCACAGTGTGGCATCCAGCCTAATTACCCATGTTAAGAAGTTAATTATCCCAGGCAAAGTACCCTAACGATGCTGCTTCTGGGACTGGAGCTAATATCTCTGCGCAGACCTGGCCGGCTGCTGAGATTGGCAGTATCATTTTGTGCCAGGCCATATAACAGCTCTCTGTGGCCTGCTGAAAGGCAAGGAGAAGGTGGGGACACCTCTTCCATTCCTCTCTCCTCAGCATTTGAAAGATTCACATGCTACAAAGGGAGACAGGCACTCAAGTTCAAGCAAGTTCCTCAGCCACATAGAGCTCCTGGATTAAAAAAAATTCTCTAGTGCCAGAATCTGGGTTCCTCTTCACAGCTGGTTCCCAAGTGAAACCAAGCAGAACAGCAGCTTTAAAAAAGAAAACAGCAACAGCACTCTCTTCATCTCTGCATCGACGTCCCAGAACCTGCAGAGAGACCTGGGCTTGTGTGTCTGCATCCATTAACTTCTTGCTTCGTGGTTTCTTTCTTCTCATTTCAACTTTCATTCTTCTGCAATCTCAATCGAAGGCTTTGAAAAGTTGGGTTGGTTTTTTTTTTTTCAAAGCAGATCAGTAACTTACAGCGACCATCGCACGTGAGAGTTCATCGAGGGGAATAAAGTGTTCTGGAAGAACGTCTGGGGGTGGGGATGGGAATGAAAACTCCGCTTTGCAGGCAGCTTTTCTCTAAGAAAGGAAAGTGGGTCACGGTGGCAACGTACGCAGTGAAACTCAGCGGCAACGAGAGTTGAAGTTTCATGCTAATGAGGCATCCCTGATACATCCAGGAGGAAATGTGGTCACAGAAATTTGCTGCTAACCTGTCAAAAACCACGGCTTGAAAGCAAGTCAACTGGTCAACGATCTGAGACACAACAGTGGTCTTCACATCAACAGCACAGGCCCTTATCACTGGAACCAAGTGCCCTCCCTGCCACTTGAAAACGGGGAAACTGAGGCAGGAGGTCACTTCACAGGTTAGCGACAGAGATGGCAACAGCACAAATTTCTCTCAGCTCCTTCTGCTCTGCTCGTCACCTTAAGTTGACCATCAAACATGTTGGCTGCAACCCAGGCTTGGGGTTTCGTTGCATCTTGCGAGCGACGGATAAACTACCACCATAGTAATTTCTCCAAATACTCATCTGAAAGAGCTGACACTGCATGAGATGGGATTTTTTTTTTTCTTCCTCGGCAACTTTGAGCTACCCAAAATTATTTCATTATCTCTCGGAATAAGGAGCCCTTTATAATCACATGACTTCTCTCTGTGGGGATGGACTGCGATCGAGTTTCCGTTAGCGGTATTTTGATTAACTTAATAAATTGAACTCCTTAATGCTTTTGTTGCATGGGGTATTTCCAGCCCTTTTCTCTCAACCTGATCTTCCGAAAGAGCGATATCCCTGAAGAATAAAAGCCTGGTTTGCTTTCAATCAGGGCAGCCTGATGACAAAGGAAAAGCTGTTACTATTAGTGTTGCACATTTTGTCTGCAGAGAAACACGAACCCGACGGCTGCCGCTAGGAAAAGACAATTTCCAAAGCTGAGCCGCTCCGTAAAAAACAACCGAACAACAAAACAAACCCCAGCATCTTGTCAGCGGGGGAATTCTGTTCTGCAAAACACTGCCTTCTCCCTCCACGATGCAGATGCCATAAATCCATCTCCCCCAGTTACCATACGACCCCCAGATGCCTTCGACGTGCCAATACCAGGAGCCTCTGGGCGGCAATGCCCGAGTCTCGTACTTCCAGCGCCCACCGAAACGCTGGAGCCGTAAAAACCCGCGGAGCAAAGGAAGAGTGCCAAGCACTGACACAAAACCTTTTCCCTCAAAAGCAAACTCTGCTAGGGATACGTGGTGCTTTGGGGTTGGGTTTTTTTGGCCTGTCGACAAGCGTGCTCCTCCTTGACTTGTCCTTCCAGCTGCTAAAAAATCCCTTCGGAATGGGATGCAGCTTGGAGACCTCCACTGGTTCTTTGGGGGTTTTTTTTGGTCCATGCTAAATCCCAGAGCTGGGAATTCACAGCACACCGGTTCCGCTTTGGCTCAGCAGCAATCTCTCTTGCCATCACTGCCACTGGAAAGAGGAGAAATCACAGCATTCCAGTTCCAGTTTGCTCCATGCTAACCTGGAATCCTACCTAGACTAGTCCCCAGTGTTCTCTCCCCCTTCTCTGGATGAGTTTCTCGTGATGTGCCCTACCTGACATTTTAGGTAATTCTTTTTCTTCCTGGGTTTAGTGGTTTCTTCCCTTTAGTGAACTGCTCAGACGGCGCTGGGTTGTGTTCCCATGAGATCCACAAGTCACTTAAGCAACACGGGCTCATCAGGAGAGCCTGGAAATCTGGGAAATCTTTAATCCAAAAAAGAAAGGGCATATAAACTTAAAAAGGAAAACAAACACGGTAGGAATTCTACGTCACGACGAAGGTATCAAACTAAACGAGGAATTACGAATAATATTCTGGCATTAGCAGAGTCTCCTATGAGGTCTGCTGGGCTAGAAGCAATAGGAACAAGAGAATCCTTGTTTCAAAACAATTTTCAGTCGCAGGGTCTACGACTTTCAGCGATACCCACGCTAAGAACTGGTGCAGGAACCCACCTTCCTTCCCCTGAAGGCTAATGCTGAGTGTGGGAAGATCTCAGACACTCCTTCCCCGAACAACTTCACATATTTATCCAGTTGCAACCTGCTAATGTCAGTGGTTCGGATAAACCATATGGCTTACACCTCCTCGAGAACTTCTGTGGGTATTTTCAGTTCAGTCTCCAGCCCAAGTGTTCTCCTCCTGAACAGCAGAGGTTTTTTTTGCCTGAGGGAACCAGTTCAAGCATCATTCTCCTCGAGACACAGCTGCTGGCTTGCACCTCACTGCAGAGGCACGTACATTGGTTCATGGAATCATAGAATGGTCAGGGTTGGAAGGGACCTCAAAGCTGACCCAGTTCCAACCCCCCTGCCATGGGCAGGGACCCCTCCCACTAGAGCAGGTTGCTCACAGCCCCAGCCAGCCTGGCCTGAAACACTTCCAAGGATGTGGGGCTTCCACCACCTCTCTGGGCAACCCCTTCCAGTGTCTCTCCAGCCTCCTGGGGAAGAAATTCTTCCTAAATTCTCCTGTTCTAATTCTAATTCTTCCCCTGTCCTCAGCACTGTTGAGGCCTCACCTCGAGTCCTGGGGACAGTTCTAGGCTCCTCACCTCAAGAAGGATATTGAGATGCTGGAGCGGGTCCAAACGAGACAACGAGGCTGGGGAAGGGACTAGAAGAAGGTTGTTCAGCCTGGAGAAGGCTCAGGGGAGACCTCATCATGCTCTACACCTACCTGAAAGGTAGCTGTAGGCAGGTGGGGGCTGGGCTCTTCTCCCAGGAAACCAGTGACAGAATGAGAGGACTTGGCCTGAAGCTGCCCCAGGGGAAGTTTGGGTTAGATATTAGGAAGCTGTTCCTTATGGAAAGGGTCATTAAACACTGGAATGGAATGCCCAGAGAGGTGGTGGAGTCGCCATCCCTCGTGGTGTTTAAGGAAAGATTGTATGTGGCACTTAGCGACACGGTCTAGCTGGGTGTCGTGGGGTTAGGTCTTAGGCTGGACTTGATGATCTCGGAGGTCTATTCCAGCCTCAGTGATAATTCTGTGCAATTCCTGCCTGGTAAAGCAACAACCATCTCGTACAAATAATAACGACAGCAATAAAAGACAGAAACCCCGAGCGATTGTGCATTCACGAGTCTGCATCCTAAGGATGGAAACGTCGCTGTAAGGGCTGGATCTACTTTCAACACTGGTGCTGGCAGAGGAACTCATTCCCTCCCACGCCGCCAGAGCTGCAGCGCGTTTGACGGGAACTCTGTTAGTAACACACCATCAATACCACGATCGACACAAGTCCGAAGGCTACCGAGCCAACCTTCACAGCCAGCCGGAGCTGAGCGAGCGTGAGGAACGATTTCCCCGGCCGTTTCCCAGCAGCTTCCCTGTGAGTGATGCAGAACAGTCCGACTGCTCTGTCAGCACAGCGAAGAAATCAGAATCGGCCTCTTCCTCGGCAGGCGTGCCCTGGGTGTCTTCCAGTTTGGAGTGAGGGTACTCAGATTGCTGCTCTTTATCCCCTAGGGCCTCATTACGCTGAATATTCAAGCCATAAGTGACCTATCTTTTGGCATCCTCTTACAGCTACGAAAGCAAAACCATTTACCGCCCCTATACGCTGCCATTAAAAAAACCCCACTTGTCTGAAAATAGAGGCTCAATAATTAATATCTGTGATTGCCCAGGGAAAACCGTTGAATCTGTTAGAACACATCCTAAATGCCAGCTTTCACTTCCAATGCGAGGCGAGGAAACTGAAATTCCCAGTTCGCCACCCACACGATCCCAGGTACCGCTAAAAAATTGATGACTTTTCCAGGCCACTTGATTCTTAGAAGAACAGAGATGGGTTTTCAACACCCATGCTATTGTCTTTGTCAGATGGAACAAGCTCGAATAAATTAGTAGGACCGGAAAAATCACAAGTCTGGGGTTGGCATTAGCTACAAACGTTCATACTGTGGTTCTAACCTGACGTTCCAGTTTGGATTGAGCGCTTGTAGGCACTGCAGAAGCAGAGGGAGTTTCTTCTCCTGGGGGCATGCAGTCAATGGAGGAGGATGTAATTATGCTGGTACCCAAAGTCTGTGAAAAGGAGTCAATAAAGAGTTTGCAGAGCGAGAAAGAAGATGTAGAACAGGACATAAGCTGTCAATATCGAGCGCTATGTCACCGCTTCCCCAGGCAAACCACTTAGCCAGAGAGCCATCGAAGATTTTAAGAATCCCAAGTCTCACTGAGCTCAATGGAAGGTACAGATCCCAACCTCTGCCACCAGACTCCTGAGCTCTGCCAAAACATTGTGCACCACACCGGAATCGTCACGCAGCTTCACGGATACAGGATGCTGAAAACTCCAGAAGGTTCCCTTCAGTTGTGCTTTATCACTGCTGAACCATGGCCCTCAGCACCACATCTCCACGGGGGGCTTGGAAACCCCTCCAGGGATCACAGGGACTCCACCACTGCCCTAGGCAGCCTGGGAGGGGCTGAAGAAATTGTTCCTCAGCTCCAAACTAAGCCTCCCCTGGGGCAACTTGAGGCCACTTCCTTATGTCCTATCAAAGAAGAGTAAGAAGCTGCAGAATAAGAAACTCAGATCATAGAATCATAGAATTGTCAGGGTTGGAAGTGACTTTAAAGATCCAGTTCCAACTTAGACCTTAAGGAAGACCTTAAAGAAATCTCATTCCAACCCCCCTGCCATGGGCAGGGACCCCTCCCACTAGAGCAGGTTGCTCACAGCCCCAGCCAGCCTGGCCTGAAACACTTCCAAGGATGGGGCTTCCCCCACCTCTCTGGGCAACCCCTGCCAGTGGTGCTTGGGATTGCTCCGACCCAGATGGAGGACCTTGCACTTGGCCTTGTTGAACTAATGCGAGACGCAAGGCTCCTTTCACGAATTTGTGAAGGATGGCATCAAAAGTTGCATCTTGAGGTAAACGACAACATTACTCAAAGGCCATGAACCCACCATCAACTTGCAAGCTAGAAAAATATAAGGTCACAACCCCAAACCCCGCAGCAGCAGCAGCGTGCAGAAAAGTCTCACTGAATTCCTTTTCATTTGAAAAAAATGTGGAGTCTAAAGACTTCTTTTTTTCCTCTTTCTTTCTTTAAGCTCTCAGAAGAAGTACTAAAATAACCAGCTTTGGGATGTTACAAAGGGAAAACCTTACGCCCCCCAAGCAAGACAGGGAGGGAGACAAATCCTGCAAAGCTCTCACCAATTACTACACCAGGGAGGAACATTAATAGGGCTCTTGTTATAAATAATAAGCATACTGTGTACTTAATATTTGCCTTGGTTTCTAGGTGCCACTTATTTCCCGACGCCGTCCAGGCTGTCAACACGCGTCCACAGAAGTTCTCATTAGCAGTATTGAAGGATGGTTTATAGAAGGTCAAATAATGGGCCATGACAATGCAATTATGTTCCCTGCTATAAAGGTCACTTTTACTCATCATACTAATTATCTTGACAGGACTACATTTACTTCCACTGCGTGCAGCGCAGGAACTTCTCGGGTACCTTGATTTCGACACCGAGTTCGCCCTTCTTGCTTCTACCGACGTCTGCTTCTCGATGCAAGACAAACAAAAACAGTCTCCTAGGGGAGGAGAAAAAAAAACAAAAGAACCCCCAACAGCAACAGCCAGAAAGTACATTGTAATTAAAAGTCAAGGGAAAAGTCAGCTTGCAGCTTGAAGGAGAGATTTTCACACATCGCCCCTTCACTGCGGCGGGGCAAAAAAAGCAAGATTTGGCAAAACAGCCCCGAATCTCACGTGCCTGTGGAAATCTGGGCACTTGAATGCTACTTGAATGCAAGGAAGATTTTCAGAAGGACTGTAGGACACACTATCAGACTCTTGGTGAGTCTCCATGTTTAAGTTCTACATTCCAGCAGGTCCAGGGAGGTTCTAATGCCCCTCTGCTCTGCACTGCTGAGACCACATCTGGAGTGATGTGTCCAGTTCTGGGCTCCCCAGTTTAAGAGGGACAGAGAAATACTGGAGAGAGTCCAAGGGAGGCTACGAGGATGCTGGAGGGACTGGAACATCTCTGGTGAGGAAAGGCTGAGAGCCCTGGGGCTGTTTAGCCTGGAGAAGAGAAGCCTGAGAGGGGATCTTGGGAATGGTTCCAAATCTCTGCAGGGTGGGGGGCAAGGAGAAGGGGCCAGGCTCTTGTCAGTGGTGCCCCATGATAGGATGAGGGGCAATGGGCACAAACTGGAACACAGCAAGTTGCACCTCAACATGAGGAGGAACTTCTTGACTGTTCCAGTGCCAGAGCCTGTGCCAGGCTGCCCAGAGAGGCTGTGGAGTCTCCTTCTCTGGAGCCTTTCCAGCCCCCCTGGCTCTGTTCCTGTGTGGGCTGCCCTGGGTGACCCTGCTCTGGCAGGGGGGTTGGACTCCATCATCTCCAGAGCTCCCTTCCACCCCCTACCATGCTATGGTTCTTCAAACCAGTAATTTACTGGCACACAGTCCCACAGGCAGCCAGCAGCAAAGGGGGTCACAGATCAGAGCATCCCAACGCAGTGATAGGACCCAGCAGAACATTTAGACACCTTCTGCCTTCCCCTTCTCTTCCTTTCTCTCCCAGATTCCCCAGCCTCTCTGCCAAGACAATATTCAATCAGCACCTTTAATAGTTAATTTGTTTAGACTGATTTATCAGCAGGAAAAGTCTGACACAATATTGCTGTCAGTCAATCTTTCCTAATAACATCGACCCATCACTCCCAAGTGTTCTCAGAGGTGCAGAATGTCTGAGCTGGTTCCTACCAGCTCCCTGCATCCCCTTGGGTTCTGGAAGCAATGGCTGGGCAGCCAAGCTCCACAAAAAGTGCCCCCAAACCAGCCTTGTGCCCAGCTCCAAGAAGCAGGATTGGGGTGTTCTCAAGTGTCTTTGCCCTCCACACTTCTCACCACGACTCCTCAGCGCAGATTCCTTACGAGGAAAGCAGGAGGAAAAAAAACTGTGTCATCAGCTCAGATTGGTCAATGTCTATTAGGAAGAGAATGTATGTTTTATAATTAATTTTCTGATACAGTGGGTTGGAAACAAGTTCTTAATTGCAGTTAACCTTTAGGACTGAAGGAGAAACCAGGCTGGGAGGAAGACTTTTGTAAAGGGCTATGAATAAAAGAGATAAATAATTGGTGAAAGGAGATAACTCATGTTACATGCTTTAATTATGGGGAAAAAAAAAAGTATTGGTATTAAATTATGTGCAAGTAATTACATGCAAAGCTACAAAGAAGCTTTTGAAATGAGGTGGGAACATCTACGACTCTCACAGCACTTGAAAGACGTGCGTAAGGTGCCTGCGACAGTCTCCCTGGCACAGCAAACACACAAAGCACTTGAGCATTTCCTGGTCCCTTGACCTCTCACACCATCAGCATTTGGTCATAACCATCATGGACTAAGTTGTATTCCTTCAAATTGCATCCAGCTCTGAAGCCCCCAAAACAAGGACAGGGACCTGTTGGCCCGGGGCCAGTGGAGGCCACAAATCACAGAGTCATAGAATTGCCAGGGTTGGAAGGGACCTTAAAGCTGACCCAGTTCCAACCCCCCTGCCATGGGCAGGGACCCCTCCCACTAGAGCAGGTTGCTCACAGCCCCAGCCAGCCTGGCCTGAAACACTTCCAAGGATGGGGCTTCCCCCACCTCTCTGGGCAACCCCTGCCAGTGTCTCCCCAGCCTCCTGGGGAAGAAATTCTTCCTCGTGTCCAACCTGAACCGACCTCTCTCTAGTTTTAATCCATTCCCTCCAGTCCTGTCACTGCCCCACAGCCTAAAAAGTCCCTCCCCAGCTTTCTTGTAGCCCCTTCAGATACTGGGAGGCCACAAGAAGGTCTCCCCGGAGCCTTCTCTTCTCCAGGCTGAACAGCCCCAGCTCTCTCAGTCTGTCCCCATAGCAGAGGTGCTCCAGCCCTCTGAGCATCCTCCTGGCCCTGCTCTGGACACGTTCCAGCACGTCCATCTCTTTCCTGTACCAGGGGCTCCAGGGCTGGACGCAGTGCTGCAGGTGAGGTCTCACCAGAGTGGAGCAGAGGGCAGAATCCCCTCCCTGGCCCTGCTGCCCACGCTGCTCTTGCTGCAGCCCAGGACACGATTGGCTTTCTGGGCTGCGAGAGCAGCTGATGGCTCAGGGTGAGCTTCTCATCCACCAGCACTCCCAAGTCCTTCTCTTCAGGGCTGCTCTCCAGCCAGCCACTGCCCAGCCTACACTGGTGCTTGGGATTGCTCCGACCCAGATGGAGAACCTTGAAGATGAGAGAAGGGCTGGAGCACCTCTGCTCGGAGGCCAAGCTGAGAGAGTTGGGGTTGTTCAGCCCGGAGAAGGCTCTGGGGTGGCTTTGTTGTGGCCTTTCAATATCTGAAGGGCCTACAAGAAAGCTGGAAACAGGCTTTTTCCAAGGGCTTGTAGTGAAAGGATGAGGGGTGATGGCTTCAAACAGGAAAAGGGGAGATTTAGATTAGAAATTACAGAGAAGTTTTTCTCTAGGAGAGTGGTGAGGACCTGCTCCAGTCCAGGCAACCAGCTGAGTGGCTGGATGTGGAGATCTGTTGCCTGCCAGCCTGTGAGAAGGACGATGTCCCTGATTTTGTAGGCAGAACACTGGGTTTGTCCCATAATTTGATGTGCTGGGTCACCGTAGACAAGTGTCTTTACATAGTCTGGCAATTAGGATATTCATATTGCTCTGTAAAGGGCTTCAAGGCCACATATGAAACGAGAAGTATTATTAATGAGACACTAACCACCTCTTTCAGGCAATAAACCTTCCATCTCTGAACTGGAAGTTGACTTGCCCTTATTAAAACCAAAGCAATTGACTTGTGGAAGGACAAGCAGGTCTGATACGCAGCGAAAAGGCTGCAGGAGGACAAACAAAATGCAAACAGCCCCCACAGCCGAGCACAAAACCACCCACCCTCTTCTCAAAGCACTCTCCACACCGCCAGGGAACACGGGATGGGTCCAACAGGAGCCCTCAAGGCACCGGTGATACCCTCACGGCAAGGTCAATGAGTTGTTTACAGCCTTCCTGGCACCACACCATCAGAGGAAGGGGAGAAATGGCTGTAAGTATGGCTCATATAAATCATCTCAACTAAATTACTGGCCTGCTTTATTCCATACATCACGGAGCATGTTTTACTGAAAGAAGAACCCACTCTCATTTACCAAGAAGAAAAAAAATGAAGGAAACCTAACTCCTCCTATCAGAGGAATACGATTGTGATCCCATAAATATGTCACATTTCAGATTGTTTTTCAAGTAACCTTTATAGGAAGTTCACATCTTGATCTATGGCCAGTGAGAAGATGCCATGTGGACGAGGCCCTAAGTGCCAAAGGGACAAGGGGACCAAGTTTCTTCTCCCAGAGCTTCAACCCTAGGCTTTGTAGAGCAAGAACAAAACTGGGTCAGAATGAGACAAGCAGGTTATTCGGGAGAAATGAGACAATCAGGAAGAGCACGTCTCGTACGTTCCGACTGATGCATAATTAAAAAAAGTCAATTCCCTGCCAGGCATTAAAACGGCCAAATTAAAAACCAAATAAAAATGAAACTCCACCAAACCAAGACGTGGGCCCAGATATCACCGTGGGAATTTGTGAGGGCTGATTTTAGAAAACGCATCACTAGTTTAATTATAATATTTCTAATGAAACCCTTTAGAGGCCATAATGCTGAAGACACACCCCCTTGGTCACTCCGTGGTGACACATCACATGCCACCCGTTTCATTCCAGCACTGTTTCCCCTCCCCTTGTCTTTCCTTCACCTTGACGAACCCATTTAATTATTCCACAGAAAACCCTTCCCCCCACACAGGTATTTTTAGACGAGAGGAAAAAAAATAAATCCAATTTCCCATTCCCTATTTCTGAGGTGCCACCACTTTGCATTTAACGCTCACTGTAAAAATAGACACAAGGAATAGGGGAGGCTGCTCAGTCATCAGGTTACCTCTGGGTTCCTTTCTGTTCCTTTCTCCTCTCCTGTCCTTTCCTTTCTCCTTTCCCCTTTGCTTTGCTTTCTCCTCTCCTTTCCTGTCTTCTTTCCGCTTCCCTTTCCCCTTCCCCTTCCCTTCCCTTCCCTCTTTCCCCTTTCCTTTCCTTTCCTTTCCTTTCCTTTCCTTTCCTTTCCTTTCCTCTCTCCTTTTTCCTCTCCTTTCCTCTCCTTTTTCCTCTCCTTTCTCCTTTTTCCTTTCCTTCCTTTCTCCTTTTCTTCTGAGGCCAATGCCACCCTAAGGGCATAAAAAAAAAAATCCATGGCCTTGAACTATGGGAAGCCACAAAGATGCCTCAGAACTGTTGTTTGCTTCCTACTCCCTCTTTCCAAACAAGCATTAGACCAGCAGCTGAGGATGGGGCCAAAGCTGATGCCAGCTAAGACACCAGCCCCCAACCAAACAGCCAGGAAATACGCTGCGGAGCAGATGTCTAGCATCTATTTTTCAGCTTTGCCTGGATAAACATAATTTCCTAACACTGAGGGACAGACCTGGTTTCTAAAGCACAATCGTATTTTTCCCTGTGGACAACAGAACTGTTTTTACACGCTAATTAGGAAACAAAAAAACCAAAACAAAGCCATTTTTGTTCTCCGTCACGCATGCCACCAGCAACACTCATGGTGATGTTCCTTTACCACCCCATGTCCTCCTACAGAGACAGAAGGCAGCTCGAAACATCAGAGAGTTCAGAACTATCCAACCTTGAGACTCTCATAATTCAGTACTAGAAAAATAGGCAGGTGGAGAAACCAAGAATGACCTCAGCTTCGCTCATCTCCAGGCTTACAGCAAACTCACCATCACGGTCTTTCTTAAGCCGAGCTTTTTTTCCCAGGTCATCAATTCAATTCCTCAAGTCCTTACTGTTTTTAGCCCTCTTCATTACATTACGTCAGGTCAATCACTCCTCATCTCTAGGGCTTCAATTTTCCTTTCAAGACTCTGCCACTTCAGACCCTGAGTTTCCAGCCCCTCTGCCTTACTCCTTGCCTTAAATTCACCTACTTCAACTACTCAACAGCTTCAGTTATCACCTTCTTGATTTTGTCTCTGCGTGCTCGGCTGGCAGAGATAACACAGGCACACACGACTGGATTCAGTACATCTCAGCTGTAGTTCTGGGCTTATTAAAGGTCCAGGGGAAGAAAAAAAAAAAAAAAAAGATACTAAAAATAATTAAAACCAAATAGAAATACTTGATTCAACAACTTGAATTGTGAGGAAAGAGAGAAAAGAATATGCCACAGCTTTAAATAAAGCCTTGAATTCCACTGTGCTTCAAGTGTAAGACTCGGGTCAAGCTCAGCTCTTGCTTGCAAGCTTCAGAGTACTTCAAAAAAAGGCTCCTTGGGTGAATTTTTCTAAGCCCCTGGGAAACATACTCACCAAAGGCTTCAACTACAAAGAAGTCCCGAAACGCCATCACTCCGAGCTCTTAGGACACAAGGGATTGTACTCTCAAGCTTCCCTCAGTCACCAGGAGGACACAAACCTCAGCAAACCACCTAAGCAAAAGCAAGTGAGCTCCTGACTCCAGGAAGAACGGCACCGAGAAGAAACAGCGCAAAGGGTTTGCAACTGATGATGACAGGAGTGTGCGTGTTAGAAAGATAAGCTCTGAAATCCAACCAAGCTGTGTGCCCTCTACGTTCTGAAGAGCCACGCAGGCAAGAAGCTGACCTTCTAAATTCAGTCTTTGAAATGTCGGTGAATAGAGAGAGAGACCCAGGTTCACCGGGTGAAAATTCCACGGAGATGGTCAGGTGGATCCCTACCCTCCAGCGTGTCGATGTGTGATGCTCAAGTTTGGTGTCACTGGCAAGCCTGAGCTCAATCCCACTGTGCCTCGCTGATAAAAGCGTTAAATATCACTGGTCCAAAAACCAGCACCTGAGGAACACCACTTGCCACTTGGATGTTGAGCTTTTGACTGCAATTTTTTGAGTGCGACCACCCAGCCGATTCCTTACCCACCACACGGTCCGTCCATCAAACCCACGGCACTGAAGGCCACCAGATTTGTCAAGCACAGTTTAGTCGTAGTGAAGCCATGCTGGCTGTCATCAATCACCTCCTTACTTCCCATGTGCCTCAGCAGATCCTTCAGGGGGGTCTGCTCCATGACAATTCCAGGCACAGAGGTGAGACTGACTGGACTGTAGCTCCCCAGCTCTTCTTCTTTACCCTTCCCACAAAGGGATGCTATGTTCCCCCTTTCCCACTCAGTGGGATCTTCACTGGACTGCCACATCTTCTCAAATGGGATGGAGAAGGTATCACCAGGTGCCTCCCTTTTATCCAGGTCTTCCCTGCAAGGGCTTAGCAATTTTGTACCAGGTTCAGAGTCCATTTCTGTCGCAGATTTATCAACATGGTAATTCAAATTTTGCAGGTGCAATTACACCGATGTGAATACTGATGAGCTGAAAGCCTGGCAAGACTTTGAAAAACGTGGACTAATCTCAAAGCACTATAACTATTTGGTGTATCTCGGTGGCCTTAACGTGCCACAGACCCAACATCAGAGTGGGAGGACAGACAAAGAAAGGCACATCAAGTCTGAACTTTCAATTTAGGTTGTGGACCAAGTTTTTCTTCGATGGAAAACAACTGCAATTTCAATTCCTTCCCACCTCAGCATGAGGAAGAACTTCTTTACTGTAAGAGCACTGGAACAGACTCCCCAGAGAGGCTGTGGAGTCTCCTCTGAAGATCTTCAGGACCTGTCCGGATGCATTTCTGACTCATCTGCTCTAGTTCTGTCGTGCTCTGGCAGAGGGGTTGGACTCGGTGATCTTCAGAGGTCCCTTCCAACCCCTACCATGCTATGATTTGGGAGGGAATGCTCAGTCGTTGCTGGTGATCCTGTCGTAAGGTTTTCCTGAAAGCACTGTTGACTTTGGAGACGAGGCAAATAAAACCAGGACCTTGGTCCCAAGTTTTAATGACTCCCAGAGAACACACACTCTTTGGTTTGCAATTCACCACTCATCTGTGTGATCCGTGGTAGATAAGGAAGGACACAAGGCTAGAATTCAAGTTTCTTAGAAATCTTGAAGCTCTGGAATTGAGAAGTGAATAAATTTCCACGCCAAATGTCTTAATTGTTTTAACAACATCAGGAATAACATGAAGAACAAAGCTCCAGGTTACACCTGCTTCCCGAGACCTGTCTGCAGGTAGAATCGACAGCAAGGTAATTTCAATTAGTCCAACAGACTAATTGACAAACAGTTTCTCAAGGCATTAAACCACTGGGAAGTGGATTCCTGGAGGAGCAGAACGCCGTAACGCAATCAAGCCCCTGCAGATTCCCAGCTATGCCTCATGCTCTCAGCCGTGCTTTTCCAAGGTCCTGAGCTCCTATCAGGTAGGATGTGTCCCAGACCTCTCCTGAAGACAGTTTATATCACGTGGCATGTAACAAAAAAGCTCCATTTTCTTTTCTCTTGCTACAGGTTCATGCTGATCCCGCGTTGCGTTGACAGCGTAACTGCTGTCGTTGTATTCAGACACACTGCCTTAGAACAGAACTGTTCACCAGGGCTTCTTATAAATGCCAGTCATAAATCTAATTTTCACACCCCAGACACAGAAACGGTATCAGTGGACTCCACAGAAGCTCAAAACCTTCAGCTGCTCAGCTCCAGAAGGGAGCTGAACATCCAGTTTCTGACTGGGCTTTCCCTCACAAGAGGCCTTGTAGCTGCTGACCTTAAAATTAATTCTTCCTTGCTAAACTTTATTTATTCAGGTCACTGAACTGCTGGAGGTTGTGAGATGGCCACATGCTGCCATAAAGGAGCGCTGAGGGTATCGCCCTGGTGAAAACGCTGCCTGGATTCCTCAAAGTGAGCTCTGAGATCCTTCACTGCTTTGCCCTTTGTAGCTGGGTAGTCCCAAAACCAGCAAAGACCACACAAAGAAGCTGGTCCCACAGAGAAATCTAGGGGGAACCTCCCCTCAACTGCAACACTTCCCTCCACGTTTGCTTTTAGTTTAAGGATTCACCGCATGGCTTCAGCAGTCCTTCCAGAAACCCAGTCAGCAGCAAGGGCTTGCCAGTATTTTTTTCCACGCTGACGCCTTTCCAAGCTCACAAAAGACAAATGATGGGATTGGCTTCCCAGAATCCCAGGACTTCTCTTGTTTTCACCCTAGACCCCCATTGATATGCAGCAGGAGCCATCTCCAAATGCATGCAGCAAAGCAACAAATCCACGGGAGGGGAGTACTTCCTTCCAAACGTGTCTACAGTGATAATAGGGGAAAAAAAAACCCCACATGGCAATGGAATAACAAAGGCAAACGGATGCACCGTTCAAGCGACGGGTCTCTCGCCACGGGCACACAAAGCTCGTAAGCCAACGGGGTCTTGGCAACACTAGAGTAGGTTCGTAGCTCTAGGGGATGCTGCCACTAACTTGACGTGGAAAGAAACTCCCCCTGGACTTTTGTAGGACAGGAGCCTGCCTAAAGTCTAATTATGCCCTCTTTTGTCTAACGAGCAGAAAGAAACTTGAATCATAGCATGGTAGGGGTTGGGAGGGAGCTCTGGAGATGATGGAGTCCAACCCCCCTGCCAGAGCAGGG
>JANVCC010000112.1:1302825-1318599 GCA_025345505.1 Todiramphus chloris collaris | reverse complement strand
GCTCTGGCAGGGGGGTTGGACTCCATCATCTCCAGAGGTCCCTTCCAACCCCTACCATTCGATGATTCTAGGATTCTATTACTGGGCACCACTGACAAGAGCCTGGCCCCTTCTCCTTGACACCCTGCAGATACTTGTAAACTTTCCTAACATCCCCTCTCAGGTTTCCCTTCTCAAGAGTAAACAGCCCCAGGGCTCTCAAGCTTTCTTCACAGGAGAGATGTTCCACTCCCTTCATCCTCCTGGTAGTTCTCCTTCCTGCTTTCTTGTGGCTTTTTCTGCCTCACTCCTCTCGACACGTTGGGGTGGGAGCTGGGGAGAGCCACCCTTTAAGCTCCTTAAGGTGTATTCTTGTCCTATACACAAACACAAACCTAGCTGAGAGCTGAAGGAAAGCCTGCGAGCCCCTGAGGTGTCCCCTTTATTAATCCAAGGAAATTCTGAGCAGCCTAAGCTTCTTGCTGTTCAAATAACAAAACCGATGTGTTGGGGAAGTCTCTATTTCCATTAAATTTGTGTCAGCTCCTACTCCCTCGAACGACATGGCACCTTGATGGCTAGATTTGCACAGGAGTGCTGTGTAAGGTATTGTGTGTGAAGGAATTTTGCCTCAATCACTTAAAAATTAGTCCTTTCTTCCCCCCGAACACTTATCTGCTCATGTTTATTGAATAAGTCACAGCTATGAAGCATTTACTGGCACCCAGCAAGCGCCTTCCGCTGATGCTGTAACTCTTTTTGGATCTCAGTCTTCTATTTGAACTGTCTGATCCGTAGCTTTGCAGCTTGCAAAGAAACAAACTGGGAGGAATAGGAATAGGAATAATCCAGGCCCCTTTTAGAGGCAACGCAACGGCACTTCCGTGCCTACGTCATCTCTAGATCATCTTGAATATACTCCTGGAGCAGCTTCCACTGGTGCTGTCCCCTGCTGCTTATGACAAAGGTTCCATCAGAAGCCAGTTAACTTGGTTTAATGCTCTGGTAAAAGATCTGTTGAAGTTGCCCGAGCACGGCAGGCAATGCAGAATCACTGAGGCTGGAAAAGACCTCTGAGATCATCAAGTCCAGCCCGTAACACATCCCCGCACACCTCCTGCTGCTGTTTCCACCATAGGGTCTTCCATGGGTCTTCCATAGGGTCTTCTATGGGTTTACCATAGGGTCTTACCATAAGCCTTAGAAAGTCAGGACACATCCAACTGCCACCACCACTGCGACCACCAACGCTTCTGACACTTCAGGACTTACGAATGAAGGTGCACCAGCCCTGAATTCCCATTGATTTTGGAAGCATCCCTTCCAATGCCTATATGTCAACTCCATTTACTTGAGCAGAGCCCTACGAATCCACAGGAACCAACAGCCCAGCCTGCATTTAGCACCATTGTCTTCCAGTCATCAAATTCACGATGCTCTACCACAGGCACGCAGACGAGTTTCAGCTCTTGACTTCAATCACGCAGAATTGAAACCTAATTAAAAGTAACCGAGACTGTCGATCTCGAGCTTGGCTTTTCATTTTATCTTGTATTCCGAGAGAAACACAAAGATGAAGCCAAACAAAGCACAGAATGGGTTCAGGAGCTGTAGGAGTCACAATTGTTTCTATTTGCCAGTTTTGCTGGTGCATTCCACGCCATTTAATGATGCACAATTCCGGGCTCCGTTTATCGGGATGTCAAAAGGCAACCGGCTGAGTTCACCACGAGGCAAGCCCGCCTCCTGAATAGGGATGGGGAAGGATCCAGCCCTTTCAAACTTCAGGAAAACAGCAGCAAATCAGAACTGACGGGACTTTACTTTGATCTGACAATCACAACTGTAATGCACACTGAATATTGAGTTACCAGCTCCCTTTGAGCCCCGAGTGGATACACACCGTGCAGCTCGCCGGGCAATGACTGACACCACCGATAAGCTCTGGGGAAGCAGAGCTGCTTGGAAGGACTACGTGCTGCTGTGCTTTATTTTGACAGCCACGTGCTCAACCGAACGCCCGCGAAGAGACGTTAAGAGTCACGCGCGCACGGGCAACGATGGGGATCCGTCGCTCACCACGAGAGCTGTTGTCTCCTCCATGAATGCTTCTCTCACTGATGTGACAAAAGGATATGGGTTGAAGAAGGAAGAATTTTCCATTTGCAGTCTCTCTATTCTGTGTTTTCTACGGGGTTGTTCGCATGGGTAAGTGGTAACTCTGCAGTGCTGCATCATCAACGATGAAAATGCCCTTTGCTTCTTATTAAAAAACCCACAACTCGGCCCTCCTGCTCAGCCCAGAGTGGAGCTACCACAGCTTCAGGGACTAAAACAAGCTTTAGGATATTCAATTCTTCCTAAATAGGAGCGCTGGGAACTTTTGGAAATGGCATGTTTGTGCTCTCAATCCAACAAAGCTCCCATCAAGGCTCAGAATGTTGCAGCATCCCAGCGGCCGTGTCCGCACACAATCCACGGTTACGCGCCCCAGGTTTGCTATTTTTGTTTTGCATTAGCACACCTTCCCTCCCCACTACACGACCTACTTCTCTTCAGGTTTATACCTTCAGGATACTGTCACGGTTCCCCTCGCTGAAGGTTTGATTGATGAACCCAAAGAACTGAAAAATCCATCACCAGACCTGCCGACAGCCAAGAGCGAGCCTTAGGGGTGGGAAGAAAATGCACAGGACATTGGAATGCAATGACTGGGAAGTTTCAAGGGACCAGTTTGTTCCATCCAGTCGTCTCCAAGACCACGAGTGTGTTTGAACTTGGTAAAATGAGCAGGCCAGTAAAAAAACACAGCACGACTACCAGTCATAGCACTTCAACAAGTCAGAGCAAATGCCTGTTAGTCAATGAAATGTTACTCCACTAGATCAGCAGATTACCACAGCTATAAACCAGCTTAACTTCACCTTGTCCTCCATTTCACATTGTTGTTCTTACCAGGAAAACATCACTCTACCACAGGGATGATCCATTACCATTTTATCATAGAATGGTAGGGGTTGGAAGGGACCTCTGGAGATGATGGAGTCCAACCCCCCTGCCAGAGCAGGGTCACCCAGGGCAGCCCACACAGGAACAGAGCCAGGGGGGGCTGGAAAGGCTCCAGAGAAGGAGACTCCACAGCCTCTCTGGGCAGCCTGGCACAGGCTCTGGCACTGGAACAGTCAAGAAGTTTCTCCTCATGTTGAGGTGGAACCTTCAATGCTCAAGTTTATCCCTATTGTTCCTTGTCCTATTGCTGGGCACTTCAGAAAAGAGATTGTCTCCTTCCACTTGACCCCCACCCCTCAGATATTTATAGACATTGATAAGATCCCCTCTCAGGCTTCTCCTCTCAAGACTGAACAGCCCCAGTTCCCTCAGTCTGTCTTCACAGGGGAGATGCTCAAGTCCCCTCAGCATCCTCGTAGCCTCTGCTGGACTCTCTCCTACTGGAGATCCCTGTCTCTTTTAAAGAGGGAAGCCCAAAACTGGACACAGTATTCCAGTGGTCTCACTACTGCAGAGTAGAGGGGGAGGAGAACCTCCCTACGTCTGCTGGACACAGTTTTCTTCATGCCCCCCAGGATGCCACTGGCTCTTCTAGCCTTTATGTTTTCAGCTCCGAAACAAGTGTCTGGAAACCTTCAGTGTGAGAAATCCCACACCCAGCTGAGCCTTCCATTTGCCTCACACGGCCACCAGTTACCTGCACAGTGTAGTTCAGGTCAGTATCTCTTATTTCTTGATAGGTTGCATTCTTGCCGTGCCCACCAAAGCACACCAAGCAGCTCTGTCAGCTGATGGCAAGCAGCAGAGTGACAGGTTCTCACAGTTCAAGTCAACCCCATGCTTTGAGTATCAAGCCTTAAGGATGTATTTGCCTCTGGTGTCTGCTCAACTCACTGGCTGATGACCTGTTACTGCTGCCAACCAACGTATCCTCTTTCCACCTCATGGTCTGGCAGGGGCAGGATTCAGAACTTAGGTAGCACAGAACTCAAGGAGATCCTTGCCCAAGGAACAGATGCAGCCAGGTCTGTTGAGTTGACTCTGCAGGCGACCGTTGTGACAAAGTAAGCTCCAAAAAAAACATAATTTTTGAAGACAAAGACCTGAAAGCTGAGAAACTTTAGCTTTGCTGCTCCCCAGTGCATCCTCACGTTGGCTGCATTGCTCTAATGCAGATCACTTCCATCTTTCATGATCATATCCTTCTTCCTTCTCTTCCTCGCTCTCCCCAGACACAGGCTCCATGATGTACAAAGCAGGTTCTCCTCACTTAACCAACAGCTCTTCAATGCTTTGTCGTGTTCTTTATTGTTCAGCGAGAGGTCCTATACCTTATTTACAGCATATTACTCTAAACCTTCCCCGAAGATACAATTAAGCTCCTCACTGGGTTTTTTTTTATTGCTCTCAGCACTCTATTTTTGAGTTTTTCAGAAACAATTTATTTTTCCCAGCATCTCTAAGAGATAAAAGACATAATGTCCAGATGACAAACAGCTAACTGAGAGAAAGAGGGCTTTTATGGTCAAGGGAGACCACTAACTTCAGGTGTTTAATTTCCAGTACCCTACAACGTGATACCAACAGTAATACATGATCAGATCAGGGCTTTCCATCACTTTCGAGCCCAGCTCTGACCCTGCAGCACTTCCGTGCTTCGATATGCAAAACCAGCAACGTTTTTACTGCAATGGTTGTGAGCGCATGAATGAAGCCACGTACACCAGGAGAGGAATCTTCTGTCATATTAGTTAATCCCCAACCAGTACGTTTGCTTCCAGGCACATCAACTCCCCAAAGCAATTTATTTCAATCAGCGAAGGCGCAGCCGTAAGATGAAATTCATCCCTATAAAGAGATACAAGACCAGCTCCTATAAGCCACTCCGAGCCCATTTTGAGGCTTTAAATGATGCCTGGACCACGTGATGCCAGTTAAGAGAGTGAATTTCATCTCGTGTGCTCTCTGATGCTATTTTCCTGTCGATGTTACCGCGTTTCCCGTTGCCTCGCACCACAAAACGAGAATGCTCTCAAACAGTTGCTAATTTTAATGCATAACAACCTAATAACCTACAGAATTGTTTGCTGCCCCAGTAGATATAAACAGGTAAGGCCAACTTGCATCTGCAAATGCAGGTAGAGAGATGACACTGCAGATAAAAGGGAAGGAAAGCACAAATAAAATCTGATCATCAGTGGGTATTGACCAGAAATGGGACGAGGCTGGAGAAAGCAAGGAGCTGTTAGCCAATCACTTTGATTAACTCTGCTTCAGAAAATAACTATTTCTGTTCCAGCTGGCACAGAACAGTCCTTTACTGTTCTGTCTTCTATTGCAGAATCATAGAATGGTGGGGGTTGGAAGGGACCTCTGGAGATGATGGAGTCCAACCCCCCTGCCAGAGCAGGGTCACCCAGGGCAGCCCACACAGGAACAGAGCCAGGGGGGGCTGGAAAGGCTCCAGAGAAGGAGACTCCACAGCCTCTCTGGGCAGCCTGGGCCAAGCTCTGGCACTGGAACAGTCAAGAAGTTCCTCCTCATGTTGAGGAGGAACCTGCTGTGCTCAAGTTTATACCCCATTGTTCCTTGTCCTATTGCTGGGCACTTCAGAGAAGAGATTGTCCCCTTCCATTTGTCACCCATCCCTCAGATATTTATAGACATTGATAAGATCCCCTCTCAGGCTTCTCCTCTCAAGACTAAACAGCCCCAGTTCCCTCAGTCTGTCTTCACAGGGGAGATGCTCCAGTCCCTCCAGCATCCTCGTAGCCTCCCTTGGACTCTCTCCAGTAGATCCCTGTCCCTCTTGAACTGGGGTGCCCAGAACTGGACACAACACTCCAGATGTTGTCTCCCTAGTGCAGAGTAGGGGGCAGGAGAACCTCCTTAGACCTTTCTAGCTTATTCACACATTTCACACACGGAAACATGCTGGAGCCCTGCACACAGGACTCTGCCACGAGAACACTCTCCACACCAAGAAGCAGAAAACACTGGAGAAAAAGGATCATCAGAAATATGAACTCATCGAGCTAAACCCGCCCGGATTTCTATTGCACCCAGGACATCTCTGCAGCCTGTCAGCCAGGAAGAGTTATCTGTAGGAAACTCACTTTCTGTCACACATATCCTAATTCCAACGAACGAGCGCGAGAGAGAAGAGCAGCCCTGAGCTCCAGTACTAAATAGTTTTCATTTTATTTATTTTTTTTTCCCTTGGCCTTCCTGTGAAATCATCTCCCTTCGCAGGATTTTCTACAATTTGCTGTATCTGTTCATAAATATGGAGTTTATTCAGATGTGTGTAAGAAACTCACTTTTGCAATCTAGTGCTTCACTGAGCTATAACCAGGCAGCACTTTTCTATCCATTTTTTTACACTCCCTCCACCCTAACCAGGAGTTCAGTTATTTAAAGCCTTTTTTTTTCCCCCTTCCAACTTGTAGGCCCTCAAGTATGATACAGGAACAGGACCCTACTCAGAAACTCAGACACTCTCCCCACCTTGAAGGAGATGACTTTGTCTCGGGGGCTCCAGCAGGGTCCTCATCCCCTTTACCGCACTTCACGCAGCGCGACGAGTACCTTGGGTAATAAAGGGAGATCTCATCGCTATGGGAACACAGCAAAGAGCCTCTAGCCAGCATTTGCCAGCGTATGAGTCCCTTGAGCAGTCAGCAGAGCCTTATGACCAGGGCATGGGAACTACAAGCACCCAACCTTCACGCTCGGCTGCGCTGTAAAAATGAGAGGGAGCAATAGGAGGGTTAAGTTCAACAGCCCGTTCATTCCTCGGCAACAGACTTAGCAGAATTTTTTTCCACCTCTTGAAGCAGACACCAAACTTTTCCTCTTGCTGCTTTCTGGTAAAGGGACCACCGAGAAGACCTTCATCTTTAGCCCAACTAATCGATGCAAGCAGGGTTGCATCTCCCAGTTCTACACTTTAGCACGAGACTGCTGCAAGAAACCAGCAAGCCAGAAATCCTAACTGGGATCATCAGCACTCACAAATGAAAGACAATGTCAAGATGGTCATCGTGCTTCAGGCTTTTTCTGCCTTGTTCTTTCTCTGCATTGCCAAACCAGGAGGAAGAGGCTGGTCTGTGGCTCAAATGAAGAGGTTGACCTCTGCTCCTAGAGCTTGCTCGGATCTAAGAGCACAGCGCAGCTAGAACTCACTGCTCAGAAAGATTTAACTCTGCACATGATGCTAAAGCCACGTTCATGGCACTGCAGGGACAGCTTAAGAAAGGTATTTGGAACAGCAGCCTCATCACGGTGTCGGTGGAGAGCTGGTGTTTGGAGAACGCTGGGCAAACCCTCTGCCCCACAATCACAGAACGTTACGGGTTGGAAGGGACCTCTGGAGATGATGGAGTCCAACCCCCCTGCCAGAGCAGGGTCACCTAGAGCAGGTCACACCGGAACAGCTGCATTTCTTGCATTCTATTGCATCTACTTTAAGATGTTTTCACATTAGGCCAAGCCTGGCTAAGAGGTCACCAATTTCTGTTTGGTTTGTTGAGTGCAACTTGTGATATAAAACTGGATTCACCACAGAGTAGCTTAATGCACTATCGAAAGGCTTCCTAAAATATTCAGCCTCTTGGACCCCCAAGACTCTCTAATGGAGAAAGCATTTCTGTCCAGACATCAGGAAGAATTTCTTCCCCAGGAGGCTGGGGAGACACTGGAAGGGGTTGCCCAGAGAGGTGGTGGAAGCCCCATCCTTGGAAGTGTTTCAGGCCAGGCTGGCTGGGGCTGTGAGCAACCTGCTCTAGTGGGAGGGGTCCCTGCCCATGGCAGGGGGGTTGGAACTGGGTCAGCTTTGAGGTCCCTTCCAACCCTGACCATTCTATCTTTCCAGCCTGCGATGCTCCCAACCTCCATCCTGACACCGTTACACTGAAACAAACCCACTGGCTGAGAAAGCAGCAGAGAAGGGCCAGGAGAAGGGAGAAAAGCCACATTCCTCCCCGACACATCATCACAAGGACACCCGTTTCCTCTGCCCCGTGCATCCCTGCAGAGGTGGTTTACTCTCCTGATTTGTCATCCCATGTGGATGTACAGACGGGCACACACGTGCTCCACCAAATCCTTGTGCCAGCTGCCTTAGCTGAGAAGCTAAAGCACTTTTATTTTTCTCTCTTTTTTTGCCCCTAGAAGCAGCCTTAAGGTACATGAGCCAGGGCACGTTGTCAGGAGCAAACAGAGGGCTCCGAAGGCTTTACAGAACCCCCTCTCCAGCTACCAGAACCTGCCACCACAGCCCTCCCCTCTGCAGCTCAGCTCCCTCCAGCTCTTGCCCTTCCTTTTATTCAGACTAAACTGCTGCTTCAGCCAAGTTAGTCCAAAATACGGTCCTTCAAAGCTTAACTTGGGGATTTTTTTTAGTTCTCTTTCCCTGCGTCCTTTCCAGTCCTCGTTTCTCCTCCTCTTCCCCAGCCACCTCCACCCTGCTCCCACCGCTTTCCACTTTCAGCAGCTCGGCTGACAAAACCAAATGTTTATTCTGAATTCACCAGCTGAGAGCTCTCAACCACTTACTGCGGAGGTGGGAGGGAAGGAAGGGAAGACAAGGGAGTTTGCAGGGCAAACTGTTCAGATCACAGCCCCGGGAGGCTTGTCATAGAATCATAGAATCATAGAACCATTGAACCATTATGGTTGGAAAGGACCTCCAGGGTCATCAAGTCCAACCTTTGTCCTAGCATTTCTCAACCACTACACCAGATCCTCAAGCTCCACATCTAATCGTTCTTTAAACACCTCCAGGGATGGTGACTCCACCATCGTTCTTCCCCTTCTCCTCCGCGGCCATCGGCACAACCAGGGGCTCGTTTGAACGTCCCAGACCCTTCTTGTGATTTCCTCACGAACGTTAAGTCTTTGACCCGATCTACTCTAGTTTTGTCCTGCTCTGGCAGGGGGGTTGGACTTGATGATCTTCAGAGGTCCCTTCCAACCCCTACCACTGATGCTGTGCATGCCACCAAGTTTGGTGTCGAGAGAGTAGCTCAAAACACGCCGTTGAGATAAACCCAAAAGCTTCGCCGGGACTGGCGGTAGCTTTGATCTCCACGTGCCGTGCCAGGGCACGGAGAACGCTCATGAATATACAATGGTACCAATGTTAAAAATAAATATATAAAAAATTCAATTTAAAAAAAAATGCTTTCAAAATAAGCAGGGACACAAGCAAATATCAAAGCACAAAGTCCCAGTGCTCTCAAGGGAGACAGCTCAATCTGAAGTGTCCTTTAGGTAGAGCCTGATGTCTTTGATAGTTCACCATATTTGATCAAATAAAGCTATTGATCCTTAGCATGAAAGTTCAATACAGGCTATCAGTGCTGTAAGAGTAGTACAATAAAACCCTCGGTCTTTTTGATCTCTGCTGAAGCATTTCATCTTGACATTTGTTAAATGCATCGGTAGTTTGCTTAAAATAAGAATAGGGTTTAAAAAGCTTACTGGAAAAGCAGAGCCCACATAAAAGAAAGATTCAACTTTTACATTTGGTAACTTTTACATTCGGTGCTTTTCATTAACTGTATTGCCCAGCCAGGTATTATTATCCCATTCCATTTTAAGCAAGAAGGTGAGACCCAAATGGATTTCTAAATAGATATTCTTGGCTTCATTCTTACGAGTGGTTTTGATGAGGGTTTATCTGCTTCTGCACCTTCGCAGTTAATCATTCCTCCAGACCACCTTCTGACCCCAATCCAGCAACAGAAACAAGGGGGTTATACCAGAATATCCCCGAGCAAGACAGAAGCCAAATGGCAATGTTAGCAAGCAATCAAAGAGGAGAGAGGAATGCAAAGAATGTTTTCCATCATCTGGTCCTCTGTAACAGCCAGGTCAGGTTGTCGCCTCAGTGACACCAGGGCAAACCAAAAAGCAAAACCATGGATTTTATTAGTGTTACTCATAGAATTGTTATGACTGGAAAGGACCTTTAGGATCAAGTCCAATCTTCATCCCAACATCTCCCTAACTTCTAGACCGTAGCCTCAAGTGCTACATCTACTTTGTTTTTAAACCCCTCCAGGGATGCTGACTCCACCACCTCCCTGGGCATCCTGTTCCAGTGCCCAGCCACTCTCTCAGTAAAGAATTTCTTTCTAATATCCAAACTAAACCTCCCCTGATGCAACTTGGGGCCATCTCCTCTCGTCCTATCTGGGAGAAGAGACCGACACCAGCCTCACCACAACCTCCTTTTAGGGAGCTGTGGAGAGCGATAAGGTCTCCTCTCAGTCACCTCTTCTCTAGACCAAACAAGGCACAACCTCATGGAACTGGGCACACACACACACATCCACTCCACACAGGGATCCCCACACGTAGGGGATGTACCCAAATCACGAAGACTTCTTTACCATTTTGAGTTGGTAAGCTCTAGAATAGGTGTCCTGCACCCAAACTGTTCCATCTGCCTTCTTCAAGACAACCCGAGGAGGCCTTTGGGAAGCCAACCCAGCTCTAAGATGAACTCTGCGAGGAGGAGGAGGAAGGTGGATTAACTGCTCTGCAGTGGTCTAACCTGAAACCTTCTATTAGCTCGTGACTTCAAATTCTAAATGCACATGAATGGTCAAAACGCAGCATTAAGTCATTGCTGGTTCCTCACTCCTTACCTCAGCACCTGCCAAGAAGCCAGAGAAAAAGTTGACTTTTGAGACATCTGGCCTGGACTGTGCCAGATCTACAGTCCGAGGGAGGAAGAAGGGAGTTGAGGATCATCCTCTTTATAGGGCCAGGCTGCTGGGAAATATGGAGACAAGTCTAGCACTTAATTACCATCTGGGTTATAAACTTGTGTAGAAGACAAACCGATACACCCGTAAAAGCAGACTATGTACCTTCAATTCCACACTCATAGGAGCAGCAGCATATGTTTAGTGTATTATCTCATATAGTCTTCCCATAAGCTCCTCTCAGCCCAGGTGATCTCAAATGTTCCAAAGCTATTTTGTTATTCAGAGATGCACACGCCTCTTCCTTCCATGAAAGCACAGAGCACATAAAAACCCCCAGGTCAGAGCATTGCACTGACCCGATGCTCAGTTCTGCCCGTACCCCAGAATATCAAACCCAGCACGTTGTGAATCCCGGGAATACACAAACTCAGGGGTAGATTCTCAGCTGGAGTAAGCTGATGTAGCCCACGCGGGTTTATTAATTTATACTCTTTTAAGGCGCTGACACCTGATCTGTATCTTTGGAGAGATTTCAAAACTACCTTCTTTTTATTTGATTTTAAATCCAGTCAAAGCACCGTGGCTGACATTTTGATCCCGGCTGCGTTACCCCTGGCACTTTGAGAAATGGAAAAGAAATAAAATAAAAATAGAGAGTGAGGAAAGGCAAAGTTAAAGTGTTACGGAAGGGAGGACACCCGAAAACAGAAATAGAGGTGGGAGAGAGTAAAAATAAAATAGAGTAACAACGCATATTCCATTGAGAAATAAATATGATTAACTTGATTCTTCCCTGCCACGCCATTCCCCCTGCGATCCCTGGTCCACAGCAAAGCCCACTCGGTGCAGAAATGGGTTCCCCCCATCATTGCCACATCCACCGACTGATGGGGGCACGGCGGAGGGACAAACGGGCACCTCTGGGGAACACACCACAGCCTGATGAGCTCCTTCCCGTGTTCTTCACTTAGTAAGGAAGGACATGAGCCAGCGGGGTGCCCAGGGGGCTAAGAAGGCCAGTGGCATCCTGGCCTGGATCAGGAACAGGGTGGGCAGCAGGAGCAGGGAGGGGATCGTTCCTCTCGACTTGTCTCTGAGGAGGCTGCACCTCCAATGCTGTGTCCAGTTTGGGCCCCTCTCTCCAAGGATGTTGAGGTGCTGGAGAGGGTCCAGAGGCTACAGAGCTGGTAAAGGGTTTGGAGCATGTGTCTAAGGAAGAGGCAATGGCCTGAAGCTGCCCCAGGGGAGGTTCAGGCTGGATCTCAGGAAGCATCTCTTTCCAGAAAGGGTTGGCAGGCCCTGGAATGGGCTGCCCAGGGAGCTGCTGGAGTCCCCAGCCCTGGAGGGGTTTAAGAGCCGGGCAGATGTTGTGCTCAGGGACAGGGCTGAGTGGTTTTGATAGGGCTGGGAGTAAGGCTGGGCTGGATGATCTTGAAGGTCTCTTCCAGCCAAATGTGTTCTATGATTCTATGACTTAGCCTGTGCTGCTGTCTTCCTTGAGAGGTGTCACCTTTGGTTTAGAATGACCAGTAGGTCTACGCGGGTAAGTCTGTGATTTCAAACAAGATTTCAAAGCCTAGAGAAACAGTCGGAGCTGCCTGTACCCAAACTCCACCTCCTGATGCTCCTCCTGCCATTAGGAAATTTTCTGAGGCAATGGGAAAAAAAACCCAAAAAAGTTGGCAAGTAACTTCAACTCAAAGCATTTCTTTCCCTTCTTTGTGGTCAGCATCCAAGAAGCTGTGCCGAACAGAGATCGGGCTGAATGACTGGAAACAGAAGCACTCAGGGGAGCAGGCAAAAAAAAAAACCCACAAAAAAAAAAAAAGGAAAAAAAATCTCTCTTCCTCTTTCCTTGAAGCTAAGTTTATAACTGTTGGAAAGAACAATCAAGAAATTCCTTTTGAGATGAGAGGACAGGGAACTAGGGGAGAAAGAGGCCAGAGTATTTCTTTAAGGGCTTCTTTTCTTTTCTTTTTCCTCCAGTAATATTAGAATCAAAGAAACCATTGTTGGATTTGCTTAAGTGCTGGGAACTGGACCGAGATTTGCTACAAGGCAAACTAGTCAAAGCAGGACCTGCAGAGAAGTTGCACCTCCCAAAGCGGGAGTGGAAGAATTCTGCAGTAAATGAGATTTATCTTCCCGAAGAGTCTAGCAAAACCTGGTGACAAGATTTCCATACAGACCTAAACCATTCCATATGTGGGCCCAAGCTCTTCCCTGGGATCGCTGGGCAAGCTCTGTGCTCTTACAGGAGACACAAAGCTGGAGCTCTGCTGCTGTTGTCAGGTTCACAGATTCATAGGTTCATGCTCTCGAGACCCTCCTCTGTCCCTGGAATGGAAGGGGTCTCGACAAAACCAGTACCTGGCTCCCAGTTAAGTCGCTCCTAGTGCCACGGAACAAGGACACAGTGTAGTCCAACCAAAAGGGAGACCCTCAGAGGGGGTCAGGTAAGGACCCATGGCCCCAGCCAAAGCATGCAGATCTTCCAGGAGAGCCTGGAGGGGAGCGCGTTGCAGTGACCCCCACCTTGGAGGTCCCAGGAAGATGAACTGGAGCAGAACACCACAACCTTCCAAGGCAGGCGTGACAGAAGAAGAGGGAAATAAGATTCCCCAGGGTGTTGAGAAACCCCAGTAACGACACAAGGAATAAACCCCCCCCAGAAGAACCTCCCCTGCAACCCTGCCCGTAACCATCGCTTTGCGAGGGAATAAAGCTGAACCAAGCTAACTACACGTGTTGGGGGGGAGGTGGGGGTTCCCCCCTGCACTGTGTTTTTCTACAGCTTTAACCTCTCTCCATTGTTGCCTGGCTGGTTTTGAGAAGCTTAATCAGAGATGATACTCTTAAGTCTCTTCTTGGCAGCGTTACTAATCTGTTTATTATTTTCCTGCAAAAGCACAGCCCTGCTAGGAAGCCCAGCGTTAACGCCGCCGCTTAATTGCATTCTTTCCCTTGGGATGGGAAAACCATCTCAGTCCGGGTGAAAGCTGGGGTAGTCTTAGTGGAAAACACCTTTATTAGGGAAAATGGAGCAGCACATTTCAGGAGGAAAAAAAAATCCAGAGGAGTGTAGCCTTTAATTGCATGCTACCTCCATATTATCCTTCAAAACAAGGTGCTATATATATATATAAAAATGAAGTCCTCACATAACACTCACACTGCATTTGTTAAATGTCAAGTTTGGGCTGCAAATTTTTAATGTTCCAGCTATTTAATGAGTTCTCTGCTTACTTGTTTTCCTTTAAACAAGTAAAATAAATGCGAAAGCGCACTGCAAAATTAATAATCGTAACAGATTTCTTCACAAGTGCCTGCAGGAAGGTAAAGAAAAGCTACTAGGCTGTTGCTCAAGTCAGGAATATATATATATATATATATAGTCTTATACAGATTCATGGGATGTAATCTCCTGTCTCCATGGTGTAAATCTGAAATAACTCGGCTGGAGACAAGGGAATCTCAGTAGTGGAATAAGTAGGAATCAGCTGCACTTTACATAGCTGAGAAGTGGATTAAAAAACACCCCAAACAAACCACAAGATTTGGTATCTGGTTATGTTGGCTTAAACCTAACAGCATAAGCCTTTGTTTTCTCAAACATATTCTGGTCGGATAAAAAGCAGGGAGTATCACAAACCATCTCATAGCAATGGGAAAATGTTTGAGCCGTTTCTAAGTGGAAATGTCTGAACACTTTGTGAAGCCAAGAGTACCCCAATGTCTCCCTTCCAGCCCTGAGATCCAAAAAGCAGGTGAAAACTCTAAGAATATCCTTGTCCCAGCCCGAGGTCAATATTAGAACTGGAAACACATCCAAAGAATGGCAGCAGCAGAGCCCAGTTTGGGAACCCTCCCTTGTTTATCAGGTCCTGCAGCAGCAGCAGCCTCAACAAAATCGTGAGTCTGTTGATTTAGCTGATAGAGAAGGAAAAAAATAAAGAGAAGTGTCATCCAGTTAGAGAGAGGAGCAGCATCAGTTATCCTCACTGTCCCCTGGAAACACCAAGAGGCAGCTGCACGTGCGGGGAGGAACCTGCCTGTGCAGCACCAGCCTCCAGCGGGTACCCGGGCGATGGGCATGGAGCGAGAGCAGAGCTGAGGGAGCAGGAGCATCACAAGAGTCAGAGTGAAAAAGGAGAACAAAGGAAAATCAAAAGAAGAAATGGAGTCTCGAGGACTTGGAGAAACCATCCACCTCCGTGTCCCTCTGGAGATCTGACCAGCAGGCTTTCTAGGCTGGGCTTTGGTACGCCTGTCTCACGGTTCTCTCTTGGTAGCGAGCTCACTTCTGCTTCTGAAGGAAAGGAGTAGGAAGTAGGTGAAGTGAGAGGAATGAGCTCATTTTCAAACGAGCTTTTAAAAAGCTCTGGCAAAGCCTGTCGTTGAAATGCCTTATAGCACTATTAATACAGAGGAGCTAACAGACACGCTGTGGAAGGGAAACACCCAACAGCTCGATGCTTTCTCTGGGGAAAGCCATTGGAACTGGTCTGTGGAAAACAGGAATCTGGAGCAAAGAACACAAATATTCCTGCCATGTTGTCACGACATCGCCAAGCTGAGGTATTCCTGAAAATCTCCAGGTCACATCCTGGTGCCGTAACGTTCCCGTGACGCTCGCCATGGAACACAGAGCAATCACTGGTATTCTGCAGGCGTTGCTCGGTGCTGCTCAGTTCTCTCCATTGGATCTGCTACCAGGAGGCTCTTGGCTACCAGGAAGGTCTTGGCTCTGTGCTGGAGCCAGAGCTTGGCTCGTTACAAGAGATGGGATGTTGACATTCCAAAACAAACCCAGAGCCCCAACAATCACGGCAACGGTGCTGCCTCTCCTGCTCTTCTGAGATCCTGCTCTTCTGATTCAACCCTGCGAGACAGATCTCTGCTTTCTAACACTCCAGAGCCCCTTATCACAGAATGGTAGGGGTTGGAAGGGACCTCTGGAGATCACTGAGTCCAACCCCCCTGCCAGAGCAGGGTCACCCAGGGCAGCCCACACAGGAACAGATCCAGGGGGGCTGGAAAGGCTCCAGAGAAGGAGACTCCACAGCCT
>JANVCC010000112.1:1289172-1302425 GCA_025345505.1 Todiramphus chloris collaris | reverse complement strand
CCCTCAGCCTTTCCTCAGCAGGGAGATGTTCCACTCCCTTCAGCATCCCTGTGGCTCTGCGTTTACGGCTTCTCCTGAAAAAAAGAAGGGATGAAAAATGCCCACGGTTGGGCTATTTCCCCCTTCCTTTGCAATGACAAACGCCCCGAGCCCACTCCTGCCTCAAAAGCACAGTACACTCCGAGACACTTCACGTACCTCAAGTGGCAAGCAGATGAACAGACCAAGAGGATATGAACCCAGTTGACATACCTGTTAGAACCACTGATCTGGGTGCCGTCGCGCAGCGTAGAACAAGCCGGTATTAAACAAAACGAGGGGCTAATCTCCCAAAGGCTCAAAACCTGCATCAGCCCCGTCCCCCCTCCTGGAAACATGCCATGGGCATAACTGATTTTTTTTCTTCCAGTTCTGTCAGATCCAGCTCAGAAAAAAAAAAAAAAAAAGAAAAAAAATTGCTTTGCCTCCATCTATTTCTACACGGCTCAAGGGATGAAAGGTGGCAAGGTTCAGATCAAAAGCCTCAGATGAATTGTGGGAACAGCCAGCAATGCGCTCCCATAACAGATCGATTCCTTTTCCCTGAGGAGGAGGAGGATGCACAGGGACTGGGAGGTAAGACCCCCCCCTGCTCTCAGGCCTGAAGCACACGAGAGAGTTTTCCATCCCATTCCATGAAGAAGGAATAAGTCAGAAATAGGCAGGGAACGTCCGAGGGCAGAGTATAGATTTGAGAGCACCTTTGGGACTGTGCTGCAACAACAGAAGGTCCATTAAAGCCCCTCAGCTGACAGCCCAGGGCGAGAAGATGTAGGACATCTCGCATACTATTAAGGAGCTGGAACTACACTCCTTGCCAGCCCTCAGGTACCATCAGCATCACTCACCACCAAAGCGACGCAGAAGCTGACGGAGGAGAAGGAGGACCTCGTTCACACCAGCATAAACCAGGAATAAGAGCACAATTATACCAAAGTCAATGAAGTTAAGATGAGAAGAGACTCGGTCTCATTGAAGAAGGTCTTTAGATATATTAGGCAGGGATCTTTACGATGTAGTATTTGGCCTTGGAGGTGACACCGCTGTTTCCTCAGATAATTAAACGACTGAACTCAATGCAACTTTACAAGACACTAAAAAGATGCCCCTGCACCTAAGTAGTACTAATGTTAAGGCCAAAAGAAGATCAGAGATGAATTCTCACCTTACTTTGCCTGAGAACACGGTCCCCAGATGGTTTCCTTGGGCAACCAGAGGTAGAACAGCCATGCCAGCCACCCCTACGTAATTCAACAACGCACCCAACCCCGGGAGAGCAATGAGGAGGAAGAGGCCGTGGCTAACAAAGGTCAATCACGTTGCCCAGCAAACTCAGATGATGCTCCAGTGGCCAAGAAGGCAGCACGACTGGGGAATACCCCCAGCAGCGAAGAGACGTCGCGGATCGAGGCAGGACAGAGGCAGTCGGATGGTAACAACCGCTCTGTGGTTTCCATATGGAACCACTGGAAGGTCTTCTAATGTCTTTCACGAGATACTGGGGCTCTGGGAAGATCATTTAGACAAGCAATTGAGTTTATGGAGCAGAAAGGCTATTTATGGTGAGCTGCAACCAGTCAGCTCAGAAACACATCAGGGCAAGAAAGCTGGGATTAAGACAGAACAGTCCGTGAATACCAGGAAGAGCAGGAAAAGCATTAAATGCAGATTATTATCATTTGAAAAACCAGTGGCTACTTATTGACACCTGAAATCAACAGGAACTCTTGGTATGGGGGAATCACACTGGGAATTGCAACTGGGGATGTAGTGCCCCCTCCCTGATTTTTACAACATCTGACTACAGACACTAATTTGTGACCAAGAAGAAAGTTTCCCCAGCCCCCTGAACATCACCATTCTCATTCTTTTGAAGATTGCCATCCATATTGGACCAGTTTTCATAATTACCTTCAAATTTTGCTGCTGACTCAGAGAAATTCTGGTCAACTATACCATCCTGCAAACGTTTCAGAGAGGAGCAAAGCAGATGAAAATTGAGTGGCTGATACCACCTCAAGATGAAAAACAAGCCACGTCCTTACAGCTGGAACCTGAAAATCCAGGAAAACACTCCCCATCCACCACTACATAGTTTCAAATACACTGATCCATTGACCCAAGCGTGGGTGAAGAGTTAAAAGTGATACTCACACCATGCAACTGGGGCCATTAACAAAATCAACAGTTCCTCTGGCCGCAGGATAAGAATTATCTATAGATCTTTTGCTGTAAGATAGAACCAAGGTGACAACTAAATCCACAGTGCTGGGTCCTGCGTTAAGGCTGCACCTTCAGTCTTCTCAGAAACAGCAATTCCTCTTCCAAATCATTGCTAAAGAGTTTAGATAAGATGGTGCTTATTGAATTTCACCCGGCCCTTGGTTTACACCGTGGTCCCTTTCTAAATTAATCGGAATGTTTTTCCCAGTTCCATACAAGATCGTACCTGAGGCTTTGTGGAAATGCAAATATTAGTACAATAATTCAGAGGGTGTCCCCTCACTCCTGGCAAGAGAGGCTTGTCTAATACCAACCATCCCTTATTCATCCCGTTCTGGGTGTTGTCCGTGGGGCTCCAGATGACCTGAACTCTGCCCAATTCAACTGTGCCCTTCCAGTCTCCTTATCAGCCTGGCCTGTTCTATTTATAAGGTGGGAACAACCACAAAATCCATTCTCAACACAAGAAAACATAACAATATGACCTTTAAGAGTAAGAGCTACAGAGACTTGGAGAGTTCCACAGAGAGCAAGCTCCTCAATATTAAATGGCACTTTTGAACATGGCAAATGAGTTACCAGCTCCCTCTTCAAACAACATGCCCATAGAAGGTATCCCAGCATGGTGGGGCTGGAAGGGAGCTCTGGAGATGCCCTGGTGCCACCCCCCTGCTCCATCCAGCAGGGGCACCCAGAGCAGGGGCCCAGCAGCGCAGGGTCCAGCCGGGGTGGGAATCTCTCCAGACAAGGAGACTCCACAGCCTCTCTGGGCAGCCTGGCACAGGCTCTCACACCCTCACACCAAAGAACTTGCTCCTCCTGCTCAGGTGGAACCTCCTGGCTTCCAGTTGGTGCCCCTTGCTGCCCCTTGTCCTGTGGCTGGGCACCACTGAGCAGAGTCTGTCCCCATCCTCTCCCCCCGGGGCCCTTCAGCTCTTGCTCAGCATTGCTCAGCTCCCCTCTCAGGCTGCTCTTCTCCAGCTGCACAGCCCCAGGGCTCTCAGCCTGTGCCCAGCACAGAGATGCTCCAGCCCCTCAGCATCTTCCCAGCATCTCCAGAGGTGGCCTCGCTGGGGCAGAGCAGAGGGGCAAGGGAACCTCCCTTGACCTGCTGGACACACTCATCCAAACGCACCCCAGGAGCCTGTTGGACACCTTGACCACGAGGGCCCATTGCTGTCTCATGGGCACCTTGCTGCTCCCCAGGACTCCCAGGTCCTTCTCCTCAGAGCTACTTCCCAGTCTGCTCCAAAGCCAGCCCGAGTTACTTGCTGCAGGATTTCCAAGGCATCACACCTGAAAGCAAAGCTCAGCTCTCCTTTCCTGCAGCCAAAAGCACCCCTGTGTACACGTGGACAGGGACTGCACTCTCAGCCTCACCAAAGTTCCCAGACTGACAATTTTTTAAACTTTCCAGTGTTTCAGATACACCTTACTAACCCTAATGGGCCCAATTTTCCACTACTTACAGGCACGCAGAGTAAGGCGTGTGCAAAGGAACACCTAAGTGGATGAAAAGCTATTACTGCAATTTGGCAGCATTTTACATTCACTTAGCACTAACTTTGCACAGGCTTAAATGACTTTCTTGATAGGAGGCAGGAAAAAAAAAGCCAACCAAGCCCAGTGAAGTCGATAGAGAGGATTACGTTTGGTCTGAGCAGGACTCCTGGCTCTGCTTGGATGGCAGAACTAGTCCCAGTTTCCCATCCTCCCCCCTTCGAACGCTCGGAGCCAGGGAGCTAACGGCAAAATGCTATCCAGGAATAAATCCTGATCAGGATTTCACTTTTTTCCTTAGCAATAGGTGCAGATCTACACCCAGTGACAAAGAATGGCTTGCTTTTCTCCTGCCACCGAAACAGAGAGAAAGACATCAGTTGAGGAACAAAGAGGGAGGGAGGGAGAGACCCTGTCCTGCTGAAACTGCCAGAACAGTAAAATAGAACAAGCCCCCGCCTCCGACACCTCCTGGGACACTGTGACCTTCCACTTTCCGTGGCTTGGCAAAACCAAGCCCATAAAACATGAATGAGATCCTCATCAACCCCAGTCATTTGGCTTTTGCTGCCCTGAAGCTAATAAAGTCGAGTTCCCCGACTCCTAATGCTGCTCCAAAACGCACACACGAGATGAAAGGAATTTATTCCAGCCTAGAGATCCTGGGTGGAGGTGTGTTAAAGGGGCAGGGTTATTTTTTTTGGTCTGGAGAGCAGCAGCAAAGCCTGATGAGAAGCGTGCAGATGGACACAGGTCCCCCTCCCAGAGAGGGCACTTGGCATCACTAATGAAGTTACATCGGATGGCAGGAAAAGAGTTGCAGCTTGGAATAAAGTTTAAAGTTATGACCCTTGTTCTTTGCTGCACTTTAGGGAGTAATTTATGATAAAAGGAAGAACACTAAACCCGACCAAGTCAGCACAGTGGCTTTTTGATCTAATGGATGAATGTGGCTCCAGGGAAGCAAAAGAGGCAACTCTGCCACGGGCCTGAGACACCCGGGAGCACCATCAGCCTTCTTCACAGAATCATAGGATGGGGGGGCTGGAAGGGACCTCTGGAGATGCTCCAGTCCAACCCCCCTGCCAGAGCAGGGGCACCCAGGGCAGCCCACACAGGAACAGAGCCGGGGGGGCTGGAAAGGCTCCAGAGAAGGAGACTCCACAGCCTCTCTGGGCAGCCTGGCACAGGCTCTGGCACTGCAACAGTCAAGAAGTTCCTCCTCATGTTGAGGTGGAACCTTCTGTGCTCATGTTTATCCCCATTGTCCTGTTGCTGGGCACTGCAGAAAAGAGCCTGGCCCCTTCCACTTGACACCCAACCCTCAGATATTTATAGACATTCATAAGATCCCCTCTCAGGCTTCTCCTCTCAAGACTAAACAGCCCCAGTTCCCTCAGTCTGTCTTCACAGGGGAGATGCTCAAGTCCCTTCAGCATCCTCGTAGCCCCTGCTGGGCTCTCTCCAGTAGATCCCTGTCTCTCTTAAAGTGGGGACCCCAAAACTGGACACAGTATCCCAGGTGTGGTCTGACCAGGGCAGAGCAGAGGGGCAGGAGAACCTCCCTAGATCTGCTGGACACAGTTTTCTTACTGCACCCCAGGCTGCCCTTGGCCCTTCTGGCTGCAAGGGCCCCTTGCTGTCCCCTGGAGAGCTTGCTGTCCACCAGGACTCCAAGGTCTTTCTCCATGGAGCTGCTTTCCAGCAGGATGACCCCTGCCCTGTACCGGTGCCTGGTGTTCTTCCTCCCCAGATGCAGGACTCTACTCTTGTCCTTCCTGAACCTCACGAGGTTCAGCTCTGCCCAGCTCTCCAGCCTGTCCAGCTCATGCTGACAGCAGCAGACTGCTGGTAAATAAATAGGGATGAATTTGACTCTCAATTTATCTGGGTTGAATCCAGAGCACAGAAAGCTGCGGTGCGACAAAAACAAAGCATGCAGAAAATTAAACACAGAACATCCAAGAGCGCTCTGGGAGTGTGCTTTTTGGGGACATTAAATACCCCCCTGTCCTGTCAAAATGACTCTCCTTCCACAGCCAGGCACATTAACTGGTTCAGTGACTATTTCATTAATGATTTCTGTAGGTCTTCAGGACTTGGGAATCCTGCCGGCAACCACGCTGAGCTCTGGGCTACAGGAATAACCAGCCAGAAAGCTGCTATTTCAGATCATGCAGGTTAAGGTCACTGAAAGAAGTTCTCACCAACTGTACAGCTGTGCAAGATCAGAAGCTGGGGCTGAGTGGAATACAGAGTATTTCCTATAAAACCAATCAGAGTAGCAAAAAAAATATGCTTGCCATAAGCAGATGGTTATCAGTTGATATAAGAAGACAGATGGTCCCTCTGAAGCACGCTGAAGGATCCCATCCGAAGGAATCACAGAATGGTGGGGGTTGGAAGGGACCTCCAAAGACCATCGAGTCCGATGCCCCCGCCAGAGCAGGACAAACTAGAGCAGGTCAAGCAGGAAGAATTACTTCTAGAGCTCAAGAGACAGCTTGTGGGGTTCAGTTCTGAGGGAAATTCTTCGTGGGCTGAGAAATTAACGGAGTGAGAAATTAAAATAAGTGTATGGAGGGGTAAATTAATAATTGACAATCGAGAGGAACAATATATAAATCCCTAAAAGGAACCACTGTCCTTCTTTTTCAAAGGAAAATCAGCGTGGCCATGAAAGCTGCTGCTGCATAGAACAGGAAGATGCTGTTGCCGAGTTCTGTGTGGGGACACCTGGAATAACACCCATTGCTGTTATAAAAATCCAGCCTTCCCCTGGCTCTGAGAGACTTTGGAATCGTGGACTCTCCACACAAAAAAGCTGCCCTGAAGCCAAAGAGGCAGACAAGGCAACCTGTCAGCAGCCTGTCCCCGAGCCTGCCGCGCAGACGGGCATCTCCACGCCTGGCAGCGCCTCCAGACGCACACGCGCTCCCTCCTGATCCTCTCCCTCTTGGCAGAACACCATAAAAACCTGTTGTAAAGAAAAAAAAACCCCAACCCAGCGACCAATGCAAGTGGGGGTAAGGATATCAGAGAGTATGGTTGTGATGCTAAAATCCCTGTCCCAGGAGAGTCAGGGCTCCACCGTTGTGTCCCCAAGGTCTGCTGTGTGACCCCAAGGACCTGAGTGCTTCACGTCTTGGCTTCTTTCTCCACATCAAGGCATGACATTATTTGAGAGAACGTTGCCCCAAACGCAAGGGACCGGTGGCCTCAGTCTAACAAAGAACACTGTCTCATCATTTAAATTCTTATTGACTTCCAGTGACTGCATACCCAAACTCTTCTCCTGGTTTTCACCGCAACAGCAAAAGGCAAAGAGGTGTCTTGGGCAAGGATCTCAAAATGGGGTGCAATGTAAAATATTTTTAGTTCGACTGCTACCTAAGCTGTCTGTCTGCCCGCTTCAATGTGTGAGTGAGGAGAAAATGTTCTTGTTGGTCCTCAAGAAATAACCGAGTCATAGAATCACAGAATTGTCAGGGTTGGAAGGGACCTTAAAGCTGACCGAGTTCCAACCCCCCTGCCATGGGCAGGGACCCCTCCCACTAGAGCAGGTTGCTCACAGCCCCAGCCAGCCTGGCCTGAAACACTTCCAAGGATGGGGCTTCCACCACCTCTCTGGGCAACCCCTGCCAGTGTCTCCCCAGCCTCCTGGGGAAGAAATTCTTCCTCATGTCCAACCTGAATCCACCCACCTCTAGTTTTGATCCATTCCCTCCAGTCCTACCACTGCCTGACGTCCTAAAAAGCCCCTCCCCAGCTTTCTTGTAACCCCCTTCAGGTACTGGAAGTCCTCCAGCACGTAAGAACCTCAACCAGTTCAAGTCTTCAGCACCTCGGGATGTGGGAATAATAAAGGTGATAAATGCTCATAGAAGCCCTGATCCAACCGAATTTGAATAGAAGCCTTAAAAATTCCATCCATCTCTGCAAGACCAAATAATGACTCTGAGCATAATTCTGCTTCCTTCCCAGTCCCAGGAGCATTCAGCACTCCAGTACAGCTCCAGCAAAGCTCTGAAGTGCATTTACCCTCAGGTTGAAATGCTTCCCCAGAGAGCAGTCAGTCCTCCTGCAGGATTAAGCTCTCCTGAAAGGCAAGGCTGGGATGGTTTATGGGCTCAAAGAGATGAAACAACCGTTGAGAAACACCCCGCACGCAAGAAAGAACCATCCCGGAGCCGGCCAAATCTGAGCCGTGCTCACAATCCTTCCTGGCTTCAAGACCTTTTATTTTTCATATTAGTCCAATCTCAGGATAATGAATTTTTTAAACTAGCCAACCTTTATTACAGCGATTGCTGGAGTTTTGAAATATGGAGAAAATTACCACAAAGTTACAAGACGGGGGAAAAAAAAAAAAAATTAAAAGAAAAAAAATCAAGGTTCAAAAAAAAAAATGTCTAGCAACTTTTAATATTTGCAGTAATAGGATTTGGTGCAGTAATTTATAATTTTTTTGTACAAGCAACAGCTAAGATTAATGTTATAGTTATTATATGCAATAATTATAGGCTTTTTAGGAGCTGCCTGGCTGGAGGGACACTGCCTGTTTGTACAAAGGATAATTATGGGACAAATTTAATTTTCCCATTCCACTAAGTTAGGCTGCTGCTGTAGATAAACAAATACCTCATTTTCAAGTGCTTGCTCCTTATCGTGGTCTTTGAAGTGTCACGACCCCCATCAAAAAGTGAGCTTCTCACTGCCCAAGTACGGCTGAGTTTATCTGGGTACCTGCACAACTCCTGTCAGGAGTGTTTCTGGAGTGCTTTACAGCCTGGGAGATCATCAGCCCCAAAATCCTCTCCAAAATCAAGAGCTGCTCCTACTTGCTTCCCAACGCCAGGCAGGAAACTGATGTCCAGCTCTACCTAGAGCCTCGGGATGCGGCTGATGCACCGTCAGGTCCTGCTGCTCAGACTGTAGCTCTCCTAGAGGTGAAGTGCAACGGGTGTTCAGGTGACCCTGAGCTGATCTCACCTCCAAGTCCAGTTGGGCTGGGCATGCCACAGCTTTCTTCCCCCTCCCACCAGACAAACAAATCAAGCTTTGCTTTCCAGAAGCTGTAGAACATTTTTGACCGTCTCAACATCAGCAGTTTGGTTTGGAGCAGTGGAATGGATTTTGAGGCGATTCCAAATCGTGTTCACTTTCAGCATGTTGGTTCAGTCTACAGAGCTGTTTTGGCATGAGCAAACCAGCCTTCTTCCAGTTTAGTTCTGGAAGCTCCATCCCGAAAACTCTGAAGCACTCAACAGGGGCTGTGACCTCCCAGGCTCGCTCACAAGCAGTGCCCCGATACCCTCCAGCGAGTACCAAACTCTCTGCACTCTCCACAAACCTCAAATCCTGTTGGCTGGGAAAAGCTTGGCCCAAGAGACCAGAACCAGATGTTACCTCAGGTGACCTTCCTCTAAATCACATCAAATGCACTCCAAAAGCTTCGCCACCAACTGCTCCAATCTACTGATCTTCTACAATCTACTGATCCTTCTACACGGCTTATCTGCCAGCGCAGCCTTTAAGCTCAAACCATGGCTGGACCAAGAGCAAGAGAAGAGGAGAACATATGGTAAGGAGGGTCCACACACCTCCATCTGCCAGGAGTACTGGGAACATCCCATTCCAGTCAACTCAAATGGAGCCCAGAGCACCCTGGGTGGTTTGTTCACCCAACGCATCCCAGGGACTTGTACCTGGAAAGACTTTAAGACGTGGTTTACAACTCAAAAGAATCTTGAAGGAAAGAAGGTGCCGCACAGTTTGCTTGGTCTGTTTTACCACACGATCCATCTCCAGCACTTTCCCTCACGGAGCTCCATTCTCTCATCTCAAGCCAACGAATTTTGCCATTAATTTCCTGGATTAAAAGCCAGGTGAGGCTTTCAGCCCAGAACTCTGCTGGCTGCTACCTGCGAGAAGAAAAGCCTTCAAACATCCCTCTTGCTGCTACACAATTAATTTCTTTCCCCGCAGGCTTTCAGAGTCTATTGAATCTTACTTTTCTTTTTCCTCCTCTGCTGACTCTTCCACCCTCTCTAGAAAGTGTTGCTTAGAAGTTCAGAGGCAGGAAGAGAACTGATGAGATGAACACAGAGACTCCAAACAGCTTCCTCGTTCCGAGCAACCCTCACCCTGGCACAGGGCTGCCCGTTTCCTGTCGTCGAAATCAACTGTTAGTAAAAAACAGAGGCTGTGCCACCAGGAATTTCCTGCTATTTTCCTGCTTGTGTCAAAATATTTACTCGCCTTGTCTCCTTTGGCATTGTCACCCCAAATTCTGCTCCTCAAAGCCAACGTCAAGCAGCGAGATGTGAACCACACACACAGCCCCAGGTTCCCACTGACAAGCCCTGCTGGTTTCTGACCACGACCTGCCAACAACATCTGATTTCTCTCCGAGGTACTGAATTCCACGTTCTGGATCTCCCCTCCCCATTGCTGTCACTCCTCCTCAGCTATTTTGATTACATAGTTCCTGTGCTGAGGGCTGATGGTCGGCAAAGCTCGACGACGTCGTCGTATCGAGACATTGGATGGAAAGCAGGGTTCAGAGTTACAAGTCAATTAATTTTCAGAACACAAACACAAATAACCCGGGCGAGTGGTGTTCCATACAGCAGGCTAACCTCCTGAAGGTACGGAAAAAATTAATTCTAATCTTCTCTCCGTGGCTTTTCCTCCCAGAACATCTGTTCCTAGGAAGCGTGCGTAGCACTGAAACCCATTTTTTTCCTGGGTGTTCTCTGTTTGTTTGTTTGCTTTCACAGCAGAGAAGAGCCCTGTCAGACTTTCCCTCCCAAAGCTCGTTCCTACGCACGTTTAGCCTTGAACTTCAGTTTAAATAACGCGCATTCAAAAACCCACGTTCTAAACGCGCCCTTCAAGTTAACAAATCTATAATTTGGCGCTCGCTGGCGGGAAGATAAAGAACATTAAAGCAGCTGGCAAGTGCAAAAACTCAGGAACAAAACTAGTCTTGATATCAAAAAACACATTTCGGTATAATGGACCATATAATTAATCCATGAACGAGATGACAAAGTCCCTAATGATAGAGAGAGTCAGCTGTTTCTTTGTCGATTTGGTTACTAACTCAAGTGTTTCATTTAATACTCTGAGTTAATGAGGGGTCTCACATCCTAACAAGCTGAACATTAGTGGATTCTGGCACCGAATGGAAGAACCCCAGAAGGTTTCGCAGCAAACAGAGGCAGGAGTTATTAGAAATTCAAAGGTGATGATGATGTCGGGAGTTTATATGAATTCACAGCGGGTTTCGGAAGAGAAACCACTACCTTGGAAGTTAGTTTTACTTGGAGATTTATTTCCTGAGAAAGATGAAACTCATCAGAAACCGGGTTCGGTGCAGAGGAAGAAAACTCATGTGATTGTGAGACTGGGTGAGGAAAATCCCTTCCTGGTAAATACCTGGTGTGAAACAAGGTTAATATCCATAAACACCCTCCAGCAAAGGTCTTGGTACGTTTCTTCTTCTCAGCCCATAATAAGCCTTCTGGTAGAACTGACTCCCACACAGATTAATGACCCGGCATTAATAAAACATCATTTAGCACTCCCAATTAAAAGCCCCTTTTTGTACTATCAATTTGCATAACTACATGGGATATCAGAGGGCCCGATTCTCCTTTACCCTAGAGGCTCTTTACACCGTCTCGAGAGCGTTCAGCTTTACACCAAAGCATCACACCTGAGCAGCTTCCCATTTTTAACCATAGCCTTCGTTTCTGGGCTTTCCTACTTTAATTCCCAGCCTTGAACTGGGGGCAGCTGCTGCCGTCGGTGATGCAGAAAACTCAACCATTTACACCACTATCAGGATGGAAAAAGACACCAGCAAAATGTGTAGCAGTGCAGAATGCAAACCTAAATAAAGGATATGGACAGCTGTCCTTGCGATGTGTTGTTGTTTAGGATGCTCTAAAACATCATTAGTTTAATTGCATATATATTTAAATGGAGTGTTTCAATGGTTACTCTGAATGTACAGCTAGTTGGAGAAAATTAACACAATCTATTTACTTCAAAAGGCTTTGGAATGAGTAAATCAACATCATTTACAAATTATATTATAGCACTTCTAACAATTTATGGCATTGAATTCACGAGTGCTGGAGGGAGCAGTTTGGTTGCAAATGTTTTGGGGAAGAGCTGGCTTAGGACTCTGGGAGCTTAGCAAATGTAGAAATTCTCACAACAGCTACAGCCCGTGGCCTTCCCCTTCTTCAAAACACTGATGCTTCAGGGGCTTACGCTGTAAATAACACTCTGCTTTTAGCAAGTGAGAAGAATATAGAAGGAAAAGAAAAAAAGAGCCACTAAGCACACCTCTCCCATGCACAGGTATTCTTTTGAGTGTGTTCTGAATAACCTCACATGGAAGAACCCCAGTTTGGAGCTACCAGTGCCATCCCAGTACGTCCGAGGGAGTGCCTGGTTTCACCAGAGCTTTGGCAAAGCTCTGAGGAACTGCTCAGGGCTCAAGTCCCGGGGCAGGAGCGTGAGCTCGTGTGATGCTCTGAGAGAGCAAAGCAGAGAGAGGCTCTCATACCTAACACAGTGAGAGAAAAACTCGAGTCTAAAAGCTTCTCAACCATCAAAAAATACCTGGTGCAGAAAATTCTTCCAGAATCCTCTTTGTGCTGAGAATAAGCACTTGGGATTGTCTTTGACTTCCACATAATCTCCTCTGGGCCCTTAATCCTTCAGCTATTTCGAGGCAACTGAAAAGTAACCTCACCTAAAAGCACTAATCACGAAGAGGAAGAATCAATTCCTGCATATTTCTGAACCTGCCTCCGTGCTTGGAAAACACGGTGGGACACGGGACACTTCTCTGCTTTATTCTCTGCCCTTTTGTGGGCTAAACCAAAAACTCTGTTGACAAAGCTGCTGGAAACGTAGCAGCCGTCGCTATTCCAAACGAAGGTAAGTATTTCCAAACTAAGGTAAGTATTTCCAAACTAAGGTAAGTATTTCCAAACTAAGGTAAGTATTTCCATCCAGCTGATGCTGGAGCCACCAGTCATTGCTGGCGTTATTTTTTGTGTCTGATGTGTCTCTCCAGAAGCAACCGAGAGACCACCCCCCCAGTTTACACATTTGCTACCATTTGGATCACGAGATGATGCTTTGTGGCCACTGCTTCATAGAATCCTAGAATGGTTTGGGTTGGAAGGGACCTCAAAGCTGACCCAGTTCCAGACCCCCTGCCATAGGCAGGTACCCCTCCCACTAGAGCAGGTTGCTCACAGCCCCAGCCAGCCTGGCCTGAAACACTTCCAAGGATGGGGCTTTCATACCAAAAGCTGTCAGTTGTAGGCTCATAGCAAAGGGCTACCTTTCAGGAGAATGAAGGACATGTTCCCAGTCCCAGCAGCTGAACAGGGTCCTTACCCAGCTCTTATATAGTTGAGCTCTATGGGCTTCACAAATCAAGCCCAGCTCTTTATTTACAG
>JANVCC010000112.1:1273822-1286808 GCA_025345505.1 Todiramphus chloris collaris | reverse complement strand
GTGGTCCCAAGTGCTGGTCCCAAACTGTGGTTCTCAGGGGTGGTCCCAAGTGCTGGTGCCAAATCATGGTCCCAAGTGCTGGACCCAAACCATGGTTCTCAGTGGTGGTCCCAAGCGCTGGTCCCAAATCATGGTCCCTAGTGCTGGTTCCAAACCGTGGTCCCAAGTGCTGGTCTCAAACTGTGGTTCTCAGTGGTGGTCCCAAGCACTTGATCCCAAACCATGGTCCCAAAAGAGGGCTGGGTGAAACCTGAGGTCACCAACAGTCGTTGTTATTTAGCTGAGACAAGATTGCAGAACTCAGAGCCCAGGTCTGCGCTGAAGTAATTCCACAACGCGCTGGCCCAAGCACACCGTGGTCCAGTAGCCCCATTCCAACATACATCAGTGTCATCCTCCATCACTCTGATCCCAGCTGACGAAGCCAAGATCCCCTCTGTTCCTGTCGCTGTCGGACCAATTCAACCGGACACTTTACCCTGTGCATCTCGTCTGCCAACAGAAGGGCTGGGAAAGCCTCTGGCAAGCAGCAGAAGGGATTAGCAGAAATTGCTCCCTGAAGTTTGCTTCTCAACAGGTTGCGGGGAGAAAACACACCAGATGCTCAGCTAAACACAAAGTTACGTCCCGTTTCTAGGGCCAAGCATCTGCTTTATTATGTTTCAATATTTCTTTAGGTAGAGTGCACTGGAAAAGGTCACGACTAACCTAAGCATCAGATTCCTGCCACGTGTAAACCAACAGCCCTTCAAGGTGCCTCTCTGCTCATGATGGTTAATGCCAATTAAAGATCTAACCCAACAGCAGCTACTAATTAATATATTGAGACAGTTGAGACATATGACACTCCTACTTCGTAGGGTCTCTGACACAAACACAAGACCCCTTTAATCTGCTCTTATGAGACCCCCATCTCGAACACTGCGTTCAGTTCTGGTGTCCCCAGCGTAAGAAGGACATAGACCTGTTGGAACAAGTTCAGAGGAGGCTCCAAAGATGATCCAGGGGCTGGAGCACCTCTGCTGTGAGGATAGGCTGAGGGGGCTGGGATTGTTCAGTCTGGAGAGGAGGAGCCTCCAGGGGACCTTCTAACTGCCTTCCAGTCCCTGAAGGGATCCTACAGGAAGGCTGGAGAGGGACTTGTCACAAGAGTGGCCAGGATGAGGGAGAAAGGTTTTAACCTGAGGGACAATAGGTTTAGATTGGATCTTAGGAGGAAGTTCTTCAGTCCGAGGGTGGTGAGACTCTGGCATAGATTGCCCAGGGGCTGTGGATGCCCATCCCTGGAGGTGTTCAAGGCCACGTTGGATGAGACCTTGAGCAACCTGGTCTTGTTGAGAGGCGTCCCTGCCCGTGGTGGGGAGGTTGGATTAGATGATCCCTAAGGTCCTCTCCAGCCTAAGCCATTCTATGAAGACCAACCACACCGTGTGCTGGCTCTGAGCCTTGGGGCACCCAAAACACCAGTTGCTACAGACTGTGCCAAGCAGGCAGCTCGGGGGTACATGGGGATTTTAAGCCCTTCCCTTTTAAAGGCCACCACTTCATTATTTTTCCACGTGTCCATCCACAGCACATCTTGGTTTAAAGCAGCAAAGGGTAATTCAGATGCAGCCAAGGCTACCAGGCTCCTCTCTTACTGCAATTGTCTTGCTGCTTTAATTGCTAAACTTCTTTTTTTTTTTTTAATGGACATTAGCACAGGCTAAATTGAAAAGAGTGCGGGTACAAAACAGCCTGAAAGGAAATTGTACCAGGTAACCCTTTCCTGATGTCATGTCAATGCAGCACTGCAAGTTCTTTACTGAAGGAGTGGTTGGGCACTGGAACAGGCTGCCCAGGGAGGTGGTGGAGTCACCATCCCTGGAGGGGCTTAAAAAATGAGCAGATGTAGCACTGGAGGAGATGGTCTAGTGGTTAGGGAGATGCTGGGATGAACTTGATGATCCTAGAGGTCCTTTCCAACCATAATAATTCTGTGATTCCTGTTACTGGTGTAGCTCCACTGAAGGACAGATGTGGAGGACAGCAGTGGAAACCACGTCAATCAAGCTCTGCAAGTAACCAACATATTCTGCTGATGACACAGACCAGCTAGAAGTTGAAACTGCTGCCACTGCCCGGAATGGTTTTTGCCATTGTACCAGATAAGGAGACACACCATGGTGGCTCCTGGGCCACAGCAGTTTCATTTGGGAGCTGAGGAGATTTGGCCTCAGTGACCGGGCTGTTAGATGGCTGAGAATGAGCTGATGCACCAGGCTGAAAGAGTCGGGCCAGTTCAAAACCTCGTAGAGTTCCAAACATCTCCTGCACATCGTTCCAACCCTTCAGCAGGTTCAGAGCTAAATGCTCCCCAGTTAACCCTTCAGTTGCATCCATCAGGATGCTCAAAACTCAAGACACTCAGAACTCACCCAGCCAAAACCAACGGGCGCAGCATAAATCACAGAGGAACCAAAAATAAGGTGAGGATTCCAGAGAGTTCGAGGAATCTGGAATTCGGAGGGCACACACCCCCAACCCAAAAGGCTCCACGCCAGCAGTGGAATGACACCCACCCCAGAGGCTGCAGATCAGCCCGACACCCAAAAACTGGCAAAGGGTCTTGTAGCCATCACAGCCAGCAATCTGTGCTACCCCACCTAAAGGGAAGCGGTGGCAGCGTCGCCGTTGGAGGTGGCATCTTGGGAAGATGGAAAGTTGGCCTCTTGGAAAGAGAAACAGCAAAAGCGTGCAGCCCAAAAAGAAATACTTAAAAAAAAACCCCAACCCAAAACCCATCTGTTCCTGTATGGTTGTGGAGGCTCCTTCTCTGGAGCCTTTCCAGCCCCCCTGGCTCTGTTCCTGTGTGGGCTGCCCTGGGTGACCCTGCTCTGGCAGGGGGGTTGGACTCCATCATCTCCAGAACTCCCTTCCAACCCCTGCCATTCGATGATTCTATGGGTGCAGAGCTCTTGAGAAGTGGTTGTCTGGGGCTAGAATATGTGGCTAGTGTGTGTGGGAGGATGGGTGAATGGACTTAACCCCCTGCAAAGCCACCTGGAGAACTGTGTCCTTGCTTCTGCAGCAAGATGCTCATGCAGATACCACCGGTCAGCAAATCTCCTGCACGTGCAGCTCCATAGGTGTTGGGCTGTGGAGGAGGCTGGAGGATGTAGCTACCACGTAAAATTCTTCTAGAATAGCACTAGCTGAGCTGGTGTCTGTTCTGCTGTCAGCCTGACATCTGGCTGAGATCAACCCCTTCTTAATTTCAGTTTAGGATTAAATGGAGACTATCTCGTAGAGCGGTGGCAATAAATCATCGTCTTCACTCCGGGGCAGCGCTCTAATGACTTCGACTTGTGGAGGAACAGCAGCTGTTCATCTGCTCTGCCCTCGGGGCACTCAGTGTCACTAGGAAAAAGGCACAAATGTGTCGGGAAACCTCTTTTCCTGACCTCTTTGGACCAACTGGGTAGTTAATTAGATGGACATTAGGGAAAAAATTCCCAGCAAGAGTCGTCAGAGACTGGAACGGGCTGCCCTGGGAGGGGGTTGAGTCTCCATCCCTGGAGGTGTTTAAGGGTCGTTTCAATGTGGTGTGGGGGACATGGTTTAGGGGTGAACTTTGTAGAGCAGGGTTAATGGTTGGACTTGATGAACCCAAGGGTCTTTTCCAACCAGAATGATTCTATGATTGGTTCTGTGCTTCGTAGGGTATGGGCCTCAACAAGGCAGTGACTGATAGGAAGCTTTCGCTGTTCCCTTGTGTTCTCTGGGTAGCTCCGAGTTATCCCTTTCCTTTCTCTTAATCACTTTCCTTCCTCTTGCTCAGTGCATCAGCTCATTTTTCAACCATCTCATTCACATTAATTTCTCTTATTCTATTCACAATATAGAAAACTGTGTCCTGTGGATCTAGCATCAAAGAATTACCTTTTTTTTGTAGTAATAAGTATCATTCTTATGTAAAGTTCATCTTTTATTTTCATCATAGAATGATGGGGGTTGGAAGGGACCTCTGGAGATCATAGAGTCCAACCCCCAGTGCTACAGCAGGGTCACCCAGTGCAGCCCATCAGGATCCCTTCACCATCCTCATAGCCTCCCTTGGACTTTCTCCAGTATTTCCCTGTCCCTCTTCTACTGTGGAGACCAGAACTGGACACAATACTCCAGCTGTTGTCTCACCAGTGCAGAGTAGAGGGGCAGGAGAACCTCCCTTGACCTTCTTCATGGCCCCAGGAGCCCATTGGCCTTCCTGACCATAAGGGCCCATTGCTTTCTTACGGATAACTTACTGTCCACCAGGATGCCAGGGTCCCTCTCCATGAAGCTGCTTCCCAGCAGGTCTGCCCCTAAGCTGTCCCAGTACATGCTGGTGTTCCTCCCCAGGTGGAGGACTCTACACTTCTCCTGGTTGAACTTCATCAGGTTGCCTCTGCCCAGCTCTCCAGCCTGTCCAGATCTCACTGGATGGCAGCAGAGCCTGGCGGCGCAGCAGCCACTCCTCCCAGTTTAGTAAGCAAACTTACTGAGCATTGACTATCCCTTCACCCAGGTCATTGATGAAGATGTTGAGTAAGACTCGTTAACCCATCGCTTAATTTTAAGCCTTTCAAGAAAATCAATGAGCCTGAGCATCTAAAGCAGTGTTAATCTGCTACAAACAGACAGTAAATACCCAAAAAAGCCTTTAGTTTTCAATCAAAGCTCAAAATTAAGAGAGCAGTAACCGAGGTGAGATGTTAGAAGAGTCCTTCTTTCCGTATAAACCCAAAGACCACCAAGCAATCTCCCCTCATCCCAAAGATGCAGTGAAGAAACTCCAATTAGTCTCCTCGTGGTTCTAGCAAATCTCAACACAAGCTGAGAAACGATCTTCCCCACCTTCCCATGGAAGTTAAAATCCAAGCAACACAACCCCCTCCATGACATGATGTTTCTCCCATCTCTGCACACACATCTATCATAGAAATAGAGGCAGGAAGAAGCCAGGAGCTCCACGTCACATCTGGGAGGACCAACTTCATCCTTATTTTGTACCATAGAACAGTTTGGGTGGGAAGGGACCTTAAAGATCATCTGGTTCCAACCCCAATGCCATGGGCAGGGACGCTTCCCACTAGAGCAGGTTTGTTCAAAGCCCCATCCAACCAGGACAGCAGTGTGATCCAGGCCACCAACAAAGGTACCGATCACAACTGGAGCATCTTCCTTGTGACCTTCCCAAGACCTTTACCAAATCCTTGTTCTTTACAGCTCCACTCCCTCATCTAAAATTGCCTCTGTCTGTGCTCTACACAGCACGTGGGACATCAACCTTAGTGGGGACCAACAGGAGGACAGACAGGCAGCCCACGGTTGCGTCGCTCCCACCGGTCCCCTTTTTTTATTTGGAGTAGTTGCCACCATCAAATGGTTACTGGGTTTGAGGGCCTGGTGCCCAGCTCCCACTGGAGCTTCAAGCACATCAATCAACCAGATGGGAATGGGGTCTGAACTTGCAAGGGTAATGGATTTTTTTTTTTGGGGGAGGGTTTTTGTTGTTTTGTTGGGCTTTTGGGGTTTTTTAAAGTTCATTCTGGTAACGAATTGACTTATGGAGTCAAGAGACCATTTGATCTTCTCATTCCAGAGCTTTTCACACAGGAGCTGCTTCCCCAATTTTGTTGATTACCATTGTAACAGAGAAACATTTGATCTCTCATAAACACCATACAGGAGACAGGTTTTCCTTTGGCACTTTCTTGTTTTCTAAGTGCTAAATGACTGATCCAGGGCCCTCTCATGAAGTGCCTGTCTGTCCCATCTTCTTGATTTATTGCTCTTATATGACAAGATTAAAATCTCTAAAAGTTTCCACGGCTCAAAGACTCTCATTAGGAGTTATCAACAGAAAACTGGAAAAGGTGGGTTATTCTGGCACTCAGTGTTTGAAAGACAGATCAGTGTTTAGCAGTGACTGGGGGTTTTCTTTTTTTTGTTCCCCTAATTCTCTGGGGAAATGTGTTTCTTTTATCACAGACAGTGTATCTATATTCATTCATAACTGTTTGGAGAATCAGCATAATATTCCCTTCCCTCCATTATCTTTTCTTAATAACTTTTTTCTGCTTAGTGATTATTTTTTTTTCTTTTTTTTTGCTTCTTCTTAGGCAGTAGTTTAATATTCTCTTTGGACGCTAAGAAATATTACCCCTGAATAATGATTGTGATTTACTAACTTTGTCCCTTTATCCTTGACTCAATTATTATTCCTCCTGGATTTCACTCCTGCTACTTTCACTGCACGTTCGTAGAGTTTGGGGGAAAGTTTCCCAGCTCTCTTCTGGTTGCAGAGGCTACTGAGGGGCTGACCTCAGCTCGACGTGTTTTATGGAGTCGAGCTTTCTCTGGAGATGAAACAAGATTCAAGGGAAGAGTCAAACCTGGATTCTACCGGTCGGCTTTAGGTCTCTGCCTTGCACACGACCTTGAGCAAGGTCTGCTGTGCCCCCAATTTCTTTTTACTTTTTTTTTTCCTCCAATTAAAAGTGGGAAAACCACTACTTGCTTTGCCCTGTGAAGCTCTGCGAGCTCTACGCGCTGTTCTATATAAATAGATCCTTTTTTTCTTTACTTTGTATTTTCAGCACCTCAAGCTGTAACGAGGGGAAAACGGCAGAATTTTAAGACCAGCGAAGAACATCATCTCTGAACTCCCATACAGCAGAAGTCATCAAATTTCATCCAGTTCCTCCTCCTTTGAGAGCTTTTGAAGTTAGATTCCCAAGACCCAGGCTGGCACATTCCTGGGCTGGCAGCTCGCTGAGGAAAAGCTCTGACTGGGGTTTTGCTCGGTGGAACTGGTATTTTTACATTACCTGACACAGAATCTTTCCAGAACAAAAGGTCTTTATGTGTTTCTGTGATGGAAGTAATAAATATAGCAGACTGTCCACAGGACAAGTCAGTAGATGTCCTAATACAGTGACTAATGAGAAAATCAGATGAGAGATTTACTTAAAATGAGCCTGTCGCGGGTAGATCAGCGACTAGAGGAAGGAATTTGGGCAGCTCGGACTTGGACTCTGGGCATTTCCCATCAGGGGTCAAGCTGATGCTGCCCAATTCTCACATGAAGCTGGGTCCAACAACACTATTCCAAAGGCGTTTTGTTTCAGCAGAAACAAAAAAACCCTACAACCTCCCAGGCAGCCCGCAGTGGATCAAAGGAAGGGAAAAGTTGTGATTAAAGTCAGTAACAAATATCCTGGTAGGATCGTAGGCATGATATCCCTCCAAAGTTCCCCATCAGGAAGGGAAGAGAGGGTATTTAGACTCCCAGAGAGGCTGAGTCTCCTCTGGAGACTTTCAAGACCTCTCTGGATGCATTTCTGAGTGATCTGCTCTATTTTTTTCCCTGCTCTGGCAGTGGGGTTGGACTCGATCTTTGGAGGTCCCTTCCAACCCCCAGCACTCTGTGATTCTGTGGTTTATAGGCTGCTGCCACATTTATCCCTTCTTTCTAAGACCCATTCCTCGAATCACAGCCTTCTACCTGTAGTATTTCAGGAGATGGGCACTTGGTGGAGCCAGGCTTGACCACAAGAGCTGAGAGATGCCACCCAACCCACAGCCCCCACTTAGCAACGGACTTCTGGTCCATAACACCATCAACTGACATCTGGCAGGACCCAAGTGCTGGGTCACATCCCTTGGGTACCGGAGAAGACAAGAGCACTGACAGCGGTGACACGGGCAGGGCAGGATGCTGGGGACAAGGATCCACTTTCCACACTGGCCCATTCCAAAGGAAAAGGGAAGGGAGAGATGGAAGCAGAGCTGTGCTGCTTTCAGGCTGTCTCTGCCCAACTCTTGCCGCATTTCAAGGTCGATCTGACAACTTCTTTACATAGGCACACAAATTTATCAAACCAGTCTTTTTACAGCATGCAAAAGTGATTATTTCTCACAAAAGTAGGAAAAAAGACCCAGGTAAAAGGTGGGAGGCACTGGTCCCGGTGCTCAACTACGCAATCCCCTGGAGACACACATACAATTGCTATTCAAGCCAGCGACTTCTCCACTGATAAGGGGTAGAGCTAATTGAGGACAGTTTGAAAATTGGATGGCAACCTCCCAGCTCGAAGCCTCGGCAAGATCTCCGCAGCCTGCCCGTTGTTTAACTAATCTACAAAATGGAATCAGTCTCCCATTTCCAGCTACAGCTTCGCCGAGCTTTCCTATTTCACCTCCTAAGATCTTTTGGGGAAGGAAGAGAATCACCTTTCCTACGGACTGCAAAATGCAGATTTAAATTATCAGGTGTCAGTCGCCTGCTTGCCATGAACTTGGGAGCAGCGAAGCGACACCGTGGGAAGTAGTTAAGGGAGTATTTTGGTATGCATGAGCTGCACATCAGCAAGTGTTATCAGCTGCAACTTTGCATCTTTTCCCAATTCGCTTCCAGTAACCCTGGGCCTCCCGCATCATGAATCTCTAGAGGTTCAACCAGAGGTGTTTTTCACATATTAATAAAAAAAAAAAAGGAAAAAAATAAAAGGATCTGCATTTTTGAAATTACCTTTCACCTCAAAGTGACACCTTTCTGGATGAGGCAAAGAGAAGGGAAGAAATGATGTGCTCAGATCTCAGAAGTGGGGTTGTTTAGGGAATGAGAGAGCTGATCATCAGAACGCATCACCAGCAGGGTTTGGCACAGCCCCTGCCCAGAAGAAGGTTAAGATATAGATAAATGACATAACCCTCTAGTACCTTACTGGGTATATGGAAAAAAAAAGGCAACAAAATGTCCCTAAATAAATATATTCATGGGGGGCAGGAGATGCGGTCGCAGACAGCGCTGGGCGAGATGGGACGACAACGCAGGTGGCAAAGGTGGGGGGGGGGGTCACTCTGTGACCTGCCCAAGGAAACCCAGAGGATGGTCACTGGCCAGATGTTGAGAGACAGCTGGGGGCCAGCAGCTTCTTCACCAGCAGCGTGCAAACCCTGGCAGTCACATCAAGAATCGCCGCAAAGCAAACCAGCGGAGTTAACGAGGGAGTGCGATGGGAGAGGCTTCAAGCGAAAAGCCTTCTGGAGGGAAGGCACAGGAACATTTCCTGTCCTCCTGCTCTACTGGATATGGAAACAGCAGGTGGGAAATTGGATCTGTATTGTCTAAAGAAAAAAGCTTAAGAGAAAAATCTGGTTGGTTGGGTTGTTTTTTTTCCCCAGCACACGCTCCCGCATCTGAGACAAGATACAAACTGAAGTGTATCCAGTCTGACTGTCCAGAGATGTCAGAGCCTGAGCTGGAAGTACATGAGAAAATAGCTACTAGCCAAAACATAACAGCTCAAAAAGCAGATGTGGGAATAGCTCGAGACAAGCTGTAAGACTAAATAGAAGCAATGGAATAGAAGATCTTTAAACATCTTCCTTGGACATAGCACAATGTAATTCCCTCGGGGAGGGGGTGGAAAATACTTACATTTTCACCAACGTATTCTTAAGGTCACCAGTTCTCAAAGACAGGGTGTAATGAAAAGGATAAAAGTTTAATGTGTGAAGTCAGTCAGCAAAGAACAGGCTACGGCTACTTACAATATTTATGATGAAGTCATCTGAGAAAAAGAAAAGCTCATTCAGAGGAGTGATGGGGCACTGATCACCTCCCCAGAACATAAGGGAATAAACAATAACAGAATATTTGAATTAATCTCAGTATATTTACTGTGGTCTTGAAATTCACAGTTTTAGCAAGGACCAAGCAGAATATGCTAACTCACCTAATTACTCTAATTAACTTCTGCTAATGGGCCTGATTAACCTTAAGGAAAAAAAAAGGTTAAAAATCTCTTCCAGCCAAAGTACACAAGCTATTTTTCTTGCATTCCGCAGTGATAGGGCAGATGATAAGATAGTTCACTTCCAAGGTTTGCTGAAGGAGGCCCTATGAAGTGAAAAGCTTGTGTGCTAAGAGTCCCCGTGGGCCACCGAGAGGTCAAATGGAAAACGTGAAGCTTTGGTGTCTACAACAGAAGCTCTCCTGAAACAGTTGTTCATATTCCCAGGGAATTCTGGGTTGAATAAATCAACATAATTAAGGGAGGAAAGCCAGGGTGGATGGGGCTCTGAGCACCCTGGTCTAATGGGAAGTGTCCCTGCCCATGGCAGGGGGGTTGGAAGTAGATGATCTTTAAGATCCCTTCCAAGCCAAACCATTCCAGGATCCTATGCCAATTCCAGCTCCAATTCAGACCATGCCTTCATCTGAATTATGTCATTTGCGTGCATAAACTCAGTCAACCAGATGGCTATTTTGTAAACACCAGTTGGGCAGGGGAAAGGATGAAATACTGGAGTAGGTCAGACAGTGTGCTCACTGAGCCAATTATCCTGCGTCATCTTGGAGAAAGACTCCAGGAGTTTTTCTTGGTACACGACCTAAATGGATTTTCCCAAAGGCCAAGTAAATAGCAAAACAAAAAACATAAACGGTGTAGCCCAGAAGCAGCAACCATTCCTCCAGCCAGCGACGAAAGCTGAGCTTGGAGAAGATGCCAACATAGGAACCATCACATCTACAAGCAGCGAAAGAAATATTAAGAAGATTTCTGCAGCTGAGAATGCCCTGTGTGGTTGAAGCATGGCTCACAGGATGAAAGAAAAAAGGCTGGAATTAGAAAGATATGATTCTTCTGCTGTAAGAGGAAACCAGTAGATAGGAGCTGTCAAGCAACGTGGCTCCGTGCTAATTAACCCAGAACATCTGCAAATGATGAAGAGAATAAGAGAAACAACCCAAAAGGTATTTTTGCCTGCCAAGCTATTAAATAAGTACAGTTCTTGGAGAAGCCTGCTAGGTTTAGAATCACAGAAACATAGAATGGTCAGGGTTGGAAGGGACCTTAAAGCTGACCCAGTTCCACCCCCCCTGCCATGGGCAGGGACCCCTCCCACTAGAGCAGGTTGCTCACAGCCCCAGCCAGCCTGGCCTGAAACACTTCCAAGGATGGGGCTTCCCCCACCTCTCTGGGCAACCCCTGCCAGTGTCTCCCCAGCCTCCTGGGGAAGAAATTCTTCCTGATGTCCACTCTGAATCTACCCACCTGTAGTTTATCAGCTGCAGCCCACCTATTATTGCTGCCTCTATCAGAGAGCGAGTTAATGCTTATGAACATCTGGGTCTGTCTACAAAGCACCAGGACTGTGACACTATTTTATTTCTAAAGCTTCTTTAGCGTTCTCTCTTGCCATTTTAATTGCACTCATTATTTATTAAAACCCCCAATTCGAGAGTCACGTGATGGTGTCAAAAGCACCACATTTTTAAGCCTCCCAGCTATAAAGAATGAAAAGCATAAAAATATCTCCTGAAGGGCTCCACATTTATTTTTCATGATTTCTGGGGGACAAGGGAAAGGGAAGATGATTTATGATTTTTCAATGCTTAAGTTGTCACAGCTGCTTCACTTTCCTCTGTTATTTGGTTACAAAATAGAGTGATCCATCCTTAACGCATGAATAGAACAAGAATTTTCATGTTCTTCTGTAGAACACAAGGAGACAGGCACAGAAAATTAACCAAAAGGAAAAAAAAACCCAGCCCTTCTCCCAAACATTGTGTTCCCACCTGACTGACAATGTTCTGTTGGTGGGCAAAGGGGGAAGGCTAGCAGCCAGGCTGGGGAATTTGGGCCAGAGAGGCATCAACCAGGAGATTTGGTGAATAAAAAGCATACAAAGCAGCCACTACTTTTTTCTGGTTGAGTCACTAAAAACAGAGATGCTCCCTTAGCCATGATGCTTCCCAGCCATGCCCTCCTTAACTGGGTGCACTGGACTACATGGGTTATTATTATTACATGGATTATTATTAGTACTACATGGACTAGTAGTACTACTACATGGACTAGTAGTAGTGCAACATGGATGAGTATTAGTACTACATGGATTAGTCCTACTATTACATGGATTAGTACTACATGGATTATTATTAGATGGATTATTGTTATTATTACATGGATGAGTAGTAGTACTACATGGATTAGTATTACTATTGCATGGATTAGTACTACATGATTAGCATTATTACATGGATTATTAGTAGTAGCACTACATGGATTAGTATTAGTACTACATGGATTAGTACTACATGGACTAGTACTACATGGATTATTATTACATGGGTTATTGTTATTATTACATGGATTAGTAGTAGTACTACATGGATTAGTATTACTATTGCATGGATTAGTACTACATGATTAGCATTATTACATGGATTATTAGTAGTAGCACTACATGGATGAGTTGCTCATAAGGAGCTGGGGCTGTTTAGTTTGAGGAAGAGGAGGCTGAGGGGAGACCTTGTCACTCTCTGGAAGTACCTGAAAGGACATTGTAGACAGGTTGGTGCTGGGCTCTTCTCACAGGTAATTAGGGATAGAACAAGAGGGGATGGATTCAAGCTGCAGCAGGGGAGGTTTAGACTGGATATTAAGGAAAAATTTTTCCCAGCAAGAGTAGCCAGAGACTGGAATGGGCTGCCCTGGGAGGGGGTTGAGTCTCCATCCCTGGATGGGTTTAAGGTGGGGGACATGGTTGAGGGGTGAACTTTGTAGAGCAGGGTTAATGGTTGGACTCGATGATCCCAAGGGTCTTTTCCAGCCGGAATGATTCTATGATTCATCTGGACTAAAGCCACAACATCCACCCGCAGCTACACAACCACCCCTAAAACTTCTCATTAAACCTCCTCCTTCACTTTAGTACCTTTGACTCTCTCTGACAGTAATAAAGTCAAGTCTGAGTAAGGAAAAAAGGCCCTGCAGAGCTGGTGTGTGAGGTCTGGACAAGGAATGGCCATTTCAAGCTCCCTTTTGCCCAGTTTGCACACTGCTGTCGGCTGGTCTTGTGCACTGGGGCGTGTGGTGGTCACAGCTCCTGTCTCAGCACAGCATCTAATGATCTGTTTCCATCCCTGGATGTGCTCCAGACTGGGTTGG
>JANVCC010000112.1:1231798-1273422 GCA_025345505.1 Todiramphus chloris collaris | reverse complement strand
CCCTGCTCTGGCAGGGGGGTTGGACTCCATCATCTCCAGAGGTCCCTTCTAGCCCCCACCTTCCTGTGATTCTGTGACACAAATGCCCATTCTGACACATGCTGTGCACAACTTGTTTCGAAAGCCCCACTTGAGTCAAAACACCAAATGCAAAACAAACCAAAAAATATCAGACTTCTTGATCCGGTTTCAAAAAGCACCCTGAAATTCTTATACTTCCAGCAGCATTTTATCTAAACAGACCTCATGTTTCTGCCAACTGGACAGGAAATCATCGAGTAGCAGGGGTTGGGAGGTACCTCTGGAGATGATGGAGTCCAACCCCCCTGCCAGAGCAGGGTCACCCAGGGCAGCCCACACAGGAACAGAGCCAGGGGGGGCTGGAAAGGCTCCAGAGAAAGAGACTCTACAGCCTCTCTGGGCAGCCTGGCACAGGCTCTGGCATCCTCACAGTCAAGAAGTTTCTCCTCATGTTGAGGTGGAACCTTCTATACTCAAGTTATATAAGAATTGTAAGAATAAACCCATTATTCCGTGTCCTATTGCTGGGCACTACAGAAAAGAGATTGCCCCCTTCCATTTGACACCCACCCCTCCAATATTTATAGACATTAGCAAGACCCCCACAGAAAGCTCTATCCAGAATGGGTTTGTTTGCTTTCAGTTTTGGGTTTTTTAACCCCAAATTTTCTGCCAGCAACCTCTCTGCTTTCAATCACACTGAAAATTCTTTGAAAGTGCTGCTACTCACTGTGCTGCTCCAGGTGGGAAACACACAAAAGGCACAACAGCAAGATGATGATGATGATGATTATTACAGCAACAGCCCTAAGTCTGAGTTACAGTTCCAATTATTTACTGATTAGAAGGACAAGATACTATGAAAAGATTTGTAGGCAAAGAATTTTTAAGGAAAGATCAATGTTTTGCTGTTGACGTGGGAGAAAGAAAGAAAAATAAGGCTTTCATTAACCTCGTAAATAAACTAATAGCTCAGGGAATTGGAGGACTAAGTCAGAGATCAGTTAAGGATTCAAATTGTAACACCATCCTGAATATATCTGTGACCCTCTCTATAAAAACAACTGTGATTTTCCATGCAAAATATATCTAACAATAAAGTGGATAAATGAAGATAAAAATTACCACTTAAAACGTCAAGCTGATTAAAGTTTACTATAAATATATATTGATATTTACTATAAGTATTCACTATTCACTATTTTTACTACAAAGATGTATTTATAATTAACACAACGCATGGATAAAACCTGTCACTGGCAGATCTAAACCCTTCCTGACCCCCAAGCTGTGTAAAGAAACTGGCCATGCACGAAGAAACCAGAAATGTGTTCCCAGTGTGCCCTGTTCTCAAACATGAAGCCAGCCCACAAAAAAAAAACCCCATCCACATGCCATTTAGGCTACACCAAGACCTTTTAAGGTCTCAGAAGTAGTTTTATCACTTTAAGCAGACTTCTCCTGCAAACAGAATTTTAACATTACCATGGGTATACCTCAATTTTCATCAACCCCAGAAACAAAACCAACTGAGAAGCTATTCTTAATGACTGGGCCCTCACTGGCACAGACAAATTTAAATGGAAAGCCAATCAGTCAGCTCTGCCAAGAGTGAACATCAGTCACTAGGAACACAAGTTACAAGCCTGATCATGGTGTTCTTTTACACCCAATGCTTTCAGAACCAGGCTGCAGCAATCCAAACAGAGGAGAAGGTATCACACCACCAGGCAGCGAACACGGAGAGATGCAAGTCATAGGATGAGATCCATCTGGGCTAGTACAAAATGCTTCTTACAATTAAAAACAACCTAAACGTCCTTCCGAGTTTGAGGTGAATATACCCAAACCCTGCTAGAAAAGGAGGCAATGATATGCCAGGATGGGCACCAGGGGGAAACCAGCTCACACCCACCTTAACGTGAACTTGGGCAAGAGATGTCCTTCCACCTCATCACGCACAGTGCACACAGTCCATCCCAGTTGGTTTTCCACGACCAGCCACCAGCTGCCAGGCTTGTGAGTGGGGACAGACACAGCTCACGAGCCTCCCTGAATGAAATCTTCTGGATTTACACAAGGGAAACCAGAAGCCCGGGCTACCCCTTGCCCCAGGGGGGCACAGAATGGTCAGGGAGGTTGGGAGTGATTTCTCCCCCGGAGCAGCTGCCCTGACAGGAATAACGTTCCCAAGCTGTAATCTTTCCAGTGCTTTACATCAGGACCCCCAAACGGACAGGAAAGATAAGAAGAGCAGAGTTGATCATGGGTAATTTCGTGTCCTTTCCCCATCCCTGGACCCCAGGTTTTCTGAGGGTTATTCTAAAGCACACAGTGCATCTCTAATTACCGGATCAAAGCCGCGGAACAGACGATGGAAGCGCTTACAGCATTCAGGAAGCAGCAAATTAGACCCTGTTTAAGAGGAGGGGAAAAGGGGGAGGAGGACAATCCACAGGGCTACGGATTGCTGCACATGGTCTTGAGGGATGTAAGACAGCACAGGCTTGGTTGCAGGTGTTGCTATCCTGGTCTAGGGGAGAATTCCTCAGGCTTAATCCACACACGTTTACAGAGGATTCTGGCTTCTCTGTGAGAATTTATTTTCACCCAGAGAACTGGGCTTGCTGCACTTCTAATGGGCTGGATCCTTGGCAGATGGAAACTGGTATTGCTCCACTGACATCAACAGGCACAGCTTGCAAGGAATCACTGAGACAACAGTTTCTCCTGAACTGATCTCCCCTCTCCTGCTTGCTCACATCAGAGAACGCAGCTCGTGTCTGGCACGTGCAACAAAACCACTCCAGGCAACACCCATGGACCCTGCCCTTCAACAAAAAGCCTCTGGGGTAGCTGGAAGAGCAAGGGCACAGCCTGGCCCGGGAGAAACAGGGAGCTGCCAACCCAGCACGTCCTATGGCAATGCGAGGCTGGGGTGGGCACCTGCGGAGACGTCTCTGCCAGGGAGGAGAAACTTCGCTGGTGTGAGGGTGTGGGAGGCTGTGCCAGTCTCCTTCTCTGGAGCCTTTCCAGCCCTCCCTGGCTCTGTTCCTGTGGCACCTGCCCTGGGTGACCCTGCTCTGGCAGGGGGGTTGGACTCCATCATCTCCAGAGGTCCTTCCAGCCCCCACTATTCTATGACTCTATGCGTGGATTCACCCATGGCTGCTCAATGACACACCAAAACACAGCTACTAGATCTGTGTGAATTACTCCAGTTCTATGGTGTGACTCCATTTTCATGTAATTAAGAATATTTAATGGCCTGGACAACCTGTGGTAACCAGCACAAAACCAAATCAAGTTTCATTTTGAAGCAAAAAGCCCTACCTAGAAAATCTCATGCTATTAACAATGTATAGTTAACTATCCCAGCACAACTACCAAGGTGTCACTTAAGGAGTGAGTAATGGCGAGGGAAAGATTTTAAATGATTCCCAACCAGACCCTGACCCTCTTCTTTCTGGCCATTAGCAAGTTCCTGAAGCCTTCAGAGCAGTTTCATTTGTTCTCAATCACCAGGAGTTTTAACTGTGGAATTTAAATGATTCTCTCCCAGACAGACCTAATTTTAAGAGCCATTCAAGTGACATCCCTCTGAGGTACAGCACTTTGAGAAGACACTCCCCTGGCATCCACGGCACTGCTTGCTCCGCTGGAGCAAAGCGGACAAATCGGACTGGTGCACGATCTAGGGGATGGAGCCAAGGAGCTAGAGAAAAGACCAGGACACGCAAAAAAACCCCTGGCTGATCTGGCACCTGAGTTTGCAGTGAGAAATCTCAGTGGAAGTAGGATGGTCTGCAAAGACACCGAGCAACAGAGAGCTCCTTGCAGCACCACTGGGCTTCTTCCAGTGCCACCGAGCTCCCCGCAGCACCTCGTGGCTCCACGGAAACATGAAGCTCTTCAGCCTTTGTGAAGGATCCCTGAGATCGGGGTCCATCTAAAGGAGATCTCTGAGCATTCCTAACGAGATGAAAAATGCCTGTAACCCAGTTGTTGTCAGTTTGGCCCAAGCGTTCCAACCCAGGTCGGGATTTCATTTAGATACTGAGAGAACCTTTTATAAAGCCTTGTGCAAGCAAGCCACTGAAATCCCTCTAATAAAGCCCCGAAAATTAACGAAGTTTGGAGTGTGCAAAGCTTAGAGGCAGCAGGCGAGCCAGCCTTCTTCACCAGACTGCACAACCTCCTGCAAACCCACAGCAAAAAGAGCAGAGAGGATCTAGGAAGTGCTGACACCACCACATCCAGATGTCTTCTCTTCAAGAGACCTGTCTCTTCCTTCTTGAGAGGAGAAGCCTGAGAAGGGATCTTGTGAATGTCTATAAATATCTGAGGGGTGGGTGACAAATGGAAGGGGCCAGGCTCTTTTCTGTAGTATCCAGTAATAGGATGAGGAATAATGGGGATAAACTTGAGCACAGAAGGTTCCACCTCAACATGAGGAGGAACTTCTTGACTGTTGCAGTGCCAGAGCCCGTGCCAGGCTGCCCAGAGAGGCTGTGGAGTCTCCTTCTCTGGAGCCTTTCCAGCCCCCCCTGGCTCTGTTCCTGTGTGGGCTGCCCTGGATGACCCTGCTCTGGCAGGGGGGGTTGGACTCCATCATCTCCAGAGGTCCCTTCCAATCCTCAACATTCTACAATTCTATGACATCAGCTGAACTATATAAGCCAGGAAAAGGAGAAGACGAGGGGTGGTGGCATCAGCTTGTCCTCTGAGCACCCGCTGTGTGTCTGGAGCCCTGCCTCCCCGGAGGGGCCAGAGAGCTCCTGCTGGTGGGAAGGGGAGAGAAAACCTTTGTTTTCTTTCACTTCCACACAAGGAATTGCTTTGCTTCTTCATTGAACTGCTTTAGTCTTAGCCCACGAGTTCCATCTTCTTTTCTTCCCCCTGGTCCAGCTGAGAGGAGCTGGGGGAAGCGATGGAGAAGCTGGGTGGGCACCTGGGGTCCAGGAACACAAAGGGATGCTGGGCTGTGTGAAACTGGCCGAACGCTCCACTCTGAAGTTCAGCCCTTGCTCCAAACACAGCCCAAGTTTACTCTGAGACTTTGAATCTCCAGGAAAAAAATGCCACAAGCCACCTCGGAAACGTTACTAAGCACTAAAAAAAAAAAAGAGAGGTTTCTGCAAAGAACTTTTCTTCGAGAGGCGGCACAAGAGGTGTCCACAGCCCCGATAACGCCATCGCGTTCTGATCTGCACGCGGCAGATAAAAGTTACTTTTGCTACAAGGGAGTACGAGCACAATACACCCATAATTCTCTGATAAGGACTAAATCAGCTGCTTTGAACAGAGCCCGGCACGCCAGCTCCAGATGTTCAGAAAGAGAATATGCAGCCAGAGTTACACAGGGGGCCAGCAAATCTCTCGGTGCGGATAAAGACCTGGAGGTGTTTACTAAACCCAGCATCTCAGCAATAGGGGTGGTGGGGAGAGGCTGGGGAAGCTACGAGGCAGCGCTGCTTTTCCTCCTGCAGATCTCCCTGCTCTCAACAGCTGCCCCTTGTAACACCAAGTTCCAGGCCTCCGTGGAGAATTCAAACCTGTCCAAAGTGTTCTCAGTAGAAAAATTCCCTAAGAGAGCATCAAGCTGTTCTGCACGAACAAAGCATCGTCTTTTATAGATGCCGTGGTGCTTGGCTCCGGACGTGAACTCCATCAGCAACAGCTCTTTTCGTGCTGCAGTCTTTAATCTTATTAGACCTGACTGCAGATACTTATTTGGCCCTTGTCATCATGCATAATATTACATAGTGCTTTCTTATTAAGAGGAGGGGAAACAAATGTCCTCTGTTCCCAAAGTAGACTGGCTGCCAAAATTGGGCACGCTTTGCTTGCAGTGCCCACTCGAGTGACTCAGAGCTCTCCCTCCTCTGCTGGGAGCCCCACTCAACACCATCCCCGTCCTCTTACCCAAGACACTCAGAGGTAAACGCTGGGAAGAAGCAGTGTAGGAAAGCTTTGCAGAATGCCAAGTGTAAAAGAAGCTGTTTTCTTAAGTGTCAGCTGATCACCACATCCCCAGCCCATTCTTTCACTCCACTAGTGTGTCGGTTTGGAAAGTGGACTTAACTTCAAGGAGGTGCACCCTGGGTGTGTTTGAGTGACTCAGGCACAGAGCTTGGGCTTCAGAGAAAAAGGTAAAAGAGCTGTAAGAACCCAGCCCTGCTGAAAAGACTGAAAAGCCTTCATCTCTCTCTCTGCTTTGAACTGAAAATAAGGAGAGGACTGGTAGGGACAGGACAAGCGTTACTAACCTGCCAGGAGATAAATCTTCAGGCAGAACGTCGGATGCAGCTCCACAGAGATGGACACCAGTAAGACTGAGCGACTGGGAAGAAAGAGAACCTGACTTGTCTTCCGAAAAGTTCACAATCTTATGTGGTAAGCTGGGGTTTTTTTTTGGCCTTAGTTAAACAACGTGAGCAAGAAAAGGCTCCAAGCTCCTCCACGACTTGGCTGATCTCATGGTGAGAGTTCCACACCCGAGAGCAAACCTCTCTCCACTAATTATGCTGCTGACATAATGAAGGCACAGGAGTGAGGCAGTGTCTCCTCACGCTGTGTCCACGGGGGACCACAACAGTAACCTACTTCACATTCGTGCTCAGTACCACCACTGGAAACCACTACAGGCAGAAACTAAAGGAATTATTGGGCAAATGCTTGCTCATTAAGCTCGACCATCATCTGTGCAGTTCGTCATCGGGTGAGGCACTTCAGGGGAAGAAGGATCAGTCCAGAGCCTCCCCCATTTGCAGCTCCAGTGATGGCAGCTAAGCTATAGCTCTTGAGACAATGGATGTTTTCCAAGGCAGTATTCTGGGGTTTCATTTTTGGGGCCATATTAATCCATATACTTGCTAATCTTCAGAATTTGGTAGATTGCAACGGATCTTCATCAGCTATTACAAAATGCATTTAATCACATTAGCAGTGAAAAGATGTTTGCACTGTAACACTCCCTGTGCAATTTTCCCTCCTTATCATCATTCTCTAAGCAGTGTTTCAGAGCAAGAAGATATGCAGCATAAAAATCTCCCTGAATATAAAATTTTCTGAGTAATTCTGTCACAAGTCTCTCAGGACACCCTAGTCAAGGATGAACAATTCAGTAAAAGCCCTACAGAACAGGAGAGAAATTAATCATGCATTTTTAAGTGTTTTGAACCTCCTTGTAGGATTTAATGAAGAATTCTGTTGAGCTTTTAAAGGTATAGGGGAAAAAAAAACCCCGTCTCACCTTGCCTATAAATCAAGTTCGTGGTGCAAATTAAGTTGATCAGCATGAGAGAAGATCCTGTCCTATCTAAAAGCAATTCTGAGGCAACCCTTGATTTCTTCCCGGACTCTGTCATTTTTTTTTTCTCTTGCCTACGCGATTGAATCCATTCCCGCAGAAGTCAACAGCAAAGGTGTCATTAACTCTGGACCAAATAACTTCCAACACTCGTTCAATTTTTAACGTTCCAAGAGTGGAAGTTACTACCCGACCAGTTACTACACAAGCTGGCAATTCTGCGCGTCGTTAGAAAAATAAATGGCTCTCCTACGTAAAGCAGCGAGTAGCTTGCTTCTGAAGCAAACCCTCTCGTGTTCTTTTGGTTAACAGGGAAATTTGAAAGTGGGCATCAAGTGTGTCGTGGGTCCAGGCTGTTAAGACCTTGATGAAGTGGCCAAGAAACAGCTTCTACCCTCAGATGAATGTCATTTGCTGGAAAATACCCAGGGCTCTAGCATATGAGACTTAGCAAAGGACAGTGAATACCACTGCTCCAGGAGAAGAGTTTAGCCCAAGTCACACCCGGAGTGGGTCTTTGTAGGGCTGACAAACCCACACAGAACTGTTTGATGTAACACCCCCCACCATCCTAACGAGACTTTTCGATATCATTAACCCCCTTCAAGGCACACGCCAGCCCCCAATTAATTGATGCCAGGAGGAAATCTTCCCTCGAGGGCACGTTCTTCTGTGACTGCCTAACAGAGGATATTTTTGCTGGCACTGATTGCTGCCAACAGGAGGATATTGAGACAGTCTCTGACTCAGGGCAGTGTCTGTATATATATATATATTTATATTTAGGAGGCCTGCAGAAGGAAGAGCTGCTACCAACAGTACAGGTGAAACTCTGGCTGTTGAATCATTCCCTTAATTTTTTTTAATGGCATGCAAAGACTATGTCAGTAGCACTTTTCATTATCCACTTCACCAGTCCAGAACTACTTGGTAATTATGCCCATCCACTCTCCTTTGACAGTGCTAACGAACAGAACAAGAGCTTCTGATAATACACAGGCTTCTGGTAAAGAATTCATGTAAGAAGGCAATAATCTAAATAGCAAAGCTGATGAGTTTGCACAGTGCCTTGCTCTAGGGAATATGCATTTTCTCCAGTACAGAGCAAACACCTCGTACTTGGGGAGCAAATGGAGAGGGACTAAAGATAAAACTACTTTAAAAGCTATTAAAAGACAACTCTGACAGCCCCTACCTCTGGTGAACAAGCCTGTGAACAGAGCTACAGGAACATCCCCAAATAAACAATCTGCCTCTAGTCAAAGATACACCCCTGTATTTTTAGGTCCTCCAAAGAAGAGGAAAAAATACTTTGAATTTTTTGAATTCTGAATTTTGAATTGTAATTCTTTGAATACACAGAGTACTAAAAGCTGGACAGAGAAGCCACATTTTGTAAGGAAAAGCCAAGGAAGTTCTGTTCAGACAGAAGTCCTCTGAGCACACAACAAGATACAAATAAAAAGCTCTGATTTAACTTCACTTGACTTCCGCTAAATTAAAACTCCTCCTACTTCAATAGCTGTTGTCTATTGGTTCCTTCTCTTTCCTCCTTCACCCCATGGGCATCCTGAACCTGGAGATGGAAAAGACCTTCTCGTGTCTCAGCCAGAGGAGAGTCCTGGGCCCGGAAACAACCAGGAGGAGGGAAGAGCAAATGTCACAGTGACCCACCCTATGGTGCCAGTAAGAGACACAGCACAGCCCGTGCCCCCAGCACAGAGGGGAAGAAAGGAACCGAGGCTCAGGTACCTTCAGTGAAGCTGCAGCACCTCTCTCCTGGAAGAGATGTTTTCTCATTGCCCTTCTTGAGGTGAAGTCAGACAGATTTCCACAAATGAGGAAATCAGAGAATTGTCAGGGTTGGAAGGGACCTCAAAGCTGACCCAGTTCCAAGCCCCCTGCCATGGGCAGGGACCCCTCCCACTAGAGCAGGTTGCTCACAGCCCCAGCCAGCCTGGCCTGAAACACTTCCAAGGATGGGGCTTCCACCACCTCTCTGGGCAACCCCTGCCAGTGTCTCCCCAGCCTCCTGGGGAAGAAATTCTTCCTCATGTCCAACCTGAACCGACCTCTCTCTAGTTTTAATCCATCCCCTCCAGTCCTGTCACTGCCCCACAGCCTAACAAGTCCCTCCCCAGCTTTCTTGTAGCCCCTTCAGATCCTGGGAGGCCACAAGAAGGTCTCCCCGGAGCCTTCTCTTCTCCAGGCTGAACAACCCCAGCTCTCTCAGTCTGTCCCCATAGCAGAGGTGCTCCAGCCTCTGAGCATCCTCCTGGCCCTGCTCTGGACACGTTCCAGCACGTCCATCTCTTTCCTGTAATAAATTTGTACACGATTTCCACAGAGCTGGAAATCTTCCACATCTGCACATCTGCAAATGAGATCACAGCACCTCCAGAGCCCTGCCAAGGGAAGAGCCTCGAGCAGAGCCCACCGTGTCCTGACCCCCTGCCCTGTTCTGGCTGCAAGGAAAGGGCAGAGGGGTTTATAAGGACAGCTCACCATCTGCATCCCTTTAAGGATGCTTAAAAGGTGCACTGAGTTGGAGTGTATTCAGGAATGGAAGTTCCTATTCCCTCCAACTCAACTCACATTTCTATATTTACATTTTTTAGCATCCCTCTTCTCTTCCTCTTTATTCTTTGTCTGAGCAACAGGACTCCAAATCCATCCCCCCCCTCACCGAAATCTCACTGAAAGCCTCCAAAAAATCTCATTTGCTCACCTTTCCTCCGCCTGTCGTTATACAAAACGTATAACAAAATGCAATTAAAGACATGTCAAGCTAAGGATAATCTCAAGGGGAGGTCTCTACAGTCTCCGATGTGGTGTACCCCACAAGCAAGAAAATGAATTTGAAATATGAAAGAGATTCTTCGAGCATTCATTCATGTCTTTGTAATCCAAGACTGGCACAAAATCTATAGGAGCTTAAAACCCTTTTCTGCTGAATTTTTAGGATACGACTCCAATAAGTTCTCACTGAACTTAGCAGCTCAGAGATCATCACCGGGGTGGATCAAACTCACGTATCAATCGGTCCCAGCCCACGTAAGATATCTGAAGATGACGATTCTTCGCTAGATCAAACACATGAGATTAGCAATAATGACAGATTTTGGGCTTTTTCAACCCACAGTCACAGGCCAATTTTCTCAGTGCTGTAGATAAAGCTGCCTCATTAGACAGTCCTCCTTAGAATATTTCAATTTTTTGTCTTCCTCATACCTCTAAGCTGCAAATGGAGAGGAACTTAATTAAGAAAAAGAAATAAATGAAAAAGGAAGCATTTCAGCTATTCACTGTGACAAGACATGGTGCACACAACTTACAGAGACCATAAAGAGTTTGTAAGAACCAGGAGCTGGGTACAAATTCACTCTCTTGAAACGACTATTTTGTTTTAATTATTTTTTTTTTCTTTTATGGGCAAAAAATAATTTCTAATTTTTACACCGAAAACACTTCAGAAGGCTTATTTCTCACTCCATCCATTCACAAAGAAATAAACCCTTTTTACCCTAAGAAGAATCTGGGAGGGGGTGTGGGGGGTTATCTATGTTTTGTCATCATCCTGAGATGCTCCATCACTTGACACCCCTCGGACAAGCCCAAAGGTCCCCGTCAGACCCCTGATCACAGCAAAAGGCAGCGCTTGTGCTCTCTGCCAGGTGTCAAGGCAAATTCTTCAGCTTGAAATCACTCGCTCCCTTAGAGAGCAGCACTTTGCAGAGAGCAGGTGGCAGGTAACACAGAGTTTCCTATTTGCTCCACGCTCTAGATGTCTGCCTGTCCATCCCTGGGAAGCAGCTCCAAGGTTTCTTCTTGGGAACCATCTCAAAGAGCATCTCTTCGAGGGATTAAAGTGGGGAGGGTGTCCAAGGGAACAGAGTTCTCTGTACCGACGGACAGGAGCGAAAGCAAAGGAACTAATTAACATTCCCCAAATGCCCACAGCAGAATCGTTAGCGGAAATGGGGAGAGAATCAAAGTCTGAGACCAGAGCTGAGCACTGCTCTCGATTCCCTTCAGCGCGGTCCCCTGGAGACCCCGTTCCATCAGGTGAGAACATCCTTCTAATTGGCTTCCTTAATTTCAATTGTCATTTACCCCCTTGGGATGCAGCCTTCACTTCAAACTATATCCCATCGCCTTCCTGTTAGTCATCCAAGTATTTATATCCCCCTTGTACATTCTATTCCATTAGGAGAGTCATAAAGAAATAAATTAGAATCACAACACATCTCCAGCTTGTTCCGAAAGAGACTGTTAGCACTTGACTCACCTACTTACATGTCAATTTAGCACTCTTAGCTGGATTTAAATTGAGTCAAGTCTGATCCGCTTAAGACAGAATCTGCATCTGCCCCCCCAAGACTTGGAAGGATTAGGATGGGAAAAAAAAAAAAAAACCAGAGTCGTGTATTGCTCTAACCTGGGAAGGTTCAGCCATTTGAAGCATGACAGGTTTGTTCCTCTGCCTGGTTCACCAAACCCGAGTGCTGCCCACGCACAGAATGAGTTTTTAGAGCCGGAAGCCTCAGCTGCTGATGTGCTCTTCCCAACACACATCCCTGCCTGAGCTCCTCTAGGACAGGGCAGGCTCCAAAGTATTCCCCTCAACTTCCTGCCCCGTGATCCTGCTCTTCGGACACGCAAGCTGCTCACAACACCACAAACGCTTTTATTATTCCAGGCTCTTATTTTCAAAACCATCTTCCCAAGTACGAACCGTCTGAGCTTTTCCGTTAAGTTGCTGCCGAGCATCCTGCTCGGAGTGAGAACCAGACTCACTCTGCTCAGGGATTTCCCTTCCCAGCTCAGCTCTTCTCCCTCCCTGCTGGCACAGGCAGTGTCTGCTGCTGGCAGTGAGAGCCCCCCTGGGCAGAGTTACTCCCCAGGGTTGGGGGGCAGCCCAAGGCCACTGCTGGATCTGCTGGACCACCCTGGGGGGTGCAGAAAGCAAAAGGCGGCACCTGCCGGGAGGAGCGGCCGGGACAGGGGACCCCAAACTGCCCGGCCAGGGGTCCCAGCCCAGGGACGCAGGGTGGGGAGAGAGCTGAGGGGGCAGCAGGGGCTCTCCTCTCTCCCTCTCTTTTGGCCCTCTTGGGCTCTTTGGCCAGCCTGGCTCGGCTCGGCTCCTCTTCTGGTCCCTTCCTGGCAGCATCCCAGGAGGACTCTGTCCGTTGTGCCTTCGATCCCGATCGCTGTGTTCCTGGATGCGGTGCCAGAATCCAGCTCCCGAGCACAGCTCCCGGCTGCTGCGGGGCCCAGGGTTGGGGTGCAGCCCAGGGCCACTGCTCCCTCCTTCCCTTTCCCTTCCCCTCTGGGCAGGGGGGTTAACAGAGAGCGGCTGTTCTGGGTCTAAGGGGCCGCCCTGACCCGTGACACCGAGGAATAAGAGGAACATGTCACCTTCCCCTTGCTGGCCCAGCACAGCAGAGCAGCAGCCACCACCAAGGGAGTACTTTGGTCCTTCTTGGGAAGAACAGCAGCAGGAATTAGTAAGGAGTGACTGAAAAGCCCATGAAGGAACACTTAGTACTACTCTAAAGTTCCTCCTTACCACACTTTCCTTTCTTCAGCTCCTCAGGATCTCCAGTACCAGCCACCATCATGATTTCTTGCACGTGTGGTATCTTTGGGGCAGAGAAGTAGTATCCTATTATCAGATACTCATGGTACCTAGTGCACAGACTGCTTGGTCGCTGAGGGCATGACTGCATCCCTCTTAAGAGCAGTGATTTTAGATACAGCTCTTTTGATGCCAATGTGACCGTGAGTTTAAATATAGACTCTGTATTTAACCCACGTTACCAGCCAGTAATATCAGCTTCTCTAAATTACGGGTGTCTGAGGTTCAGATATGCCTACGAAAGGAGGAGTAAGATCTTCAGAAGCAGCCAGTAATTAAGTCTCTGTTCTTTTTTTCAAGTGCCCCAACACAGAAGCCTTAAGAGACTGGTTTTGTTCTTTTTTAATGAAGCATATCCAGCAATTTCCCAAACCAGGCTCTTGCCCCTATTTTGATACACAATCGGCCTCCAAAGTTGGTCGAGGCATTTAATTATACGACCAAAAAAACTCCCAAACCAAAACAACCCTAAAACAAACAAAAAAACCCCAACAAAACAAAACAAAAGACCCAACAAAAATAACACAAAACCAAACCTGAGCAAATCCAATTCCACCTATTTGCTACAAACCAGAATGCCTCTGCTGGTACCCTGACCCGCAACCGCTCTCCCACAAATTACTCTAAGAGTATCTCTAGAGCATCTCTGATCTCTTCCCTTCGCCAGGGCTCTTAAAGCTCAGCCCTTATGAGCTGACATCCAGCCAACCAAGGTGACACTCAGCACCTCAAACCCAACCCTGGTTGGTCTGAGGACAGCAACGTGGCACCAAGTTGGTCGCTTTCTCAGGGCTGTCCTCTCCAAAATCAGAGTTTTTACACATCAGACTCGTTAGATCTACTGGAGAAGCAGCTCCAAGCAACCACTGCAAGCTCAGAGAGGTAACATCTGAGAAGAGCTGGCTGCCCCATCTTCTTGGGATGCTTCAGTTCAGTAATGAGGTGTATTAAGAGCTGTGTCTGCCGCATTTCACTCATTTCCACAAACATAAGAAGTCACATTTATAAGTCATTAAGCTGAAATAAAATCTTTGCCGGGCTTAATTAATTTAAATATTCATGGAAGCAGGGTAGCAGGGGAAAGTGTTGTTCTTAATCAAAACAGACATCGCTGTTCTATAATGCAAATTGCTATTTCTTATGTGGACAAGTACCTACAATAAAAGGGAGCAGCACATTAATGATAAGCATATAGAAAAAGCGACTAAAAAGGCTGCACGTTGTCCTTTACCTCTGGAACAGAAAGGGGAATTTGCTGATCCAAAGGTATGCTTAATAATAATGTCAGGCCTGATACAGTAGTTACTTCCCAGGGTAATTTATCACCATTTACTCAAGCTGAATGTAACGCCGCCCTAAAAAACCCCAACCCAACAACAGCCTTTCTCAACGTTGGCATTTGTTTATCCCTGAAAGCTCCAGATCTTTCACAGCTCCCCGGGTGTTCTCCTCCAGCCTGGAACCCTGGGTCTGCAAAGCCACGAGCAAACCCAGGTTCCTCAGGAATCCCATCACACAGTGCAATCCCATCACACAGTGCAATCCCATCACACAGTGCAATCCCATCACACAGTGCAATCCCATCACACAGTGCAATCCCATCACACAATGCAGCGCAAGCTCCAGCCCTGACCTGCTGTCCCCTCCAGTCCCCTGAATCCTCTGACCTTCACGAGGTTCTTCTGGAATTCCATCCACAAGCAAGTTACCTGCTCCATTACCCAACACCTTCTCCTGTGGAAGCATTCAGACCCTGAGCAACCCCTCTGCATCCAGGCAGATTAATGCTGAATGTTGCACCAGAGAGGAGCAGAGCTCAAGGGCAGGATCAATATTACCCAACCTCCTTCCTTCCTTAGCATGGCCCCTCCAATCATGTCACTCCAGCACATTTAGAACCATAATGGTTCATAGAATCATAATGGTTAGAAAGGACCTCCAGGGTCATCAAGTCCAACCTTTGTCCTAGCATTTCTCTGACCACTACACCAGATCCTCAAGCTCCACATCTAATTGTTCTTTAAACCCCTCCAGGGATGGTGACTCCACCAGCTCCCTGGGCAGCCTGTTCCAGTGCCCAACCACCCTCTCAGTGAAGAATTTCCTCCTAATATCCAATCTAAACCTCCCCTGATGCAACTTGAGTCCATTCCCCCTCATCCTATCATTACCAATTTGAGAGAAGAGACCAACACCAGCCTCTCTATAACCCCCTTTTAGGTAGTTGTAGAGGGCAATAAGGTCTCCTCTCAGACACACTCGTAAGACACACGCTCCAAACCCTTAACCAGCTTTGTAGCCCAGCCCATAGCATGGTAGGGGTTGGGAGGGACCTCTGGAGATGATGGAGTCCAACCCCCCTGCCAGAGCAGGGTCACCCAGGGCAGCCCACACAGGAACAGAGCCAGGGGGGCTGGAAAGGCTCCAGAGAAGGAGACTCCACAGCCTCTCTGGGCAGCCCTCACTGCTGAGGTGGAATCTCCTGTGTTCCAGGTTGCTAAGGAAGCATTTCTATCCCACCACACACCTTCAGAGACATGGTCTCTCTCTGCAGTGCCACAGTGGACATCATTTTCTTCAGAAGACAGAAGGCAGAAGTGGTCGTGATTGCTCCTCTTCATACAACCCTTTGTAGTGAGGGCACACGAGTAAGAGGCAGGGGAGATCAAAGCTCCTCTTCCTTGTCTGCCAGAGGGAAATGCACAAAATCAAGCTCCTCTGGATGGAAGATCTCCCCTCCCATGGCTGACCTGAGCTGCTTAGCAGAAAAAAAACTATCCAGGATTCGTTGGGCTAAGAAGTGACAAGGTAGATTGGCACGACATGCAGAAAAACTACTTTAAGAAAAGGAAAAAAATAGGAAGAAAATACAGTTTCCAATTTTTATCCGTTAATAGCAGCTTTGGTTTCATTATCTGCCATCCCCACGTTGGGCTTTGGATGCAATTAACATCACAGAAATAAAATACTTGATGGAAGTAGCAACATGTTTGCTGGTAATGAAATGTTTATGGATCAATTTGGTACACCAGTAAAGAATTTACTTCGGGATGAGAGAAAACAAAGCGTAGCTAAGCGCTGAAAATCACTTTGACTCCAGACATTCACAAAACGTTGTTATTATTCCCCCCAGAAACGAGAATATTGATTGCTGAGAGTCATTTGGACAATGACAACGATGTGTTTTCCTGCTAGGATACGACGACCCATTTAGTGGATGGCAGTACAGAAAACGGCGCTGACCGAAATAAAAAACTCCAAATTTAAAAGCCTCCTTTGATGAAACACAGAAGAGCAAACCTGGACGTGACCTCCTCTCTCCTCCACGGGTCTTCTCTCTCCAGGACACTGGTCTGTCATTGTGCTGAAAGGACCAGTGCCATGGCTTTTACTTGACACATGAATTTTTCTCTCTTGCTGCTTCCTTTCCTTTTAATAGGGGCAAAATACTGCTTGCATATTTATGACCAAAAAAACCCCCATCAAATTAAGTTTCTCTGGGCAGGAGGAAATTGAGACAGTGCTTCGAATAACAAAAGCCTCAACTGGGATGAAAGGGAAACCAGTTAGCACCACGATTCTGAGCATTGAAAGGAAGTTTTTGACCCGATGCAGTTTAATGCACACCACAGAAGGGGGTGGAGAAGCCATCTCAGAGGATTTTGCTGGTTTTAACAAAGATGAAATGCTGTGTATTCTTCTTCGTTCAGCCACTATTAGGGACAGCATCACATCACAATCCTGCAAACGAGTAACAAAGGTTTGGGTGATCGGGGGGGATTGCAGGCAATCAGCAGGACTCCCTCACTACTGTTTTTACAGTGGCTGGCTGTCTTTGTCCAAGGTGATGGAAAACTAAAGTTTCATGCAAATGTCCAGTTTTTTTCTTTAAGTTCTAGATGATTCAGAGCCCCCTCATTTCCACACTCCCTCCCCTTTGCCCTGGCTGTTCTCTGTTCTCACATCCAGCTTGTAACAAAGGTGCAGAAGAGCTGGAGCAACGCACACAGATTAAAACAGGGTGAGGAAAGAGAGACAGGCAAACACAGGAGAGCTGGAGAAGCTTCGTTCATCGACAGAACAAGGGGTGAACGACAACGAGCATCCGATGCTGAATCTCTTCCAGGTCATGCTGGGAATTGTTTGGACTGCACCAGCCCAAAATCTTTTGCACAGGGCTTGAAGCAGGCTCAGGAAAGACGTTTAGCAGACGTTACTTCTGCTGGCCCAGTGAGATGGCAGGCGTGCCCAGAGACAATCTACTTCATTTCCCATTTCATCCAAATCAGATGTTCCCAGACGGTTTTGTTCTGATGCTGCGGGTTGCCCGGTGGCTCCCAGCACCTCAAACCCTGCCCCCCCACCCCAGCTTTGAAGACCAAGTCGTAACAACCCCCTGACATCTCTGTATGAAGTGTAAAACACCCTTGTTCAAATCTGCAGAGTCCCTGGGGTTTAGTCCCCCTGGCATGTGCCAGCAGGGGCAGGTCTCGGAACAGAAACTTAAGTCAACCCAATTCTGACCACCGAGAGTACCCAGGAACAGAACCACACACCTGACCAACCACCACGGATGGGTTCTGACCATCACACCCAGCAGCATCTCCTTCAAAGGCCACATCAATCTCATCTGTCTGCATCCAGTCGGCTTTTTCCCACCCCCCTGCAGCATAATGAAGTTGAAAAGTCATGATTCAAACCAACCGGCGACACTTCAATGCAACAGCCAACTCCCCCAAGAATCCTGACAAGCAACAAATGAACATGGCATAAAATATGCATGGGAAAGACTCATCTTTGCCTAAGGACTGGAAAAGTTGCTGAATTCCAGCCCACACACCTAAAAGATGGCTTTTTTTTTTTTTTTGAAAGAGAATGAATGCTTCAGGACTTGTGCTGGGGATCCAGACTCTGTGTAGGGTGATGCTCAGCATACCAAAAGGGGACACGACCCAGAAATAGCCCACTACTTGTTCATCCAAAAGTTCATTTAACTTTCCAGTTTCAGGTGAGCTTTTCTGAAGACCCCACCCCCAGAAACAGAAGACTCCAGGGGGCTCCACGCTCAAGCATCCCATCTGAGATGCTTTAATTACACTCGCTTTTCAGAAGCCACCCCTTTCCCACCCTCCAAAAAAAAGTCTCCTGCAGACAAATACACTGGAGTCCCTCTCTACCACAAGCTGAATCACACAGTATTCCAGTTCCTGACCGGTTTTAAGCTGGGGAGGAAGGTATAAATATGTTTCAAGCAATAATTAATGAAATATTTCTTGATGCACAACATTTTGCTATTTTTTAAGGGTATTTGATACTAAACAATTGATGGTTTGTTTATTTTTTTTCCCAGTCCAGAAAGAACTGTGAAGTAACCACATAACCCAAGAGCACTCGGCCATCCCTCCATCCGATTTCTACCAGCCCAGAATACAATCTCTCATAAACAGCAGATAGGCTTTTGAGAATGACATGACATTCCTACAGCCCTTGCTTCATGGATTAAAAACGAAAGCCTTATTTTGTCAGTGGCAATTTCTCTATTTTCAATTTATTTTCCATTTTTTTTTTCCTCAGATAGCTTCAGGGTAACAAGTTTGATCTACAGAGAGCAGCGCACCTCTCCAAGAATTTATCACCCTGTTCATTCATTACTCAATTGATTTGACCTTTACTGGGTCACCTACCACTTGAAGTCATCTTCAGGGAACCTAATTAGCCACCACACTGGAGAGGAGTTTTTATACAACACAATCCCCTACCTTCCACAAGTGCTAAGCATCTTCACGTCCCGATGATTATAGCAGAGGAGAATTTGGAAGTACCCAACACCTTCAGAACAATCTAGCTCGGGTCATGTTGCAATTTCCAGATCCATCTCCAAAATTCACCAGTAAAGCTGTTGAAGAGGGAAAAATGCAACACAGAAATAGACACAAAAGACATCATTTTGTCAAATTCTAAAAATTCTGGTTTACTCTTTGGAGTTTTTTCCATCAACATCCTGGGGGGCAGAAAGAAGAGCATGGGCAGCAGGGCCAGGGAGGTTCTCCTGCCCCTCTACTCTGCACTAGGGAGACCACATCTGGAGTGTTGTGTCCAGTTCTGGGCTCCCCAGTTCAAGAGGGACAGGGAAATACTGGAGAGAGTCCAAGGGAGGCTACGAGGATGCTGGAGGGACTGGAACATCTCTTGTGAGGAAAGGCTGAGAGCCCTGGGGCTGTTCAGCCTGGAGAAGAGAAGCCTGAGAGGGGATCTTAGGAATGGTTCCAAATCTCTGCAGGGTGGGGGGCAAGGAGAAGGGGGGCCAGGCTCTTGTCAGTGGTGCCCTGGGATAGGGCAAGAGGTGATGGTCACAAACTGGAAGCCAGGAGGTTCCATCTTGAGCAGGAGGAGAAACTTCTTGACTGTTCCAGTGCCAGAGCCTGTGCCAGGCTGCCCAGAGAGGTGGTGGCTGCCCCATCCCTGGCACCATCCCAGGGGAGGTTGCCCGGGGCTCTGAGCACCCTGCTCTAGGTGCAGATGGCCCTGCTCCCTGCAGGGCACTGGGACCAGAGGAGCTTGAAGGTCCCTTCCCACCCAAACCAGTCTGTGATTCTACCAATTCTGTAGTTCTTCAAGCAAATTGCAATCCTTCTATTCTATTGTGTTTAGAAAACCCCACCACAATGCTGTGGAAGTCCAGTTACCATTAAAGGAAGGCCACGCTTGACTACCCCAGAAACAGCTTCCAAATTCTTCATTTTCCATCCCGTGAAATTTTTGACAGGTCAATCCCAAACTTCCACATAACACAACTGTGAGATTTTGAATGAAGATGAACAAAATGGCTCGCTTCCATCAGAAAAGCACTAAAATTAGCTGGTTTTGAACAGATTGCTGTGCTGAACTAGGAAACAGAATGCTCAGAAGGATGTTCAAACCTCACAAGCTGGTTCTGTCCCATGAGTGTTTCCTCAGATGAGTCTATTGGCAGGAATCTGCTTCCCATCCGACTCCACCTGCTGAAAAATTCTCTTGTTCCTCAGACAGGAATTCTGAAATGGAGACAGAATCACTTCTTCAACGGTGACAAAAACAGCTTCCAAAACAGGGGCAAGTTGACCAAACCTCAGGTAGAAGAACACGGAGCTGCTCTACTGACATCAAAGCCACAACACATATACACCAGCCAAGGATGTGATTTCTTACTGAGGAGCATCAAACTGAAGAAATTCACAACTAATTCCTCCTTCCATCACCCCAGCTCACAAAAGACTACAAACTTATCACTGACCTCTTGCTGTTTGAGCTCAAAACCCCCACATCTTGGGCATTACTGTTTCTCTGCTCTGTTGCTGAGAGTTTACGAAGTGAATAGGCTGGGGGTGTGAGCCTCATCTACAGGGACTCACCATACCACAGATGATGGCATCTGATGGTCAAGATGTAACTAATGCAGCTATTGGGTCAACAAGTTAAGATGATGGTCAAGAGGCAGCTAATGGGTCAACATGTTAAGATGGTCAAGAAGCAGTTAATAGGTCAACATGTTAAGATGGTCAAGAGGCAGCTAATGGGTTAACATATGAATTAAAGAGCATGGAGAGGTTACTCCTCTGGAACAGAGATAAAGATGAGGAGGATGAGAACTCTACCAACACTTTCTTAGTTACATGTGGTAATTTGGGGATTGCTCAGACTACCAAAATCAGTATCATGCCAGTGCCTAAGAGAAGACTTGCTCACACCCTACACAGTGCTGAGAAGCTTCCTTGAGAAGCAAAGAGCTTTTTTTTTTCCTTCCATTTTCATTATTTACAAGTGAAGTAAAAAGCTGTGTGGGGATGCAGTAATGAAAAGAGGGCTGCAGTAATGAAAAGCAAAAGGGTGCCAAGAGGAGGCCATCCTACACTACGTGGTGTAACTGCAGTTTTGCTGATGATTCCAACTGCAGCAGACAACCTAAAAAAAAAAAAAAAACCCAGGGAATTCATTTCCAGGGCAACATTGGTAGGAGGTAAAACATAAAAGTGAGTGATGGATTAATGAAAATAAATGGTCTGAAATAACAGTAGTTTGGTAAAGCAGATATTTATCATGTTATTCAAGTTGGCTACATGAGAGTTATTAAATCAGTCCTCAAAGAGGCTGAATAAATGGAGACAATTCTGATGATCCCAAGGCTTTAATCTCACCACTCAGCATATATGAGGGACAGAAAGAGCAGGAACCTGTCGCAATGAAATACCTTAATTTTTAATGTAAACCTTTTGCAGAAAGGTCACTTCAAAACAGGCTTATTGCTTCTATTTCTAATTAGGACATGTTAAAAGTGATCAAGAAAGGAACCATTCCAAACTTGAAGAACCTGCTTGTCAGCTTAAAAGACCATTCAATCCCAGGGGCAAAGACGGGGGCACTGAAGGACAACACCAGCAGGAAAACTCAGAGAACAAAATTTTCCTGTTTGCTCCTTATCTTCCAGGGACATGGATTCTCTGTTCTCATCAATACCGTGAAGTATAAAAAGAAATCAGTTTGCTCAGCAACAGCGCAAAGCTGATGGCTGGCTGAGGAACTCTGACTCTTGGGAGATCACAGAATGGTCAGGGTTGGAAGGGACCTTAAAGCTGACCCAGTTCCACCCCCCCTGCCATGGGCAGGGACCCCTCCCACTAGAGCAGGGTGCTCACAGCCCCAGCCAGCCTGGCCTGAAACACTTCCAAGGATGGGGCTTCCACCACCTCTCTGGGCAACCCCTGCCAGTGTCTCCCCAGCCTCCTGGGGAAGAAATTCTTCCTCATGTCCAACCTGAATCAACCTCTCTCTAGTTTTAATCCATCCCCTCCAGTCCTGTCACTGCCCCACAGCCTAACAAGTCCCTCCCCAGCTTTCTTGTAGCCCCTTCAGATACTGGGAGGCCACAAGAAGGTCTCCCCGGAGCCTTCTCTTCTCCAGGCTGAACAACCCCAGCTCTCTCAGTCTGTCCCCATAGCTCCAGCACAAGAATAAACAAACCAGATCTGCATTTCAGCTTGTGATTTTGTGAAGCTGAGGGTCCACGGAGGGTGGACCGTCATTTGCAATCCTATCACTCACTGTGCCTTCTTAAAACCCCAACAAAAAAACCCTAAGAGGCAAAGAACCAACCTCTCCACATCCTCTCAACCTCCTCCCAGCTCACTGAAAGCTCAAGGATATACCACAAAAAGAAAACAAAAAAGAAAGTTTGTCTGAAAGTTCTGGAGGAAAAAGAGTAAGCATCATTTCACCTCCAACCCCCGTATGAGAACACTTCAGCTCCAAGGTCCTACAGCATTTCACCCAGTCCAAACCAACCATTGACTTCAAGAGACAAGAAGCTTCCTTTAGATAACGTGAAGAAAAAAAATCCAACGTATTGAAATTATTATTATTTCCTTCCCCATGAAAACTACTCTGCATTCTGCAAAGATGCCACTCGCCCGGTCCAAATCTTGCGTTTCTCATCAAACATTTCACTCGGTGGCAGCAGAATGGAAAAGCAGTTGTTGTGGGCTGGGCTGAAGGTCTGGAGAGCCCAAGATCACCCCTCTGCCCTTGGCAGATGCTTGGTAAACACACATAGGAGACAGAGAACCAACCATCCCCATTTCCACCAAAACAGCAATTTGGAGATTGTTTGTTTGGGTTTTTTTTTTCCCCAGCCAGAATTTACATTATCATCTTTGTTCATCGGTCCCTAGAGGCTGTTCTCTTGCAAGCCCATCTTATTTTCCTCTCCGAACTCCGCTGGAATTCCATCCCCCAAAACACCCTGCAGCGACGAGTGGCACCGCTGGAGAAGATGCTGGGGCAGGGGGGGGAAATCCCCAAACCCTCCCCACAAAAACTCCCTTTTTTTTTACATGGGTGGAGGGGTTTGTTTGGTTTTTGGGTATTTTTGGTTCCTTTTTTTTTTGTTATTTTTATTTTTGTGTGTGCATGCGGGGTTTTTTGTTTGATTTTGGGTTTTTTGTTCTCTTTTGTGTGTGTGTATTCTTGGAAGGGTTTCTGTTTGCTTGGTTGTTGGGGGTGTGGTGGTTTGGTGGGATGGTTTTCTTTTGTTCTTGTTTTGCTTGTTTTTTTCTTGCTTTGTTTTTTTGCTTTGTGGGGGGGTTTTTTGGTTTTTTTTGTTTTTGTCTTTTTTAATTTTGGATGGGTTTTTTGTTTTTTGTTTTTTTTTTTTAATTTGTTGTGGTTTTTTGTTGCTGTTTTGGTTTTTGCTTTGGTTTTTTGTTTTTGTTTTTAAACCTGCTGCTAATTTTTCCAAGCCCACTGCAGGATACCCTGCAGCTGGTTTTAAGTTTGAAAGCCAAAGAGGAGGGAAATCACCCTTTGTACCTGTAGGGTGAATTTTGAGTGGCTCCAGTTCAGCTTGGAGCTTCCCCCAGCTCTAACTGCACCTCTGCAATTTTCCCCTAAGCACCGTGTCCGTAAGGAAGAGCCGGTAATGGAACAATTTGCAAAGATACATCAATGGAAATCCACTGCAGTTTCATTTCATTTCTTAAACTGCACATTTAACCGAGTGCTGGTTTTAGTAAAAATGGAATTTTGCCTGGCAACTCCCCAGCTTTTTCCTTCCCACCCCTCCCTCCCTCGATGTTTTGCAGAACAATGTACCAAGTGCTGGTTTCTAGACCAAATTAGATGCCCACAGCTACACGTTGTGTCATCAGCCACTGAAATATGGACACCACTCAAAAGCTTAGTGGAAGAAAGCTGGAGTAATAGCCTGGGTAAGCTGAAACCAGCCTTTTAAACATCCTCTTCCAAGGTTACTGCTGATGGTCTCTAGCAGACCAAGCTCCCAGTGAAAATAAAGAGGAATTGTAACCAAACATGATTTTTTACCACCTTTTACCTTATTGGCTCTTAACCCATTACTTCCAGAAACAACACCACCCAAGAAATAAAAACCACCACACAAATCAAGTTTTCTAGCTCAGCTTCATGAGGTTTTGACCACTGTTAATTCCCACAAGAGATTTTGAGATAGGGATGCTTCCCTGCACTTGCTGCACGACTGGTCTGTGGTCGCTCCCCTGCAATCTTGTGAAGGGCACGGTATCAACTGTTCAGATAAAAATGAAACTAGAACTGAGGTCCTGTAAATCAAGAGAAACCAAGTGTGAATCGATGGCCCTGAGCACCGTACGTCCAGGAGAAGTGCAAAGCACCTATGGGGACCATCAGCCTGATTCATTTCAGAGTTCACCAAGTCTGTCGATATCCAAAAGACATCACTGGGGAGGTGTGTTGGCTCTCAGACTTAAAAAGTCATTTTAGTGGCAATTTACCACAAAATACAATGACTGTTGCAGAGGTCGGACGAAGCATTTTCATAAAATATTACCTTCTGCTGACACCGTCCTTTGTCGGTGCCTTGGTCAAGTGCTTGGGACTGATCTCAGCATTTCCTCCACAGGCCCCTTCCTCCTCAGGTTGTTGCTGTAGGGCTGGGACATGACAACCTCATAAAAATTCTAAAGGTCAGACTTGAGCTTCGAGGAACGGAGCAGCACGAAGTAAAACCTGAGCTAAATCACAACTGGCTGCACAAACACTAAATATAAAGTTAATGCTTAACACTGTGTTGCCACCTAGCACCTGCAGAGCAAAACCAAGGCAAGGTGAGCCCGTTCTAGGAGATAAACATCTCATCTCCTGCTCCTTTTCTCTCTCCTTAAGGCATTACTGTGGTCTCCTTCTGGAGAGGATGCTGTTGCAGAAAACAGGCAATACCTACAAGGTAATTAAGTCTTATATTAACACCATTGCCCTGTCATGGGCTAATTCTACATTAACTGGGCTGGAGGGTACTGCTGGTCTCATTTGTGATCTGAAATCCCCTCCTGATGCAGCTTTCAGTAAAATCTGCATGTCGTTGGGTTAAAGACAAGTTGCCCAAGCGTTTCAAGCAGCTCAGCAGCAAGTTGCCTCTGTTGCATCGGCTCCAACGTTCGGCCTCTACGCTATCAGAAAGCTTTTGAGCTCACCGTGCAACTCCAGATGAAGGAAAAACCAGAAGTCCAACAAAGTTACAACAGCCTCACCAACCTTTGCTCTCTTTCTAGCTGATCCATAGGCAACGGCCCCGCGAGCGCCTGCCGCCTGCTGCTGCCGGGAAGGATCTGACAATAGGGCAAGTCTCATTACTGCATCCGCCGCGTGCATCTCCTGCCCTCCAAGGCTCCCAAGGTCAGGCAGGTCCTCCTTGTTGTGCCTCTCCACGGTTGATGTGGGTAAGTCAGGGGATGAGTACAAAGCTGCAGAAAACCTACCCACGGGCGTGTCGTGCGCTCGCTCTCTGAAGCGACGGCTTCTGAGCTGCGACGACCTTTCAGCGTGTTGACTTTTAGGTTCTCTCTGTAGTGGCCTCTTCAAGGCCCCTTGCCAAGCCTTTTCATCCAAGGCAGACAGTCGCATCTGCTTTCTTGGGTAGCTTTGAACGTACTCTTGTAACTGCTGAAGGAAAAGCTCAGTTGCTCTGGACCTCGGCTCCGTTTCATTCATTGTGGCTTGAACAGCTGCACAGCACCCAGTTTTGTGAGGCAGGTCAGGAGGTTAAGAAAAAGGTGCAAGAGAAAAAAAAAACAAACCCTCAACCTCCCCAAGATACAAATTAGTCCTCACAAAGATGCATGGGGGAAAGAAATATTCTAGGATAAAAGTGGCTACGCTTATGCCAGGGGCCGCAGCGACTTCTTTTAGTACAAGGCCCACTGAAAGTACCTGCAGTGGAGGTAACCTCTGCAGCCAGAAGGAAAGGCAAAGCTTTGTCACACAAATGGTGAACATCAGGACTAAAGGTCAGCACAACCCGTAAGCACGACCCCCAGCAACAGAGCTTTGCACCTAAACCGTAAGAAGACTCTGTGAACAACCCAAAGATGCTGCCTGTTGGGAGACCGCAGCGGGCAGGCTCATTGTCCACGGTGCCCGATGAGATCTGAAGCCCACAGCTTCACTTAACACCACCCCCCCAGCTCCCAAACGTATTCCTTCACCCTCCCTAGCTCCACACGTGCACGCTTTTCATCCAGCCACCTAAAAACCACCAAAAGCCACAGGCAGAACCTCATTTCCCATTAGTCCAGGCCAGGCAGCTCTCTGCTCGGTGCTTTCTTTAAGCACCAAGCTATTCCTCAAGGCCTGAGACCTTGTCACTCGGGACAGATCAGGCAGAATTTAGGCTGTCTGAGCAGGGCCTTTGAGGCATTGGCTGATCCAGGTTTCTGTTGAACCGTGGTGGCACTGCAAACGGGCAGCACTTATGGAAATCAGGTGATGGGGGTGGCAGACTTGTAAAGGCTGACAATCCCGAACAGGCTGCGCAGCGAGAGGACCACGGTCCAAGGGCTCAGACATCAAGCTGAATTAATTTCCTTCAGCAAGCCAGAGCTTTTCCACCTTGGGACCAGCTTTACCACCCCTGAAAGAAGCCCCTCTTCGGGGTCTCGTGGAAGGCAAGAGGTCATTCTGTTCCTTTTATGTCGCTGCAGGATCTCTGCTGAACGTTAACTCGCTTCTGGAGAACTTCAGGGAGACTCGGAACGAGAAGGATCAAGAGCTCCTGTTCTGGAAGGGCCAAGGAGCCCAGGTTGACAGAGCTGGGATCACAACCCGAGACACCGATCTCTAGCGTGATGCTGAGATCAGATGCCTGACAGAGAGGGATTTAAAAATGTTAGGAGGGGAACAAGTAGGCAGTGGGGGGAAGGGAAAAAAAACCACCTAATCAGTGGGGTTTAATACTATATATATATAAAATATATAATACAAATACAGATTTCACCGAGAAGATCCTGTTTACAGGTTTCACTCCAATCTTGGCCACAGCAAGGCATTTGCTGCTCTCCCCAGGGTCAGTGACAGCGAAAGCGGGGAGGCAGGAGAAAGGTTCATTCATAAAGAGGAGCTGCAGTCAGTCCATCTGCTGCTACCTTTGCCGTCCGTGCTCTAACAGAAGCTCTCTCCACGACTAGCACAGGAGGGGATAAAAACCCATTCACTCTTCGCACTGTCCCAGAGTGAAGCCATCTGCAGCAGTAGCCATGTCACAGCTTTATTTTTAACTTCTCCTTGCGTTACGAGTGCTCAGTTTGAGGGGCATCAGAGGGACTGACCATAACAGAACCAGGGCCATATGTTACATCATATCAGCGACAAGCTTGAAGAACACCAAAGGTCTCGTCAAGGACATAAAAGCTTGAAAAGGATGAGAGATGTACATATCAGCAGATCCTCCACTACCCAAACCAAACTAACCTCGTTGGGTTGAATTAAGGTATAAGGCTTCCGAGATGAGCAGGGACTGAGGATTAACCAGCTTCTGCTAGTTGTCAACAGGAATCAACCCAGTGTGACATTCCCAACTGCAGCAGGAGATGAGCCAAACCCCAAATTATTGTCTCACGGGGGTGAACAACAGCAGCAGCAGAGGAGGTGATGTGGGTTTGTCAAGCAGCTTGGAAAGAACAAACCAGGACCATCGCTGCCTATGAACCACAACTCAGAGTCTTCTTTTAGCAGCCAACTGTGGAAACGAGAAAGTGCTTTCTCTTACTCCTGTTTGCCCAGGGAAGCTGTGGATGCTCCAGCACTGGATGTCTTCAAGACCAGGCTGTTTGGGGCTTTGAGCAACTAGGGGGAGGTGTTCCTGCCCAGCAAAATGTGCTACTACTACTACTACTACTACTACGTGTATTTTTTTGTACTCCTTAGCTCTGCATGATAACAACTTTACAATGAATAGATATTTGGCCAGGGGGTAGGTAACAGGGATAAAATTATTTACAATGCTTGTTAATTTTACCTGAAGTCTCTCAGTAACTTCCAAATTCAGTGGTTCCTCTCGGATGGATCTAAGTTTCAAAGGTTGCTATAGCTCCCATCACTTTCATTGTATCATTAATAATTCTTTTTTTTTTTTTTTCAGAGTATCAGCAGTATCCCCTTGGTCCTGTAGCAATTTGCAAGTATGGGAAAGGAAAGACCCCAGATGACCTCTTTGGAGAGCAGAGAATCATTTGTATCACAAAGAGTCTTTTATTGCTGTACCAAAAATCAAACTGAGAATGGCTTCACTATGCTCCTAGGAAATGACAAATGTGTTCATCCTCTCAGACAGCAGCAGTTTAAAGGCTGCTGGAGTACGGGGAACATATTTCTCTCTCGTAGTTGTTTCCAAAGATGTGTAACCACAACCCATGTAAGAACAGATAAAAGTCCAGATTTGCAGCAGCCGCTCAGCGTGTTGACGCCAAATGCTTTTGACAACAACGGTCACGGATGGAATGTGAAGTGTGAGTGATGTGCTGGGCAACTGGGCAACTCAAGCCCTTAAGACTGCAAGGAGAACGTGGCCTGAGGAATTATACTGACCCCCAGTTAGGGGGACATGTAGCCCAGTGACTGCAGCCACTTGCAACTGCTGGCAACGGAGATACACAACAAAGGTGAGTGCAACTTGCACCTGGTACGTTCAGCTTAATCCCGTGGAAAAAGATCCACAAATTAAAATGTCATCAGCATCTCCTGTCTGCTCCCTAGGTGGCTTGACACAGCTCCGAGGTCTTTACATCTCCATGGACAGAGATAGATGCAATGCAAGACTAAAAGACAGTCAGCAACGTTGAGGGAATGACTTTTTTTGTGGCTGGAAAATGTCATTCTGTTGAAATATGGAAGAATCAGAGCGGGTTGCAATAGAATCACAGAATCCTAGAATGGTGGGGACTGGAAGGGAACTCTGGAGATGATGGAGTCCAACCCCCCTGCCAGAGCAGGGGCACCCAGGGCAGCCCACACAGGAACAGATCCAGGGGGGGCTGGAAAGGCTCCAGAGAAGGAGACTCCACAGCCTCTCTGGGCAGCCTGGCACAGGCTCTGGCACTGCAACAGTCAAGAAGTTCCTCCACACGTTGAGGTGGAACCTTCTGTGCTCAAGTTTATACCCATTATTCCTCATCCTATTACTGGATACTACAGAAAAGAACCTGGCCTCTTCTCCTTGACACCCACCCCTCAGATATTTATAGACATTGATAAGATCCCCTCTCAGGCTTCTCCTCTCAAGACTGAACAGCCCCAGCTCCCTCAGTCTGTCTTCACAGGGGAGATGCTCAAGTCCCTAGAATTTCAACTCAAACAGCAGAAAGAATTACAGAATGTTAGGGGTTGGAAGGGACCCCCAAAGACCATGGAGTCAAACGATGATGAAGGAAATGGAGTAGATACTCCTCCTCAATTTGAAGACATTTGCAGACACTCAGCTTTAGTCAATAACTACAGAGCACGGTCTCCAGCCACAAAAGCTCATCCCAACTCAAACCACGACACCCTGCCCTCCACTCTCAGCTCAGCTCTCTGTTATTTATAGGAACAGACACCTCAGAGGCCAACCCAAGCATTTCATCCGTTACCTTCCTAGATCCTCAAAAATACTCTGCAGTTGTAGAAACCTAAAAATGGGCCTGAAATCCAGAAGAACTGACTCCTCGTTTATAGGGGACCGCTGACGTCAACCAACGTACGTACCAGCGATGGCTCTCGGGAGTTAAATTTAGATGATATGTTAACAGGCACCAATTTTCCACACTGGGTATTAATAGATTGCTCTGCCTGCTCACTGAAGCGTTCCCGGAGGTGGAAGCAGTGAGGTGACAGAAGTGAACTTGACAACGTTGCCGAGACTGTCTGGGTGCATCCGACGCTTTCCGCGGGCACGCGTTGCCCCCACGGAGCCCAGCAGCCCAGAGCCTGCTGGCTGGAGAGGGAACTCTGGGCAAAAAATGACAAACCTCTGACTGAACAACTGCCCCCATCCCCAAGGGTTTAAGCAAAGGAAAAGAAGCATCACTGTCACCACGTCACCGCTGCAGCAGGAGCCTGCTTTCTCTGCTGAGGTAAAAATGGACCCATCAGAGGAGCGTTATTTCTCAGCGCTGGGTGCAGAGGTTTGTGAGTATTTAGGAAGCCACGTGCAACCAAATCACCGATCAGACCAAGGCTGCAAAAACACCCCAGACCTCTGGTCCTAGCAGGGGTAGGGTCTGAAGTGGCAGTTTCAGCTCGGGGAGGGACATTTCAAACCCCAAGTTGAATTTTCATGTGATGTGGGAAGACCATCCCTCCCATCACAGGCTGCCAGCACACCCGGGAGGACACGGGGGGAGGGAGGACACGACACAGGAGGGACTTTGCACCATCACCGGAGAACACGGAAACACCACAGACACCTCTGAAATGCCTTCCTCCATCCCTGGAAAAAGCATTTCTCCCACAGGCCCCAGTTTACATGGGAAGGAAGGGCTCACAAGGCCTTGCTGGTAGCATCCTCAAGGCCTGCAGAGCTTTCCAGGATGCTGGGGAGAGGTGTTGCCTCCGGGCTGCCATCACTTCAGCCAACAGCTCCTGGCTGGCAGCCTCTGGGGCAGAGCCAGGGAGGGGTCAGCCCTCCAGACCCCCCCTTGCTCTGCAGCCTCCCAGGTTATTGCCAAAAGGCATCCACACGGAGCCTTCCGTGACACGCGCTGCTGATCCTCCTGCACGGCACCTCTGCAAACCTTCTGCAGAAGCAGAACACGAGAGAAATGGTTTCAACCTTTTAAGCCAGGGAAGAAGAAAAAAAACAGAGGTGGTCTTCAACTGGCGCTCTGAGTGTTTTGGGGAGACCAAGGACCCTCTTGGCTAGTTCTTTTGGAAAGCTCAAATTAACTTGGAGCTGGTGCCGAGGCAGAGCATCAGGTCCCCCCCATGAACCAGGTCCCCCCCCGTGCCTCCTCCTCCTGCATCAGCAAACCTGGCGCTGCCGCATCCCCGAGCGCCGAGGAACCGAGTCCTTTGTATTCCGGGAGACGTACGGAGGCGACGCAGCGGCTTCTCCCCCCGTACCTCTGCTGCAGGCACCAGCTCCCTGGGACACATTCCTGGCTTTTCCATCCAGAATGCTAATAAGAGAGCCAATTAGCAGGAGGTGACTTGACGGGCGGTTGAGAGCCCGGTGCAGGTCAGCTCCCAGATGTCAGCAGCAGGCACAAAGGTGAGCAGCAGCGCAAGGCTGAAGTGACACCTTTGATTAGATGGGACCCATGTGTAGCTCTCCTACTGCACTTATGTAAAAGAAGGACTTTTTTCCCTATTTTTTTTTTTTAAAGGCACATGATATCTATAATTTCCCTCTAATGGTGGCGAGACTCTGGCACAGGCTGCCCAGGGAAGCTGTGGATGCTCCATCACTGGATGTGCTCCAGACCAGGCTGGCTGGGGCTGTGAGCACCCTGCTCTAGTGGGAGGGGTCCCTGCCCATGGCAGGGGGGTTGGAACTGGGTGATCTCCATGGTTCCTTCCAACCCAAACCATTCTATCAAGTACTCCAGCAAAATTTATCTCCAGTCCTTTTGGGTGCAGAAAGTGTAGGGAAAGGAGAGCCAAATGAGGACTGAAAATCATGTATCAGTGGTCAAAGTGACACTGAATTCAGTAGTTTTATTTCTGTAAGGGGGTGGGAGTGAGGAGGGTAGAAGAAATATAACTGTGAAGTATTTTATTTTGACATTTCCATATTTTATATATATTTCAATCTTAATTATTCCACTTTCTTTTTTAATTGTAGTGTAAAGAAGACCATGAAGGAATTAAAAAATACTTTGACCCATGTGAAAATAAAATAAACTTTTTAAATCAAAGCAAATGCTCCCCTCTTCTGAAACTACTGGCAAAACCAAGTGTGTGTTTATCTCTTCACTCATATGGTTCTACCATTGATTAATATCTCACTGACTTCAGATGGGATTGTGGACAGCAATGCACACAGCCTGTATTATAAAGGTTTTTGTCTATATTGCCTGGGTTATATACAGTGCTTTTCAATGCCAAATGTATAGAAAAGCCACAAAAAACCAATATAATATAATATACCGAACAGCATAGCAAAGTAAATACACATTTCTGAAGTTTCCTTGCACTGAGCAAATATTTGCTACTCCTTAAGTACAGGTTCCAGACAAGCTATGAGGAAGCTCATAGGAGATTTGGATGTGAATCACCAGACTTATGAACTTCTAGGTCTCAAGTCCTAGAAATGAAAATATTTTACACATCTGGCATCTTTACTTTGAGACTTCCTATGTAGTTTCAAAAGAGATTGCCACCCTTCCTCCAGAAAACACAAAACCAAGCAGCAGCATTTAAGTTACAGGTTTTTTTGGTCTTCCTATCATTGAAAGCCAAGTTCAAATCTGCTGCTCACTGTTCTCCCATCAAGACCTGATAGCCTGGTGAGAAAAAACAAACCCCAAACAAACCCAAACCAAACCCTTTCTGTTTTAGGATGGAGAATCATCAGCACATTTCTCTGGACAAATCTGAGGCTCCACTCCCTAAATGCTAAAGAGAAGCTATTCCATTGAGCTCTCCATATGCTCGGCATGCTAATCTTGGGAGCACCCACATCACACATGCTCTACCCAACACCCCTGCCCTGCCTCCAGCAGATGCTACCGACATCCATACATCTGCTGTTGCCTCACAAGTTGCTTTTATGTGCTTTGGGATTTGAAGGACAGTTTCTGTCAAATAAACCTGGCGCAGCAGCTGGAAAGCACAGAGGTAGATGAGGATGGTGGTGTGAATTTGAGAACGTAATGGAAATTGTTCGCTCCCAGTTCCTCTCTGATTTCCAAGGGTCTAACCCTGAACGTTTGGTTATCCAGGGAAGGGCAACGGAGCTGGGGAAGGGGCTGGAGCAGGAGGCTGGTGAGGAGCGGCTGAGGGCCCTGGGCTTGTTGAGCCTGGAGCAAAGGAGGCTGAGGGGAGAGCTTCTGGCTCTGACAGCTCCTGACAGGAGCCTGGAGCCAGGGGAGTCGGGCTCTGCTCCCAAGGAACAAGGGACAGCAGGAGAGGAACCGGCCTGGAGTTGCCCCAGGGGAGGTTTAGGTTGGAGCTGAGGAACAATTTCTTGCAGCCCCTGCAGGGCTGTCCAGGGCTGTCCCAGGCTGCCCAGGGCAGTGGTGGAGTCCCTGTGATCCCTGGAGGGGTTTCCAAGCCCCCCATGGAGCTGTGGTGCTGAGGGACAGGGGTCAGTGGTGCCCTGGCCATGCTGGGGGAGCACTTACACTGGGTAAGCCAAAATGTCTTTTCCAACTGGAATAATTCTATGACTATGGACTAGAACAAATATTTTCCCTGCAAAGGGTATGTCTTCAAAGCGAGCTCAGATATCATCCTTCGCCCACCAGCATCCCCACACAAGGAGGCTTCAAATCAGGTGATGCTTTCTCCCCAGGATAGTCAGCCATCCTTGGAGAGATGCTAAAATGCAAAACAAAGCTGTCACTGAAACCGATAGCCTGCCTCTCTGGCAGGGAGGATGTCAGTTCGACTCTTCGGGGTGCTGAACGTCTTCCCTGTGGGCTGGCTGGAAAAAAAAACAAGCTGCATTTTTTCCATGAAAAGAAAGAGTCATCGTTTGCAACTTGTTTTCACAGCACAGCAGAACAAAACAAGACCTTATGGAAGGGTTTGGTTGTTCTGTTTTAAAACAAAACAAACAAACAGCAAAACAACCCAACCCAGAAGCTGCAGCCTCTCACTGGTTAGAGAAGCCACCTGAAATGACAGGAGATTTAAGTTCAAATTCTCTTCTGTCTGGTACAGTGTGAGAAGGCAACGCTGAATCACGGCTACCCCGAGGGATTGTCCTGAGCTGCAGGATCTGCCTCTGTTCATCTCCAGGCACAATACACAACCAGCTCAGAGTCACTCCATGTTTCATCTCAGTTTGATCCTTTGGATGTGGGGAGCAAGCAGGGCAGGAACTGGAGCCTCCTCTGGAGCCTTTCCAGCCCCCCCTGGCTCTGTTCCTGTGTGGGCTGCCCTGGGTGACCCTGCTCTGGCAGGGGGGTTGGACTCCATTATCTCCAGAGGTCCCTTCCAACCCCACCATTCTGTGATGCTCAGCTCTTCCCCACTCCAGGAGAAGACTCTGCCAGCTGATCTGTGGCCAGTCTGCCTGCCTCCTGCATCAGCCTGTAAAGTCCAGAAGGTTTTCTAAGCCATAAACAACACGCTTCCCTCAAGAGCTCTGCGTCTGAAAGACTGAATACTCTGCACCCAGAACTTCCCAAGAAACCAACCCAAGTCTGAGACGTGCAGCGTACGTGGTGTGCTCAGGAGACAGGCAGCCACCCTCTCCAAACCCCAGCGAGGGCTCCAAGAACAGCACGCGGAGGCACAGGCGGAACACCTCCGGTTCCTCGCGGAGATGCCTCGAGTGAGAAGACGGGGAGATCGGAAAGCGCGTCACCAGGTGGCAATTTCTAGGCAGGCTGAGGCCACGGTTCCACGTTAGTCCCCGAGCTTCACGCGTTCCCTGCACCCCAGGCACCCGCTCCCCCTTCCCCACCGTCTGCTGAGCGATGCCGATGGCAGAACCTCGCCGCTGCCACCCACCCAGCCCCGCACACGACTGAAGAGGGGCCCTCCAGACTCTCAGCTGAACTGTCTCCAGCACGTCCAAGGCCCTCGGGATGCTCTGCTCCCAAGGCCCGGGATATTGGATCTTTCCGAAGCAGCGGTGCCGCGTTTATCCGCCAGTGAACCCCCACTCCTGCACGGAGCCATCCAACTTACTCCACTCCGATTAGGCCCACTCGCCGCTTGCCATCGGCTCTGCAAGCCCACGGCATCTCCTCCTCCCTGCACCCACACACATCTGGTCACCAGCATTTCCCTTCCCAAAGAAACGTCAGCAAAGTTTCTAGGGCTTGGGTTTCAGGTGGGTTGGGTTTATATTTTTTTTTTTGCCATCATCTCTGCACTTCAGCTGTCCCGATCCCATTAAGTGTGGCTGTTCCACATCTGGATACCCCCATGGGGGGTAGCAAATGCTACGGAAGAGAAAAGCAGCGTTCGGCCCCTCTGGCCCACGCTGAAGGAAAAGCACAAGCAGCCTCCAGCAGCAAACGTCGGCTCCAGGGAATCACCGCTCCCAGCCCAAGGGCAGTTCTTGTGCCTGCGGCCCATATGGGATCAGAGTTTCCCAAGGGAATCTTGGCAGCTACACGCTCAGTCCAGCTCTTTACTGTCTCACAGAATCACTGCGGCTGGAAAAGCCCTCTGAGGTCAGCAAGCCCAGCCTATGACCCAACCCCACCACATCAGCCAGACCATGGCACTCAGTGCCACATCCAGCCTGTCTTTAAACACCTCCAGGGTGACTCCACCACCTCCCTGGGCAGCCCATTCCAGTGCCTGACCACTCTCTGTCAGGAAGGGCTTCCTGATACCCAACCCAACCCTCCCCTGGCACAGCTTCAGGCCATGGCCTCTCCTCCTGTCACTGCCTGCCTGGGAGCAGAGCCTGACCCCCCCCTGCCTACACCCTCCCTTCAGGCAGCTGTAGAGAGTGACAAGGTCCCCCCTGAGTCTCCTCTTCTCCAGGATAAGTCTCACCTCGTGTCAGATCCTCCCACCTCCCTGGGAGATTTATCCCAGTTGGAGTGCGAGACTGGAACTGGGTGTAACACAGCAGGAGGAACCGGCTGAGCTGCGAGGAGCAGCGAGTCCCCGGTGCCACAAGCCCTGCCTGCTGTGCCCTGGGGGGGTCTCCCCTCACTCAGCATCACCTCCGATCAACAGCAGGTCTCGGGTAGCTCCTCTCCAAGCTCACCTCTGCTCCCGTGCCCAAGTTTGGCCGGTCTTGCCCTACGGGAGAAGTGAAGTGACAGCTTTGCACAAGCCTACTCCTTACACAACTGGAACACAATCCGGCAGCGCGCCGAGGGTCTCGTCCCCCGCAGGCAGAACACCAGTCCCCACCAGCTCCAGCAGCCTGCCAGTTCTTCTGGGGGCACGTGAGGCTTTGCTGACTACCGAGGAGGTGGGAGGAGATGCCCCGGCGAGGAGGAGATGCCCCTCAAACCAGACTGGCTTTGAGGGGGGCAATTTATCTAGATTAAACCACGTCGAGGGAGGACAAGTCAGCTGTAAAGGAAAACATGGGCTGGGCTTCTGCAAACTCCTCTGCTCTTCTGCCAGGTGAGAGGGAGAGGAAAGCTCGAGTGATGTGGACTGGAGAGGAGTCAGCAGTGATTGCTTCCAGTGCTGGTGGGAATAATAAGAATCATTAAGCAAAGCTGCCTCTGGCTTCTGTAAGAGCTCACATCACAGCAATGAGGACCTGGTCCCACGAACGAGCCAAGGACCTCACAGCTCTTCGCATTACAGATTCTAGCTGAAGCTGGGAGCATCACGCCGCACCAAACCCTTTCCACTTCAAGAGGACAAGTGTCAAGAGCCTTTCAGAAGGACCAAGTCGTGGAGGGAAATAAAGACTCTTCATACGAACGCACGTGGCCCTAACCACACAAATGCCGATGTGGACAGACCATTTCCACCCTCCCCTCAAAGCAACTGAGGGAAAGCAGCGTTTACGTCACCGGAGCGTCAAAAGACTTCATTCCCCCAACACGAGGATGGGCAGATTTTCAGATGAGACCCCACTGAACAGAGCAGTTTATTCACCTATATTTCAGACTCGTATATGCTGGTGCTTTTCACCAGCTAAGGCTTTTTTGGTCTCAGTTTTTGCAGGAAGCCACGCAACCACCTCACAACGTATGGGATTAGAGCAAACCCCCAACTGCTGTCGGAGATCTCGTCTAAAAAGCACAACAGTCCACTTAATAACAGTCCTGAGACCCTGAAAGCCACCAGGCATGTGCATTCAATTCGAATGCTACCTACAAGCGCAGCCCTCACCCTTACAGGAGCTGGGAAGGCAAGAAATACAATGGGACATGGGAAAACTCAATAGGTTTTTGAGTAGATGTGAAGTTATCATAAAATAACATGATTAAGCCTTTAGCCTTGGGGGGTTACGCTATTCTCAGGCCAGTCGCAGAGAGCTCTGCTGGGTGGGATGGATTAGTTCTTTTCACCTGCCCGGCTGCAGGTTCGTGCCCCGGTCAACATCGAAGATGAAGAGAGATGTCAGAGCTCAGCGGCTCCTCCACGCTGCTCTTCACACACAGGTCTCCATTGTGCTTAGCCAACAAAAAGCCTGAGCTTTCTGGGCGACGCAAGGCAGCGATAATCCACGCTCTCTCAAGTTCCAGCAGCAAACAAAAGCACCTCGTTACACAAGTTTGAAGTAAAATGCCATTTCTCCAGCAAGAGAGACCTTCAGGAGGGAAAGCACGGTTTGATTCACGGCGAGTGCAGCAATTCTTACAGAACATGGTGGTTGGGGCACATTTCTGTAATTTCTGCGTATCGCTCCGTAAGTGCCAAGCAATACTCAGTGCAGCTGAAGGACCTGAGCTAGCAAAGACCTAGATCCAGTCTGATCACTGGTTATTAGAGTAACCCATTGATTTTCAGAGCCAAATCTATATGGTTACATCATCAATATTCCTCAAGAGTCATATTGGGCACACAAATAGTTTCCCCACCCCAAAAAAAAATAGGAAGCAACATTCCATGTGCTTCAATGCAGCATCCAGGGAAGGAAAAAAATAAGTCAGCAACTGACTTGACAGGAAGAAAAAGAGCAACAAGCAGCAAACCAGAACTAATCCCCGAGCTTTGCAGGGTGTCTGGATGTTGGGATATGACCTGATAAATATGGAGATAATCACAAACATCGCTGGACAAAGTGGAGCAGCAACTGCCACCCCATCACCCCTTTCCTCACTTGTGACGTGCCTGTTGACATTTTTGCTTTTTCAAGCAACAGATCAATTTTCTCCTCCTGGCACGGAACGACACAGAGGAAGAGGACGGTCCCCAGAGCCTTCGCTCTGACCTGAATAGAGACCTTAGGCCAGCAGGAGCAGCTCTTCTTCATCTCACTCATTTCAAGTGAGTGAACGAGGGTTGCAAAGCAAGATGGGTAAATTGAGACCCCTGTAACTGGGGTATGATTTATGTGACATCACCCATCTTCAGCTGCACGGCCATTCGTTCCCAGTTTCCAGACATCTGCCTGCCAGAAGCAGGGCCAGGTCCCAGACCAGCCTCGTGGCAACTCCACTGATGCTGAACCTCGAAAGGGCCACCGGACCGGCTCCGCGCTCATCACGAGGCTTCTCCAGCACCCAGCTCCGCAATTCTGTAGGAATCCAACACCCTTCAGGACTCCTGTCGGGTCCGACTGGACCTGGTCGCCGGGTTCGAAGCACTCGGGTGCCACAGACATAGAACCCGACTGCTTGGGTCTCCTTTCCTCAGGAAAGCACAAGACACGACTATCTTTTTTTTTCCACGCTCCCGCGCAGCGCGTGGCTTCAGGCAACCCATTCTCCTTCTGCTTATCCATCTGTGAACACGAGAGAGCATCTACCTTCCCACGGTGACAGATGCTTCATTAATTCCGAGGGTGAACCCCCCCTCTTCACAGCCAGGCAGCGCAGGACCCAGGAAGCGCTCGCACCCCGTGCCGAGGACCCGAGGAGAGGTCGTTCGACGCGAAACCCCCCCGGTCTACTTCGGAAGTCAACCGAAGCAGATGCATCTGTTGCCACCAGAGGAGCGTCCCCATCGCTCCGGGGCGCCGGCTGAAGCACCACTGCCGTTTCTCCTGCTCAAAAGGAGCCGCTGCCTCATCTCCACGGGCTGCAGGTTTGGGCTTGTTAGCAATCCCCCACCATCATCTGCCTCCCCTCCTCAGCACTAAGACCTTGTCCAATCCCCAACACAACCCAGAGACCGTCGTCTACCCCAGCGATGCCGCCAACGGCTCCAGCTCAAGCTCCGGCTCGAGCTCAGGTATGCACTTTGCGGATACTAATCCGAGTTTGTTTTACAAGGGCACAATATCCACAGGCAAACGCTTCCCCGCACAGCAACCGCTATTTGCTGTGCTCGACAGGGCTATTGGAACACTTGCCTCCAGAGAGCAGATGCCATATGGGTGTGTAGGCTCAATTAGCACATGCTGACAGATAGCAAGACACTTAAAAAAAAAATTCCAAGTCTTGGCAAGCTTGAAAAGTTACTGGATCCATTATGTCATATTGCATCTTGTGGTGACTTAACTTCTCAGGTTTCCTTGCTGGGGAAAAAAATATGGGGAAAAAAAATTAAAAAAATAAAATCAGAGAAGCAATAGGAGAGATTAAAAGGAAAAGTTGAAGGGGGCTCTTCCAGGAGGCACCAGGTTGGGAGCGATCGGCAAGCAACGTGGCAGAGACCATCTTGCCAGCTTCCCTTGCCAAGGGTGGGCAAAGGCCCTTCCCGGAGCAGACGTTTTATTACTCACACATCTCTGACTACCCAAACTGATCTTAAAGCACTTTGGCATGTCCCAAGGGTCATTAGTGAAGACTTCCTCTCTGCATTAATATTGAAACAGCTCTTAAACCAAAATTAAACTGGAGCAGCGTAACTGCATTTTAAAATCGACAAATCTGAACCAGCTCATCTCGTATTCCCCTCTTGCCCAAACAATTAGCAAACTTCCAAGGTTTTCTTTCTTAAGATGCGCTGAGGAATCTTCAAAACTTCTACGGGAGGCAGAGAAGAGCAGCACTCCCCCCGAGTCACACCTGATTTGATCTGACAGTCACAGAATGTGCAGGGTTGGAAGGAACCTCAAAAGATCACCGAGTCCAACCCCCCCTGCCAGAGCAGGGTCACCTACAGCAGGTCCCACAGGAACAGAGCCAGGGGGGTTTTAAATGTCTCCAGAGAAGGAGACTCCACAAAAGCTCAGACAAAAAGTGGCTCCAGAAACAGTGGCTGGTTTTCCCAGTGGGTGTGTGGGGCAGGGGCTCATCCTCTGCTCTTATCACAGATGGATGAGTCGCTCCGTTCCTTCCGACCGGGAAGCGGCCGCGTTTGCGTACCTGCCAGCGCATCGCGCGACTTCAAGCGCGCATCTCGCGGCGAGTACCAGCTGGACCGAGCACCTGAGCCTTCGCCTCCCGGTAACCGACCATCTGTACCCACAGACGTACTCCCAGCCTTCCATAATAAAACAGAGAGAACAAAAGCCAATCGTTTCCAAGCTTAGAAGCTGCTTTCAGTCTGCAGAATGTTCAGTACCTGCAGCTCTCAGGTCAAGCTCCCAAGGGCTGTAATGAGTTATAGTATTGTCACAAGAAGCGTGGCTGACTTCTCTGAGAGAGTCTTGTCCTCCAACACATTCGACTCTGCTCCAAACAGGTATTGCCAAATATTTGTTTCCATCCAGGATCTAGTAATCTCAGGAGCAAAGACTCAGGGCGCGGAGTTTACACGGGGGACTGTGCAGGAGGGGACCTTAAACCTGAAGGTCTCAGCAGAGGCCGTTTTAGAGGATGCTGGGCCCTCGTTGGCTTCATCTCAGTGGTTAAATCTGGAGCTGGACTATGGTTCTGTAGAGAGGCACTTCAAAGCTCTGAGTAAGTTCAGTGTCCCTGGATAAAAGGGCACTAAAACTGCAAAGGCTCGACCAGTTGTTGCCCCAATATTTTAGGGAAACACACCGAGATCTACTGATCCAACAGCAACAGGGAGCAACCCACTGCTCAGCTCCCAAAACCATGCTGAGAAATTCTCTCATGCACCTTTATCAGCAGCAACTCGAGGGAGAGGACCTGAAGATCAAGGAATGGTCTCCCATCTGAAGACGGGGTCCAGGGACCTCTTCCAGCTTTCCTCAAATAGCAAAGGGGGGAAGAAGAAAAAGCCTTGGCTGTTTTGCAGGGGGAGAAGTACGTGGTCGTGAAAAGACAAAGATTTCTTGGATTAGCCGAGCAGAAAAGCATGTTGCAGAGCGCATCTCCAGCAGGTTTTCAGAAACCTGCTGCAAAGCCCGTGGCAAGAACTTCAGCCTCCAGTAAGGCACCGGCTGGCAGCCTGCGAGCAATCTTCTGCTGCTGTCCTGCTGCAGTCCTGCTGCCCTCCAAACCGCTTCTTTCGCCAGCGAATTCTACCACCTGATGCTCAGCTCGCTCCCATCCCTTCCTCACCGCTGTCCCCCCAGCTTGCGCTGACAAACGGATGGCAGAGGGGGCACAGAAAGGAACAGTTGTTTATCCCAGAGCGGGGCCTCGCTCTTGATGTGCTGCCAGCTCCTTCCCCCCCTCTCTACCTTGGTTTCTTCACCGCACAGATGTTTGCCAGCGATGCCTGCCTGCTTCCTCAAGAGCCTTCCTGCAGCAGCTGCTCCCCCGAGACAGGCTGTGGTCCCCCGGCTCTCCCTGCTGCTGCCGCCAGAAGGATGTCCAGCTGCTCTCCTGCCTTCCCACGGGGACAGCAAAGCCTTCCACCTCTCACACGGACTGCAAAAAACCTTCAAGAGGAGGGTTGTTTTCCTGCCTCCCTTTGTGGTTTTGCCCCAGTCCAACCAGCAATAGGCCAAAGGCTTCACCTCATGCCCGGCTGCTGTGCGGACACCACGAAGTCCGTGCACGTGGCGAGGATGGGGAGGACACCTCTGGAACGTGTCAGCTTACTCACATGGAGTAAAATTTACTCATGGCTGAGGTTCAGCCTAAGGCCAGTGAGCAAGTTACTTCCACAAAACTAAATCAAGGGGGAAAACCGGCAAGGAATAAGGTGCTCTGTTGCGCAGCGAGACGGGAGACGATTCACCTCTCCCCGTTAGACCACAATCAGAAAGATTGCAGGAAAGAGATGGACGTGCTGGAACGTGTCCAGAGC
>JANVCC010000112.1:1215708-1226798 GCA_025345505.1 Todiramphus chloris collaris | reverse complement strand
GGCTCTCAGCCTTTCCTCACCAGAGATGTTCCAGTCCCTCCAGCATCTCTGTAGCTCTTTCCCCTCACAGCTCAGGTCTGTCAGCCCTCGCCCTGTTTTCCCCTCGCCCTGTTTTCCCCCCGCCCTATACCAGATGGAATGAGCTGATGCACACATTTTTGATGCCAAGTTCAGGCTTGTGTGTGTATTTTCATGTCCTTATTAAGCTCCTGAGCGTGGCTACTGACAGAAACTTCCCAGGCGTGGCAGAGCTGAACGCAGGTCTCCTGAACCGCGCTACACCCTGCACAGCTTCAACCCCCATCCCTTCCTATCGTGTATCATTTAACCAGTGAGTTAACCAGATGCTGCAGCACAGGCTTCTAGCAGCTCCCCCACATCTCTGTCGACCTGTCTGTACCATTTACGGGGTTTATCAGAGCCTGGCAGGACAGCCACAGCTCCACCAGGAACACAGGCTAAGCCAGCCAAGCCTTGCCTGAGCAAGCTTATCACCTCAGAGATACAAGGCAGGACGTGAGAGGAGAGCCAGATGTGCCCCAGAACATCTGTCAAGAGGTACTGGACATGACAAATTCATTGCCTTTCAACTGATAAGCCTAAATGTAGTATACTAAGGACCTCAGATCCAAGGGGAGGGCAGAGATGCTCACACCGAAGAGATGGCTCCCCAACGGTGCTTCCTGAAGCTCTACCTGTTACTGCACCCAGACCTCCAGCTCATCTTCCTTGCCTGAAGTGACTGACATTTCCTGGCCTTACTATCCCAAGGCTATCACTCAACATTTTCTTTTGGTGAGTTATTGCCAGGAGGAGCCTGGTAAGACGCACCAATAGCACGGGTGCCGTGACCCCTCTTCATCCCCTCACCTAAAGGTTGCTCTTAGTAGTGAATGCAGCTAAGGAAGCACAAGCACAACCAGCCATGATGCACTTAGCCCCATTTAGCTCAAACTCAGCTTCACCCCTACAGAGCCCTTCTCTACAAGTCTGCTTTCAAAGTCAGAGCAAGACAAAGCCACACAAATGCCACCTGAAGTTTCCCAGTAGGGTGCAGGCAGGGTGCCCCGACTCAGAGGTGTTCCAGGGTGCTGCAACTACTCACCCCAAACTCGACTGAAAGGGGAAGAAACCAACAATCCACTGCCTTCAGCCAGGATAACCAGGGTGCCTCGGGATGTAGCTACACCCTCGAGTATCCCCTTGTTGACAGCAGTTTATATATTTTATCCCTCTGGCTCCATAACTCTAGGATTTATTATTAATCTGGAGTATTCCTTTATTCCTCTCTCTTCACATTAACACACATCTAAATGTTTCTGCCACCTCAGAGAGGTCATGGATCAAAAAAAAGCTAACTCCACACTTACTCAGTAACTTCTTACACCTTAAGAAAGCCTCTGTAGAAACAAGCAGGCAGGGACGCACACTTTACAAACACTCTTGTTCTGTTACTATTATAGCACGGGTTATTTTCAGTTCAGCAGCTCTAAAACCAGCTACGTTTTCAACCTCCACGAGTTGAAGCAGAAAGAAGACTCCACGCTGATCCACTGGACCGGAATGAGTTTCAAGCACTACTTCAAGGCTTATTTACATAGATAAATATAAACGAGCAGGCATTTGCATCTCAACAGGTTCTTTAAATGCTAAAAGAAAACTTTCCTAATTTTAAGGTCTCAAGCAGTAGTCAAACAAGGAGAAACTCATCACTTCAACAAAGCTTCTAAGAAGCCAGTCTTGGGAAGCTTCTAAGAAGCCAGTCTGTATGGGAACAGAGCAGTGACAACCAAGGGATGATGAGAAGAGGTGGTCTCCCAGTTGAAGGTGGAGAACGTGTCAGGTTCAACTGGAAGCCCGGAAAAAGCCAACGGCAGAGACTGGACTGGTCACTGGACTGGTCACTGGACTGGTCACTGGACTGGACTGGTCACTGGTGCAAGGAGGCTGCTAAACTCAAGCTAATTGGTGATGAAGGCTCTCGGGGTTATCCTGCCTTCCCCAGAAACTCTCCTCACCTCCGTCTGCTGTTGGTTCCCAAGCTCTGCTACAAAGAAGCCGCGCAAACCAAGGGCAGGTTCAGCTCCAGGCTGAACTCCGGACGGGAACGACTCTGCGGATCTTGCACCCACCACGAGCCCTTTGCGACTCAGGCTAGTGAGAAAAGGAAGTGTAAATCATTCCCCAAGCACCCGCGGATAAACTGTAAACTAATTAACATCAGAACTATTGATGCACGGCAAATATTTTGCAAAGAATTTATCTGAAACTCCCGTCACCGCTTTGCGGCCTTGATTTATACGGCGCTGAACAAACAGCGGCGCGGCCAATAAATACTTGATGAATGTTTGCCAACGTTTTATCTTACATAATGTGATAGAAATACATTGCAAGTGCTGCAGTGTTTGAGGATGCTGTTTATAAATCACTACCTGGGTGTCATCAGCTACTGGGAACAGAAACGGTCTTTGCTTTGCCCAATAGAAGGAATCATAGAATGGTTCCTGCTGGAAGAGATCTTCAAGATCATCCAGTCCAGCCTTACTCCCAGCCCTATCAAAACCACTCAGCCCTGTCCCTGAGCACAACATCTGCCCGGCTCTTAAACCCCTCCAGGGCTGGGGACTCCACCAGCTCCCTGGGCAGCCCATTCCAGGGCCTGCCAACCCTTTCTGGAAAGAGATGCTTCCTGAGATCCAGCCTGACCCTCCCCTGGGGCAGCTTCAGGCCATTGTCTCTTGTTCAGACACACGCTCCAAACCCTTTACCAGCTCTGTAGCCTCTGGACCCTCTCCAGCACCTCAACGTCCTTGGAGAGAGGGGCCCAAACTGGACACAGTGTTGGAGGTGGGGCCTCCCCACAGCCGAGCCCTGAGGAATGATCCCCTCCCTTCTCCTGCTGCCCACCCTGTTCCTGACCCAGGCCAGGATGCCATTGGCCTTCTTGGCCCCCTGGGCACCCCACTGGCTGTCAATCAACACCCTGAGGTCCTTAGGAATTTAAGCAGGAATCCAGACCCACTTGGGGTGTTAGGAGTATGAACTACAAGCTTTGCCTCTCATTTACTCACTGACATCAGTCCCTGCTGCATCTCTTATTATCAGCCAAGCTGGGTTGTTCTTCCTGCTGTGCCTTCCTCGGAGCTCTGGAGGAGTTCCCCATAAACATGAATGATCTACAGGCTCCTCCACCTGAGTTCAAGATGAAAAAAAGCTCCTTGACATTGCTTACAGTGCTTCGGGGTTGGCACTGTTTTCTTTTCAACCACTGACTACCAAACATTTCCCCTTTCCAACACCTCTTACAGCCAACAGTCGCGTGCTCTTCTGTACCTCTGCATCCGTCTGCTTTCCCTTGAATGATCCTCAGGTAGAAGTCCTTCAGGCAAAGCTTCCCTTCTTCTTACACACTCTACAGCAGCTAAAACCACGGACCCTGGATCCAGGGCTGTGTGGGGTGAACACAATTATTCACTCAAGGTCTGATTCATTTTCTTATTATATCTCTTAAATGCCCAGTGCTCCAGCTTGTCCGACTTCAGAGTAAACAGGAGGAACACACCTCAAGCTGTCCAACGTTCCTCACGGCTGGCATAACCTCAGAAACATCCTACAGATATTATCCAGCCAGAGGAAAGCTCAGATGCCAAGGTTTTACGATCAGAAAGCGCCGCTGTGCTCAGCTTGTCCAACCTGCTGCCCAAGGCCAGCCAGCAAAGCTCGCTCAGCCCCTGATCCTCATCCTGTGGGCATCGAAATCGCAGGAACGACGCGTTCCGCAGGAAGCTGGTCTAGATGACCTCCAGAGGACCTCCCCAACCCACGGTTTCCTACTATTCTGTGATTTAATTTGGCCAGCCCCCGGGCTTTTAATGAATGAAACGTCCAACTGCAGTTGGATTCAATCCTTCCCTGGAAATTCAGCCTGAGTAAACAAGCAAGTCACAAGATGCTGACTTAAGAAATATTTTACTCTAAATTGTTGGGACATGCGGGTTTTTTTTCCTCCCCAGTAGAAGACTCACATCACTGTGAGCACTAGCCTGCTCTCTTCTTCAACTCTCACTCCCCAGAGGACTTGGGAGGAAAATACTTTCCTTTTTCCTTCTTCATCAGCCTATCAAGATCCCTTCATTCCTGCTGTTCTGAGAACACACTTTCAGCAAAGAAGAGTGCTTCAGAGCGCCGGGGAGTCCAAAGCACTGATTGAAAGTCACGAGCTGCCATCATTTGTGCATTATCAAATTGATTTTGCTTGCCTTTTTCACACGCAAAAATATCACTGGGGGGTGATGGGGAGCACGGAGGGCTTGTTTGGACTTGATTTCTGTTTCGCTCGCCCCAAAAAGTTCTCAGTGAGCCCAGGGCTGAACTGGTGCAGGATGCTGGGCGTAAAACGCAGGCTGTGCGTGGAATAATGGCTGGAGGTGAGTTAGAAATGAAAATCACTGCAAAGGTGCAGCATTGATCACACATTAAGGAAAGGTATAAGGCTGGAGAAGTTCTGACTGCAACTGGCGTGCAAGGAATCCCTGAGCAACGCTGCCTGCAAGCAGCACGGGGGCTGGAGCAGGGTGAAGATTCCATGGCCAGACCCTGGGAGAGATCACGGCAGAGATAGGAACTTGCTGGTCCTACAGAACTGATAAGCTGCCTGTTGGCGACCCTGTGCCAACACTCTGCCACTTTTTGACCAAGTCCTGTCCTTTGTGTGAACTTTGCTCCTTATAATGTCATTATAAACCCAAAACACAGCTCCGTCCCCAAGGCTGCCTGCCTCCAAAGTGCCACCACCCCTCCCTGAGCTGGTGCTGGGAATTTTCTTCAGCTCCATCTTTACAGAACCACGGAATCACTGCAGCTGGAAAAGCCCTTGGTGAACATCAAGTCCAGCCCATGACCCAACCCCACCACCCTGGCCAGACCATGGCACTCAGTGCCACATCCAGCCTTTCTTTAAACACCTCCGGGGTGACTCCACCACCTCCCTGGGCAGCCCATTCCAATCTCTCCTCCAAAGCTCTGATTCAGTGTCTGGTTTAAAAGCGAAGCGTGAGAAATCAACACCAATCCTAACCAAGGTATTTATGACGAGAGTCACTCGAGCTCCACCCTGAAGGTAGAAGTGATTCTAGAACTGGCTGAAGGGAGGATGTCAGGGGAGACATCATGGTGGACCAGTCTGGGTGGACACTATCGCTGAGCATCTCTGACTCCTGGGATCAGCCAGGGGCTGAACATCGCTTCCCTCCCTCCCTAGGGACGCCTTTGGGCAAGATTGGGACTTCCCAAGGATTTCCCCAGGCTAACTTAGAAACTGTCCCGAGCTGCTCTTAAATCAACTGTGTTTTGTCCTCTGCATGTGCTCTGCAGACAGGGAACTGCTCACTGGCAACCCACGAGAGCCTGCACTGCTGTTGCTCTCAATGACCTGCACTGACCGTGACCTGATAGTGCCAAACCCCTTGGAATCTGAGCCCAGCTACCCCAGCCCCTCTGCTAGCTGAGGAGCAGCTGGAATACAAGGAGGGGTTATTTTCTGCCCAATTATTCCATCCCTTCACCCAAAACTCTGTCCGACGCGCTAACAGCTCGGAAGGGATTGTCGAGTGATGTTCCCAAGGTCAGAGTGGGTCGCAGGGTCAGAAGCACCTGACTCCAGGGAGCCCCTGGAGCCCCCAAGCATGGAGCTGCCTGAAGACCACTGGTGCCCATGGCAAGGCCAGTCAGTCGCCTTCTCCGGAGAGCCCACGGCAACGGAACGGGAATAAGAGCAACTACCTGGGCTGGGAGGCAGCTGATCATCTGCATCTCACCTCCCTGAAAGGCACTAAGTCCCGAGTTACTCAAGGCTGCCTTGAAGATGCAGAGTGGTTCAGCTGCTACTGAGTTTGGAATGAGTCTCTTCCTTTTCTGCCCAATTTGGGATACTCCCTAGAGGGGGAAAAAAAAATAATACAAAAATTACTAGAAGCCGCATGAATGCATTTAACAGCTTCTTTGTAGCTGTTTAAAACCCTCATCTTGCCTGTAGTTGGAGCATACAACAAAAATAAACAAGAAATTACATCCATATATATATCTATAGCTGGCTTAATTTTTAAAGTCACCTAAATAATTGCTTAGGTTGATGCCTCTTAAAGGCACTGAAGCTCATCGTGGCTTCGAAGCCAGCAGATAATGTTCTCATCCATCTCTGCAGCTCATCGACGACCTCGGAAGCGCTGAGCTAGCACCCGAGGGCTGCTTGGCAGTGACTTTGTGGGAGAGAACCCTGTGACATGCCTGCTTCAAATGCAGTTTCAGTTTTGCCATTCTAGAATATGCCTTAAGAGTAGTAATGACAGAGGTGGAATGTGTCCCTGGGCTCCAGTAATGACGAAGGCAATTCTCTTCTGTTGACTAATTTACTTTAACCTGCCTATGTGGTATTAAAACACCAGCCCCTGGGGCATCGAGGCAAATAATGGGCATTAAGTGGTAGTGAAATAACTGCACGAGAAGCAGATGAAGGAATATTTGGTACTGCTACTCCACTTAGGACCCAGAACTGCTGTGGTTTTGGGGTTCCTTATCGTGCATTTGACCTAAGATTTAACTCTTTTATCAGTATGGAGTTAGGTTGGTGGTATTTTTAAGGAAAGGGGCTGGTTTGTGCTTATTTGCCATTGATAATTACACTTGCCAAAATAAGGATAATCAAGCCTCATCCTTCCAGCGATGAGCAGGACTCTGTGGTGATCAGGAAGAACAACTTCTCCTCTCACAGGGCACTGGGAAACAGATGCTGTGTGACCCTGAAATCTGCTTTTCCCCCCATTTTTTGGCAAGCAAGGAGAGATCTTAATTCTTACCCTCCAACAAGCCCAGACTCCACAAAGCCTGTCAGACTCTATTGCTCTTAACGGTACAAGGAGGGCCTTCCAATGCTTGTGCACGGCCAATGATATCAGACAGGCCATTTCTTTTCCTTGATGTGAGGCAAGGTTCCAGCTTGAGGGACTGGCAGCCTTATCGAACCCTCTTCCCTTCACACAGGTCTAAAAAAGTGACCAGTGACATTTAAAGGAACCCAACTACAAGAACCACCTAAAAATTAATAACCTTCAATACGTGGCATATTAGACCCTTAAATCTTCATGCAGCTTCAAAATATCTATAAAAGCACCAGATTCCCCCGTGCCAAACTCCTTCAGGGGCTTTTTCCAATGGGAAGTCAAGATAAAATTGTGTTTATCCATCTTCGGAACGCTTTCAATTCATTACGGGAAAGGGCAGCTTATTCCAAAAGATTTCTAAATCTCAGAGCAAAATATTGCCAGCCTTGGAAATAATTCTGAGCAGCAGACTGCTTTTACAGACTCTTTTCCCTTGCTTGCAGATCCTACCCACAGCATTATCAGGACAGCATAATTTCAGTGCCCTACTGACATTTGCAAGACAATTATTAGCTAGAGAGACAGGCAGCAGTCAATTTTTTTTCCCCCAAAGCCTTCCAGAACCTGTTATTTGATCACATCAGTTGTTGTCTTTTACACAGCACAAAGTTCAACAGCTTTGGTCTGAAGGTCAGCCTGGTGGGTTTTTTTCAGCTCTCACAAGGAGGCAGCAGCAGGACAAGAGTCCTCTGTGGTACTCAGCCACCGTGCAATGACCAGAAAGATGCCACAGCAAGAAAACATTCAGCACTGAGTTCTCTTCAGGAGAGGATTCATTAGGGACACTGCAGAAAGTTGGCATTTCTTGGGTCTTACCTGGACAACTTGGCCAGTTGCTCCATCCTCCCTTTCAGAGCAGCCACTTCCCTCACAAGAACTGCACGAAGAGGAGTAAAAATGCCTTCCCTAAGAAGAGTTGGGACATAGTTTTAAGCTGAAGTCAAAATATAATCACATAATTCCAGGAACTGACACTTACAAACCAAAAAAACCCCACCCCAGATATGAAACCTCAAACAGAAGACTGCAGGTGACCATATGATAGTCTTGGATTTTGCATTACAGTTGAAGAGTGTGGTTTTTATCAACTCTTTCTGGCTTTAATCACAGCCATGGCAGTTTTAAGTTTCAATTTCTGTTCTATCCCAGACAGGCTTGTGCAGAGTCCCTTTAGTTTGCTCACCACAACCAACTAATGTTAGCTCAGGACATGCTGCAGTGACTTCTGCTTGCATCTAAAGCAACCCATGACATCCATATTTAGCTCTCCACGCCCTTGAACACTTAAGTAAGATATAACTTGAGGCCTTCAAAACATTCCTGGAGTAAAAGTTACAGGGTTCTTGCCCAAGCTGGCATCAGTGTAAAAAGAGTGGAAACCCAGCAACATTTCAGGCAGAAAAGTGTAAATTGATCCAAGGGATGCTGCACACATTAATGTATGGTTTGTTCTCCTCGGGCAGCCCAATTCCCAGCGATTGCAAAGGAAATCTGTAAGCTGAGGCTAATGCCAGTCCCAAACCAATGCTAAAATGAAGTTACTTTGAAATCAGGAAATGTTAAAAAGGGAGTTTTGTTTAATTTCAGCCTCCCTTTCAGTGGCTGCACTGACGATTATAAATGGAATTAAACCCAGTTATTCTTCACTGTTCCCATGACCCCAGCAGCTGAGGGTGTAAGGAAAAACCATGTAAGAAGACAGCAAGTACCCCTGCTGGACATTTCCTCCCCTGCTTCTGCTAGTATTGGGTTGGCAGACACATAACTGGCCTCTTCAAAATGGAACCAGAATAATACAACTGTCTTTAATGAACCTCAGAATAAAACAATCACCATCCTCACCTCTCAGGAGCATGGCATTTGGTCTGAAGGTCAGCCTGGTGGGGTTTTTTTCAGCTCTCACAAGAAGGCAGCAGCAGGACAAGAGTCCTTGATGCTTAGTGAAACATATTCTACCCCTGATCCGGAGCCCGCAGGAATCAACGGGGAGTTCCTCCCTTTTAGCTCACTAGGCTGTGGGTCAAGGTTGGCAACTCAATTTGAAGGGGACTAAGAGTTTTCAAGCAGCTTTCTCCCTCCACCCACAGCACTGTGAGAGCTGACTGGTACTGGAATGTCCACCAGAGCAGGCTGGAAACTCCTCATAAGAGCCTGGCTATTGTGTGCCTCGAACCTTGTGTGGTGATAACATCTGGAAAGACCTGTCTGGAGAGGAGAGGTGATGATTGCTCCAAGGTCTCTGTGACCTGCTTTGGCTCCTTGCAGAGCTGGGTTAACGAAAGGAAGAGAGAAGTTCTGCAGAGGTGGGACTCTGTCCTGTCTTTAGTTCAGTGCTCCTGCTGACCGTGCCAAGGGTGGCAGGGCCACGCTACTTCCAGCTCATGAGGCTCATGCAAATCAACAGCACTTCCCGTGGAAACTGGGAATGCCACCCAGAGATCTCAAGGGTATAGAGGGATGGAAAAATATTGATCATGGTGCACCCACCAACGAAGAACTCACGACTTGGACTGATCCAGTGAGACATCGCTGGATTCACGGGTGGTGAGAACCTTTTCTCTTTATCTTGCTCTCTCTCCCCTACTTTTCTAAGAAGTCTTTCTTCCTTGCCCTCGAAATTTAGTCGCACTGTAAAATAATCACCTAGGAGAAGAGCACTTTGCTCCAGACCGTTTGCTGATCGTTCCATTCGGGAGAACTCATCAACTGCTCCGTTATCGCTCCTCGGAGTCCCTGCCGCGACTCCGCCACCGCTGCGCAGGGACAGCCTCTCCTGGGGGGGTCCCAAAGATCCACCTCCCTCCTCGTCCACCGAGTGAGACGAGACACTCGGCACGGAGCCTTCTGCTCCCTTTTCGCTTCGTTCCGTTCCGTTTCCTGTCTCGCCCTTGGTTTCTAAACACGTTACCGTGGATGCACGGAGCTGCCCGCGTGCGGCGCGTTTCCCTGCAAGCTGCTACACGTACAGCCACACATTTTCCTCCTTCCCTTTCCTTTCCGAGAAGAAACACGTTAAGTTTTTCAGGTGAGAAGCACAGAAGACAATTTAATATCGTAGACGCGCTACAAGCCTCGGCCCTTCCAAGAAATTCTTCAAGCCTTTACCTCGTGGGTTTCTATTTCTCATAGAAACACCTGACAGAAATACTCGGAATCATAGAATGGTCAGGGTTGGAAGGGACCTTAAAGCTGACCCAGTTCCAACCCCCCTGCCATGGGCAGGGACCCCTCCCACTAGAGCAGGTTGCTCACAGCCCCAGCCAGCCTGGCCTGAAACACTTCCAAGGATGGGGCTTCCCCCACCTCTCTGGGCAACCCCTGCCAGTGTCTCCCCATCCTCATCACAAAATTCGTTACGTCCTAAACCCCACTGTTGTATTACTGACCTTCCAGTTCAAAACTTCTACCTTTTGTTCTAATCTGAGTTGGTTTAGCTGCAGCTCAGGGGTTCCAGCTGAAAAACCTGCCTTTGGATAGAAGACAAAAAAAAATAACCTTTAGAAAAAAAAAAGGCTTTTCCTCCCTCTTCCCCTCCCCCAGGCCCACAGAGGCGTTCAGATAAAATCACCTCTTAACCTTTCCTTAGACAAGCCAAATCAATTGAGCTTCTTCAAGCTCAGGCTTTTCTAAACCTTGAAACAATTCCTTGAGCTCTTTCGAAGAGCTGGGGTAGAGGTGAAAGAGGACACAGCATCGTTCCCTTAGTCCACTGCGTCACCGTGTGTCGCACACCCGGAGAAATCATTCAAACAGGAGCTTGGCTGTGGTGTCCCAACCACAAAATATGTTTATTTTTTACTATTTTTTTTTTTTTGTTTTTTTTTTTTTCCACCTTTTTTTTTTTTTTTTTTTGTCGCCGTCGTCATTTTATTGATAAAAACTACACAAAAACTAACTGATCAGAATAATTAATTAAAAAAACGAAAATAAAACCCAATGTTACACATTCTCCTGTGTTTTAGAAATTGTGTCAGCCAGTGAGTTTCACCCAATACTCTCGCTTTAAAAGGTTTTCCTGCCGATCCGGTTCAAGCGCATCGCTTCCGTTTTTTGGTTCCCCAACGTCCATTAATTTTGCTTAACGAGCACCGCTGGACTGTAAATATCAGAGTCGTTACTCCGTTGCATGATTTCCCCTTTTTTTTTTTTTTT
>JANVCC010000112.1:1201271-1213437 GCA_025345505.1 Todiramphus chloris collaris | reverse complement strand
CCCCCCTTCTTTCTTCTTCCCATAACTGTTCTGTGCTTGCAAATATTAATCCTAGAACTAAATATGATTTATGGCACAACATCAGGTACAAATCTTTGCAGATAATTTTATCATCTGCAAGAGATGAGCTGATCAAGTAGGTAGAAATGTGCTCTTAGGGGAAAAAAAACCCCACACACTGCAGGAGACACAGGCGAGAGTTTATTCTAACACTGCCAGCAAACCTGAGCTCGTTACAGCTGGAGATATCCCACACTAATTCAACCTTGCAACAAATGTCTTTTTAGTTTCCATGCTGAATTTGAAGACTACAGAGCTAATATTCATCACAAATTTCCAGTGCCTGGCACGCCTCATTCAAAAAGGTAGGAAAAAAAAAAAGCAAAGGCATTAAGAGTAATTACAAGTTTTGGGGGGCCAGGGTCCCCCCTACGTTTGCATCTCCTCCCCCTGCTCCTCTGCAGAATGCTGGAGAGATTCCAGTCCACTTCCCCTAGCTGGAATTCAGCTGAAAGCATCACTTGATGTGACAGCTGAATGGGGACAACGTGGAAGGCAAGCTGCTGGGGGAGAATTGGATGGGACAAGCCTGTTCCCTTGGGGATCAAATTCAGCCCCAGTGCGAGAAACTGCAACTCCCTTTGGATACAGCGCTATCTGGGCCAGTTGGTAACGGGGCTTGAATCTGTCCCCAGCCTTTAAGGCAGCTCTTTATGATTCCATAAAAGCCAAGGACTGTTTGTGTTCTGGAGAGCTGAGAGATTGAGGTCCCGGCTTTCCAGCAATAATACACAGAACATTAAGCAGCCGAGGCGTGCGCGCAGCATCGCTCGCTTGTTTTCTCCCCTTCTCCCAACAGGAGTCAGAAGGATCAGGATCTGAACGACACCCCTGGATGGTGGATCAGCACGCTTCCTGGTCAACTGTTTCTCACTGGTTTTAGAACATCTCTCGTTTATTTTCACTTAAAAGTCAGGTTTGCACGTGTCTGAAATGGTTATTAGGGGGAGCCGCTGTTCTCTCCCCACCAGCTCTCACAGCACAGTAAACACCCTCGTATGCTCTCCATTCCCAGCACTGCTTCCCTACAGGATGCTTCAGGCACCCAGAAATCCAGCCCTGACACGAACCTGGAGATATGACACTTCTCTATCAAGCAACGCCAAGAGAGTTTAACAGAGAAAAAAAGTTCTTCGTAGCGAGTGCAACTCCTGCTTAAGGATTGTCTCCAGTGCTCCCAGCAACACTGCAGGGATGGCTAGCTGGGGATCAGACACAGATTAAAGTCTCTGCCTCACTTGCAATCCAGCAAGATTTAATCACTGGTGGACTCAGGTTGAAATAATTTCCTGGGAAACTGTTAAAATCGAACTTTGGCAAGGCAGGTTTTTCAGAACAGATCTATTTCACGTTGGAAATATTGCCAGATTTTTCTTTACGCTCAGTTCTGAAGAAAGATCTCCTACCATTCCTTACCCTGACAAGAAGGGAATTCTTCCTGGAGACACATGAGTGGCTGTGGATTCCTAAGTGACTCACTCCCAGAATTATCAACAAGCAGGCATAAAATGGAACGTAAGAAAAGGGCTGACAATACCAGTACAGTTTCTAGGGGGGAAGTCTGTGATGGGATGGAGTGCACTTCATTTTTCTCCCTGAAAGGAGAAGGGTAGAGAGGCACGAGCTGTCACAAGATCCTCAGACAGGCAACTGCTTTGGCAAGAACCTAAAACCTGGAGCCTGGAGATAGAAGCGATGTACTTTGTGCACCCCAGCCTGTCTCAGCCTGGGTACCACGGCTTTATACATTCCCTGGTTGGACACCGCAGTTTATACATCTTCAGTTCCGTTGCTTTTGTGCTCAAAGAGAAGGAACACTCTGTCTGGGAAAAGAAGGACGTGCTCCATTCGTCCCGATGGAAAATGCGGCAGGACGACCGCTCGCTGCCTGGCAGGAGATGCATTTTCCATCTACAAACCCAAAGTGAAGCATGAACGTTTCTCCAGCAGTTGAACGTTCTCTGGTTTCACGTTTGCTCTGGTTTCCCAGTAAACTGATTTAGGTGTAAATGCCTGCCTGGGTAATGATTACACGATTAAATTACACGCAACTTTAGGAGTCGTCCATATGCGGTGGAAACCTGGGGGGGGACCAAATTTGGGAGCTATGTTTCCTCATTAGTGCTAATATTTAGTCTCAGAACACCGTGACTTCATCGCCAAATTAGCATCGCAGGTGTCGATAAATCAAATTCAGAGTTCATTTGAAACCCTATCGTAATTTGGAGGAAAAAAATAAGCAGGATATACTATCCTGGCTTCAAGATTAGTGAAGCACTGAGCTTCACCTCAGAGGCAGATTGATTAGGTGCATTAGGCAGATACAGCCTGGTGTAAACCATCGCCGTGGATTTCACGCTGCTGGAAAAAAATCACAGTTAACAACCCTGGAACATCCCTTTGGAGTCGGCTCAGAAAAAGATTCCTCCTCAGGAAAATGCAGGATCACACCCTTCCTTTAAAACCCAGCGAAAGGGAGAAATGCAGACACTGAAGTTGCTTTGGAAATACGACTGGGCATGTGTCTTCTTCTGTTTCCAACTGGCACCAGCACAAAAAGAGGTCGGCTGTTGTTTAAACCAAGGCTTTTGTCCTGAAATCTGTGTTTCCTAAGGTTATTGACCAAAAAAACTACAATTCTCAGTCATTAAAACATTCCGAACTCGGAAGCCGGAGTGCTCCGGGTTTTTTTACGAGCACTTTTTACTGAGATTGTCTCTTTGACATCTCAGCATGTCAGGAAAACTGTCGACTCGATTTCAATGGGAAGGTCTTCAAGATCCTCAACTAGCCCAGGTTTTCCAAGTCACGCATCCCACCGGGAGCTTCCCCTGAGGTTGGCATGCCTGCATGAAGCATTGAGGAAAAGTCTTTTGGTAGCTTGAATTGTTGGTGCAATTCCCACAATCAATCTGCAATTTCATGTTCCATTTCCTTCCCGCTCCAGACGGAAACCCACTTCTTTGCCTCCCTCCATCTATTTCCCACCAAATCAGATTAATGGTCTATGCAGCACCCTGGGGAGATGCGAGATACCAGAAGAAAGCCTCAGTTTGTAGCCAAAGGTCCCTGCTCCACGGTACCGAGCCCACCGCCCTGAAATCATCAGCATCCCAAAAGCCACCACCTCTCTAAGTACCAGTTTTCCTCAAGACATCCAGGACGTGCTGCTCAACACGCACGGGGAGGGTGGTGTTCCACTTCCCTGCAGGCTTCTATTCCTTGTCTTACTCTTACACCCACCGTAACAGCCCTACGACTGGACGTGAGGAGCATCCTGCATCCGTTCAGACTGGGATCTGATGGGTCCAGATGGAGCCGTGGCTCCGGCAGAGTCCTGCCAGTCCCTCCACTGCAGCTGCTCAACGTGCTTTGGACCAAACCTCCCTTCCCTGCTCAAAACAAGCAGCGAGTGGCCAAAACAAACCCTGCTCTCCCGACCAGATCTGAGGCTTCAATTAAGGACTTTAGGAGCAAGTCTGCAGTCTGTTGAAGGATGTGGGGGGTTGGGCACAGGGAGGGTTTCTTGGAAATAGAACAGAAGGTTTTTCTTTATCAAAAAATAACCTGGAGGTAAAAGGTTGTGGCTGGCAGCTCTCAGACCATGTCCTACTGGAAAACCAGTTGGTAATGGTGGAACCTCAGAGCCTAAATACTACAAATGACTGACAGGAGCCTCATTAATCTTCCCCAATTCTTGTCTTTCTGACTGGGAAATGGGATCCCCCAGTTGCCTCAGACTGTCAGAGGAGAGGTCTTAGTGTGAAACCTGTCGAGAAAGGACAGGAGACACGGGGCAGATGGCAGTGCAGCCATCAGTTATTTTGCATATCCTCTTAAAGGTCTATTTATACCTCAGAAAAAGTTAATTGATAATTCGTTAACTACAGGAATTAAGCAAACAGTGTTGTGTTAGATATGCTTATTAACCTAATAAATTGTCCTGTTAATAAGTAATTTATGGATATACGGGCCTGTGTCGCACTCTCCAAAAAGAACTGGTTTTGTATAAAATAAAACAGTTAATTAAAACATAATCTATTAATTTCTTATGTGGTACTAAAACATTCACCAACTCTTTAAACCACCTATAAGCTCTACAGGGCATAGCATAAAAAGAGAATGTTATGATTTCTTCAGCCACGCTCACGGCGTAAGCTTCACGTTTCAAACCTCAACGGGAGGACCGTGGGCTGGCTGGGAAGCTTTCCTCTCCTTCCCTCCAGATGAACTCCCTAATCCTTCTATCCCACCACACCAACACCTTTCCTTCTACAACCCAACCTCTCCAGGGATTATTTAACTAGGGATGAGGAGAAAAACCAGTGCACACCCCACTGCTCCCTCTGAGCCAACTGGATCTTTCCACCGGTAAATGAAAAGGTTTCCCTAAAGGAAAGTCTCCTAAGCCTTCTTACCCTTCCTGGGGCAAAATATTTCTTTTCACTTTCTTCATCCAGTTTGTTTGGTTTGGTGTGGGGTTTTTTTTTTGCACTGGATTAGGCTCCTGCCAAAAAGACCCACTGGTGAAAAACTTAAAAGTGAGATTCAGAGTAACCTTCGATTTTCCACTGTGCCGGGCCGATAATGTACACAAACAAGCCAGCTATTGTAATTAGAAAGTCATTAATACTGTTTTCAGTGCTATGAGGATCACTTCCTATAGAATTCAATAGGAATAGAAGCCCAGTGGGACAGAAAAGCTTTCCCACTGCTTAGGGACAGTGGATTCGTGTTTCCGAAGCGACGCAGCAGGTTGTAGGAGCCACCCATCTAGATCCCCTTGGGTGCCCCTCTGTGTCTTTGCGTGCCTAAATACACACACCTCCAAAAAAGCAGCCTCTTCTAAGGCCCCTCAGCATGGATTTAGACACTTTAAGAAGCTATATTCTCTTATTTCATAATATCTGCTCCCTATGCATTGCATTAAGAGCTGCAAAGTGCAGATCGTTTGTACTTAACCTATCAGGACAAGTCAAAGGTCCTTCTAGCCAAGCCTCCAAGGGATCAAGAAGAAAGAGCAGAGCAGAGGTCAACAACCCCATAATAACTTGCACAAAGCATCCTCCTGACCTCCAATGCTCCCAGCTTCAGTCAAAGACCTAAACTGCTGGCATTTCAGGCCTGGAACACTGAGGTGCTGGACCTTCAAATGCATTTCAGAGCCCAAAGCATCCTCCTGGGCCCCAGGTCCAGAGCAGCATTTGGGCAACGGAGCACACCGTGTCTGCTGGAAAGAAATTCTGACAGAAAGGGAAAAAAGGTAGAGCTGGTTTTCCACGCAGGGATCATAAAGATGGCAACCTGCTCCATCCATTACTCACAATAAATAAGTACAGTATTTAATAGGAACATCTGCTAATGTTGCTGCCAGGGTGACAAATGAAGGCGCTGGAGAATGAGTGAAATAAGTCTTTGTCTCCTATTAAAATATTGCCTTTTCATTCCATCTGCCAGGAATTTACGGCGTGCAAAAGAGCTCCCCAGAAATTGATGGCTTCTTTAAAGATTTTTAAATACTATTTAAAGTTTTACGTGGACTCTATACATCAAGAGACCAAGACCGTACTTCCTGAAGCTGGAGGAACGTGACTCACGCTGCGCAGCATTTTGTCCTTAAGACACGAGTAGGTATAAACATGGCAACATGATCATGATGGCTTAGCATTAAAACCCACACCAGTGCTAGAAGAAAGAGATCCTGGGAGCCTTGTCAGCCTGATAACAGAAAATGGCAGTTTTTCCTTCTATGTTATCTGGTGATGCTATACCCAAGAGGTTTTGGCTGGAATCAGATGAGTCTCAACTCATTTTTGATTAAAAAACTGCTTAGAGCCACATTTATAATTGGCACTAATGCCATTTAATATGGTGATATCAAACGTACAGATAATATCCAGCCCCTGCATCCCCAACAAGCTAGAACATGACAGAGTCCTTCTCTGTGATGATTCAAACTCCAGTGCTCAGCATTATGGCATTGACCTGAGCGAGCCGATCGCTTGCTTTAGTTTCCAGTCCTCTCCAGACAATCTGAAGGGCTCCTTCTTTACAGAAAATGGAAGGCAAAGAAAAGAATAACTGGCAGGAAAAAAAAAAAAAGAAAGGAAAGAGATGCTCACGCTATTGTTGTTTCACCTGATCTGGAGATCAGTGGTTCACATCAGACCATCAGCACCCAGAGCTGTTGACTGGGAACGAATTAAATTAAAAGAAGAGAAGGAAGCAAAACATCATGACAGTAAACTGAGCGCAAGTTCAAGGATTTATTCATTTCTCCTGAGGAAACGTTGAGATAAATTCAGTCGAGTGGGAGAGAAGAAAGAAACTGCTGGCACTACAGACCCTCTCGGACACGGGAGGGAGCTCCTATTATACCAAATGGCTCAGCAGGCTTCTGCTTACCAGAAATTACAAGATTTTAATTGCCTTCGCTGTCTCCGAGCAGAGGGGTCGGTGTGCACGGTGGCACGAACGTACCGGCGTGAAGGTGAACCCAGCAGCAGAAGGGATTCCATCAGCACGTCCATCAGCGGTGCCGCCAGCGGTGCCCGCGCCGAGACGGAACCACAACCCCCCGGCTCTCGAAAGGTACTGGGAAATGCCTCAGATTGGGGGGAGGATTTACAGAACCACTGTCTTCACTGGAAGGTTATAGAGCTGGAAGGTTATAGAACCACTGTCTTCACTGGAAGGTTATAGAACTGGAAGGTTACAGAACCACTGTCTTCACTGGAAGGTTAAGGAACAGTCTCTGCAACTTGCTGCACCAGATGTTAAGGTAGAGGAGGGTCAAGCTAGAGGGAAATGACTATTTTAGGTTAAGGAAGAGAAGACAGCCTTGAGAAGAGAAGGCTGAGGGGAGACCTTCTTGCCCTCTCCAGCACCTGAAGGGAAGGTGCAGCGAGGCGGGAGCTGGGCTGTTCTCCCTAGGGACAAGGGACAGAACAAGAGGCAATGGCCTGAAGCTGCCCCAGGGGAGGGTCAGGCTGGATCTCAGGAAGCATCTCTTTCCAGAAAGGGTTGGCAGGCCCTGGAATGGGCTGCCCAGGGAGCTGGTGGAGTCCCCAGCCCTGGAGGGGTTTAAGAGCCGGGCAGATGTTGTGCTCAGGGACAGGGCTGAGTGGGTTTGATGGGGCTGGGAGTAAGGCTGGACTGGATGAGCTTGAAGGGCTCTTCCAGCCAGAACTGTTCTATGGTTCTATGACCTGGTGTCAGGGCTCCTTGAAGTCAGTGGCTTCACGGCAGCAGGGAGGGTGGAGAGGCTGGAGCGTGCCCTGACCCTGGGGGACAGCCTGGCTTTGATGGGGAATCAACAGCCAGGGCCCTTCCCAGCTCCTCTGCCAAACTCTACGAGCACACCAACTGGGATGGGAGAGCAATTCCTTCACTAGCGTGCGACGGGGTGATGCTCTTCACCCATCAGCTCCAAGAAAAATCCATCTACCTGAACCTCCAAGGCTGTACCAGCCCGCCGAGCTATAAATACATTCCTTAGGAGGTAGAGCTGTAGAGCTCACCCCGATCCACCCACACCAAAACAAGACACTAGAGAGTAACCTCAGGACTTCAATTAAAGCTATGAATTGCTACGACTCCATGCATTCCTGAGGCCTGGAACGCTGCACAGCATCAGAGCAGGAATCCCAAGCATGGGTTTGTGCTCCAGTCATGTTCTATAGAATCTTTGTGTATCAGAGAGCAAGCAAGCAGAAAATTAATGCAAGACTGTCCAGCATTGCAGGCAAGGACGTTTCACAATGATAGCATTATTTTTTAATGCTCTACAGAAAACAAATGACTTTTTCATTCCTCTGGGCAAGTTTTATAATATGCAGGGAAATCATCAGTGAAGACATACTCAGAATCCCCGGGAAAAGGGGAAGAAAGATGGCTTAGAAAATATTCTTGGCTTAGCAATCTTTGCAGCTACAAACCCAAGCGGATCAATTCAATTACTCCATGAAAGCAAAAACAATGGGATTATTGAGCAACAGGAGGTTAGTGACACTCCTAAAGCAGAAAGGAATGTCTGGATGACGTTTAAAAAAAGCAAAAAAAAAAACCCCAACAACCAAACCAACCAAAAAAATACCAACCAAAACAAAACCAAAAACCAAAGCCAAACAAACCGCAGGCTCAAGCCTCAAAACAGCCCCTGCAGAACAGGAGAGGAAAAACCACAACCACCAGAAACTACAGTTGAGTGGACAACCCACTGAGAGCTGGCACAGGAACTCTGTGTTCAAAAGGGTTAAGAAGCAGAGGAAAGGATGGATGGTTCGAGCTGTCTCTGGAGATGGCAATCAGCAAGTCTTTGTTTTGTCCCATTTGTGAGGACCAGCAGAGAGCTGCTCCAGGCAGAGGTTCAGGATGGAACAGCTCGGGGACCACTCTGTGCATCCAGATCACCCCTCTCCCCTCTGGACCAGCTGCCAAGAGCCCAAACTGGAATGCCTGGCAAACAGATCGTGACGTGGAAATCTGGCTCTGAAATACAACAAGCATCCAGACCCCCTCAGAAAAAAAAAAATAGAAAGAAAATCAAGCTTCTTGTCTATCTGAGCACTATTGAATGTAGCCAGGAGAGGGCTGTAGAGTACATGGACTTTGGGGCTGCTCTGCACAGACTCTGGCATTTCAGGAAACCCAAACAAAGCAGGCTCCTACCTCCTCTGACGCAGTCAACGTGGGTAAGAGAACCCAGTTGGTGCCCACTCGGCCCATCCCCGTGCTTGCGATGGAGTGTAAATGAAAAGAACCAGGTTCAAAGAATCCTGCTGGAAACAATGAAATCTGCCCGGCGAGCTCGATTTTGGAAGCCAAAGGAGCTGCTGTTAGAAACCTCTGCAGCTCACATCAACAGCAGCCAGCCTGCTTGAGCAAGCTCTCAACCAGCCGAGCAGGAGCCAGATGGGTTCCAGCTACTCTGATAGAATCATAGAATTGTCAGGGTTGGAAGGGACCTTAAAGATCATCTCATTCCAAGCTCCCTGCCATGGGCAGGGGCACCTCCCACTAGAGCAGGTTGCTCAGAATTTATTTGAACAACAATATTTTTCAGACTCGTTGTGTTTGGGAAAGGTACCTCCCGTGTGTCAGAAGGGATCAGCAGAGTGAAGTAACCCAGCTTTTTCAGAGGGTGGTATGACTCGGGTGCGCCGTCGGTGTGGTGGAACGTGGGGTTGTAACCATGAACAACCTTCTGCACGGGACCCTTCCCTTTGATGGGTCTGCAGCCACCTAGAACAACCACCCAACGCATCTTCAGGTCATCTCTAAGATCCAGGAGGCATCGTGACCCAATTCCTAACTACCTAAGGGTCAAACAGGCCTGGAGAAGAAATATTGAGGGATGAAAAAGCCTCTCATCATCCAAAATGTGTTGCTTATTTGCAGTGCCTAGAGGCCTCCAGAAAAGCTGAAGCTGCACGGTGGTAACCGATGCTCGTGTGTTCACTAGGAGTCCTTGCCCTGAAGAGCTTGTACTCCAGACAGGCATGACAGATGAAGGGTGGGAGAAAGGAAAACAGCAAACAAGAAAAAGATCTCTAAACTGCTTCACAGATTGAGGGACAGATTTTTCCATGAGCTAAATACATGAATACAGATCTTTTATCCCTAAATGACTTCCCTCGTCACGGGGCCACTCTGCTGTGGGTCTGCTTGTCAGTGACACAGCCCAGCATGAGCAAATCTGCAGGGCAGAAGACTCGGTGTTGAGTACACAAGTGTGTCCACGACATACACACTGCAGAGGATTTCCATCCAACTAGCACCAGTCTGCTCCCAGAAACTCCCAGAGCAGATCCCGTTCAGCTTCACCGCAAACGGATTCAGCCTCTGTTCTCTGGGATGGTAACTGAAGCCCACTAAGGGAGGAAGCCCAGGCTGGATGGGGCTGTGAGCAACCTGCTCTAGCAGGAGCTGTCCCTGCCCATGGCAGCGGGGTTGGGATGAGATGACCTTTGTGGTCCCTTCCAACCCATTCTATGATTCCATGACAATCTCAAGACCCATGCCAAAAGGTCATGATCTGAACTACAATACCAACGTAAATCCATCCTTTGGGGGCCAGGGAAGTGCCTCAGGTCTCCTCAGATCTCCAGTGGCCCGAGACAGCACAAAAGAACTCAAACCTCCCAGTTTAAAGGTGTTTTGGACTTCAACGCTGTAGTTTAAGGAGATGCTCCACACCTCCCTGTGAGAGGTTTGCCTACTGCTACTTTTAAGAGCCCTCTTTAGCAGTTAATCCGAGACCATCAAAGCCTCTGCAGACCTGAGCGCTTGCAAAGACGGACGCTTGGGCAGGTTGTGCTGGGCTGCCTTTCAGAGCCACCTCGCTGCACCCAGAACACACGGCTCTTTGGCAGAGCCTCTCTGACCTGGAGTGGTGGCCCAAAAACATGGTTGGGTGCTGAAGGGAAGCCGAGCAGAGCCAGGTCTTGCACCCATCCCTGGAGCTGCCTTCGCCCCGAGGTTCATGAAGAGGTTCACAGGGCAGGAACACGCTCCGTGTCGGGGGCTCCACTGCCAGCGGCGAGCAGCGGGACCACCTTGAGTAAGCAGAAGGGGTCAGGATCAACTGTGTAGCACGCTCTGGAAAGCGAAGGAAACGACAGTCACTCTGAGAATGTTTCTGTTCCCAGCAGGGGGACTGGGAGGGCTGCTGGAAGCACGGAGCAGGCTGTCTAAAGACACGCTCTTCGTCTCCTGTCTGCCCCAACCTGAGGTAGGGGCATGAGGATGAGTGGGGAGTAGGAGGAAGGCAACTTATCTCGATGATCTGAGCCCTGGGAAAAAGAGCCCAAAGCACTGGCCATTTCTCCATGCCCTTTAACATCACCTCCAACAGCCTTTTTCAGTCGCTAGTGGGCATTTCAGGAGCCAAAGGGTCAGCCACCCCCTTCACACTGGTGCCATGCTTTGTGTTTGGCATTCAGAAGCCATCCACACCAGCATGACATGAGATCTACTACATATGTATCTTCCGCAGAGTCGAAGGCAGATGATGAGCATAGTAAGAAACCACAATTCATGGCAGGAAGAACGCAGGCCCGTCCGTCTTCACCCACCAGGTCCTTGGAAATTTTCTCCAGAGCGTGTTTTCCAGCTGCCACATTCCTCAGAACAAACATCAGCTGATTGCCCTTGCGCTGCACCTTTCATCCAAGGGCTCCAAGATCATTATTCAGTCCTGCCTTGCCACCTTGAGATGAGCAGATATCATTGCCCTCACTTTGCAGATAAATAAACAGAGGTCAAAGAACTCCCCCAAGGCCGTCCAGGGAGTTACGTTCCTACAGCAGAGGGTTTAACAAAGGCTGATACCAATATTCCTACCAAAAAGGGAAGGAAATGGAGAGAAGGCTTGAAGCTGTCAGCCCAGCATCAGCCAAGTGGCTCTGCATCTTTGGACTGAGAATACTGCACCTGAGGACTGTCTGCCAGAGTAACAACGGGCACACTGCACTTGGTCAATACGGACAAGAGTAGAGCCCTGCATCTGGGGAGGAAGAACACCAGGAACCGGTACAGGGCAGGGGTCATCCTGCTGGAAAGCAGCTCCATGGAGAAAGACCTTGGAGTCCTGGTGGACAGCAAGCTCTCCAGGGGACAGCAATGGGCTCTTGCAGCCGGAAGGGCCAAGGGCATCCTGTGGGTCATGAAGAAAACAGTGTCCAGCAGATCTAGGGAGGTTCTCCTGCCCCTCTGCCCCGGTGAGACCACACCTGGGATACTGTGTCCAGTTTTGGGGTCCCCAATTTAAGAGAGACAGGGATCTACTGGAGAGAGCCCAGCAGGGGCTACGAGGATGCTGAAGGGACTTGAGCATCTCCCCTGTGAAGACAGACTGAGGGAACAGGGGCTGTTCAGTCTTGAGAGGAGAAGCCTGAGAGGGGATCTTATCAATGTCTATAGATACCTGAGGGGTGGGTGTCAAATGGAAGGGGCCAGGCTCTTTTTCATAATGCCCAGCAACAGGACAAGAACAATGGGGATAAACATGAGGAGAGACTTCTTTCTTGTGAGAGTGCCAGAGCCTGTGCCAGGCTGCCCAGAGAGGCTGTGGAGTCTCCTTCTCTGGAGCCTTTCCAGCCCCCCT
>JANVCC010000112.1:1145556-1196271 GCA_025345505.1 Todiramphus chloris collaris | reverse complement strand
TTCAGATACTGGGAGGCCACAAGAAGGTCTCCCCGGAGCCTTCTCTTTTCCAGTCACTCAGTTCTGATCCAGACTTGGATTTTCTCTTTTCCCAAGTTGTTGGATGCTTGCATATATGCACCTGGGTTGAATGATGGAGTTTGGAACAGCCAAGCTGCAGGGCAATGTATCTGGAATTAGTATGATTGGAGTCTATAGATTCCAACGGGCCAGGCTTAGTGATTTCCTCACAGAAAACTCAAAACCACAGCATACAAATATTTAGTAGGCAGACTGGTTTGGAAATGGCACCCCCTTTGAGTCAAAGCCACTGTTCTTAATTCCACAGTGCCAAGAGGCTTCCCCCCTTCAGTCACAAATCCATGGTATCTGACCTGGTCCAGCTATCTCCTGATGGCCACGCTGATGGAAGAGCTTGCCAGTTCTGCCAGCCTGAGCTCCGCTGCTCTGCAGAGGGTACCACTTAACACATCTCAAGTCTTCAGCCCAACAAATAACCTAACAGAAAAACAGACCGAGAGGCAGAACTCCTCCTCTCAGCCACCCATCTGACACCCAGTGACTTCTGCCCCGGGCACTCCATACGTGGGCACTTTACCTGTGAGCACCTCAGAGAAACGCTCGTTGACTCCTCCTTTTCCCCAGTATCTCCCAGGAGATCTGCTCCTATTTATTTCCAAGAAGGTCAGTCTAAGAGTCCCCAGACCCCGACAAGAGAGGGGTCACTCCGCTGACCCCAGGGGTGAAGGAAACTCCAGAGCACAGGGACTTGCCGTGCACGTTTCCAGCTGGAATATCACTTCCCCACGCCTGCTGTTGTTGTCGTACGTGCTCAGCTCCGCTCGTTCTTGCCGCAGCGACAAGAACCCACGACTGCTACTTGTTTTGACAGCGCAGCAAACTCTCCGTAGACTCCCATTATCTCTTCCACTTAGCGCATCTCGATAATGGGATGTTGTCTCCACAGGCTTGTGCATCCAATGGGAAAGCAATTGCAGAAACAATTCCACACGCTACCCTAAGGAACGGGGAATTACTGGTAGGGGAAATCAGAACAGAAATAACTGGGGGGCAGAGCACAGCAGTCCCTGATAAACGCAGAGGGTAGGACGTTGCTAATGCTATTTAATAACAGCTCCTCAAATACCTGACTCTGACAGATGCTGTGCAAGGATGCGAATGCACCTGGAGGTCCGACCGCGTGACGCCAGCAAGGAGACGCTTTCGGTGCTACGCTGTTTAGTCTGAAGAAGCAAAAGCTGGTAGAGTGAAGAAACACTGAGAAAACAGACAAGCTAACCCAAATTCTCTCTCTCACTACTGTACTCTGAAGTACGGGATACGCAGACAGATGGGAGTTGGGAACCAACTCCATATGCTTTCTGGAGAAGAATTCACAGGGAACTCCGAACTGTACTCGTGGAATCCACCTGATGAGTGGCAAACGTTCCGCCTTTGTCACGTGCACGAGCAGCGTTGCTACAGCTACTTCTGACCTGTGCCATCACCACCCTGGCCAGTTTGATATTCCTAGCTGTGGAAAAACCACTTTGGGCTGAACGCGCTGGGAATCATACTGAAAAAGTTCCTATCGAAGCTGGAATTTCGTGGCACTAACAAGGAATTTCTTTACTACAGATATGAAAATTCCTAGGGCAAGAAAGAGGGGAAAGTGCATTCCTGATCTGTGCTGAAATCAAACCAAACACCTATTCATTCCTGTCGGTTTCTAAGAGCATCATCACAAATTCTAAGCACCGTGAACAATCTGCAGGAGGCACAAACAAGCCTGGGCAGAGAATTAATTGTAACTGTCAGCAAGGCTTCAAAAAAAATACGTACCTCCAGTTTTACAGCTTTGCAAATTTGTAAATAACCAGATACTCTCAAAGAAGGGGATGTTAATGGCATCATCCTGAGAACTACCAGCAAACAGATGTTACTACGATTAAGGCAGAAATTAAAAAAAGGAATAGGTTGGGAACTTTCCTCCCCATTGTAATTGAAATGTTGTTACTCAAGGGCATCTGAAAAGATTTCTCTAGTTCCAGTGCAAGCTCTGAAGGCTAAGTTAACGGGGAGAGAACCACAGAAGGGGTGTCATCCCACACTCTGCAATATAATATAATATAATATAATATAATATAATATAATATAATATAATTTTATAATAATAATATAATATAATTTTGCCTGCACTTTCAGCCCCAGGACAGGTATGGCTCCCATTTTTTTGTTTAGCAAGGGTAAAGGCAATCAACTCCAGCAGCTTATGTTCACACACATCTTTAGCAGTTGGAAACTATCTACCTGGGTCTGGAGTAACAGGATCACGGCAGTTACTTGTTACTGTTGACTCATTTTCTCTTCCATTGCCTAAAGCAGGTTGGCAGCCAGGGGTGTTTTCCAAGTGGAAATAACACACAATTGCTGTGGTTAGGAAATTATCAGAAAATTAGCCCTAGGAAAGAAAGGATGGAGGAAAATACTACCAATCTGTCAACAGACTATATGTAATCTTCATATCCTACAATGAAATCTTTATTACTGAGAACACCTTTTAGCCCAGCAATCAACACTTCTTGCTATTGATCATTGCAGTGAGTCACAAACGAGCTCGCACGGCAGCGCTCACAGAACCCCCATGACAAACAAAAACACTCTGCAAAGAAGAGGCAGAAAAGCTTCATGCTAAACTTCTCATTACATAAAAGCTTTTAATGTATTACCCGTTCTGAACAAATCTGCTGAGGGGATATTGTCTCTGCAGAGCAGTAATGGATTTAGATTACACCGGCACCGGGAATCTCTGGTTCTGTGATCGAGCACAGACCAAAGGCTTAGTGCTTGAAAACAGGGTTGGCCTCTCAGATTTACGAGGCCTGAACATAATTAAGGATCCTCCCACTCGCTGTGAAGCTCGTGACTTTAAAATGCACATAATACACTCCTCAGCACTTTGTCTTAGAGAGAGATGTAGGTATACAACCCCCTACACATGTCTACGTGCATCACAGTGAAAATCCAGCCTGAAAGGCCAGCAAGGAAACATGCAGCTGCTCCTCTCAGAGATTTGAGTATTTGGATGCAGGAGGATTCTCTGTTTTTCCAGTTGCTAACTGCTAATACCAGCATTCTCCACTTTATATTGGAGACCAAGCATTATAGTACAGTAGTGTCCAGGATCTGCCAGGCTAAAGAGACTCCCCTCGGAACACGCTAAGTGGTTACAGAGAAGTGTTTCCAGTGCTACCAAAGAGCTTCGTATGATACAGCAACACAATCACTAGGAGAAAAAAATTAAGTTCAAAGCTAAAAGTCAGAATGAGTCTGAAAAGTAGGGTTTAGCAGACTGTACTGCAGCAGAGAAATCTTTTTATATTATAGTATTTTTCAAAGTAACAAGGTCAAAGCGAGCAGAGTCCGTTATAACCTTCATCCCTTTCATGCCGGAGTAGTTTGATCACTTTAAGAAATAAAGGTCTGAAAGCCATATGGGGGCCAACACAAACATTAATCTAGTTCACCTTCTCTGCCCTCCTGCCTCCTTCCCCCATCTGCCCGCTGCACGCCCTCGATTCGTCCCGTTCCAAAACGACGCGGCCGAGGTCAACCAACGGGTCCAGTCCTTGCCCACTCCCGTGGATTACCCCACATGGTGAGATTAGAGCAGTGCAGGCAGCTGCCTGGGGGAGGGGAGCACTCGCCTTTTGGGGGGGGTCCTCATCTGGCTGCGTTGAAACTTGAACCTAATGAGGTTTCGTCTCCCGTTGAAGAGATGAGAAATGAAGTGACTGGCTCCTCAGGTGCCAGGAGGCAGAGCAGGCTCGAGAAAGAGCTCTGGGCTCCATCTAGGGTTAACGAGCGAAGCACTGCAGCGGGAGAGGAGACCGCACCGGATTATCGGAAGGTTCCTTCTGGCTTTAAAAAACAAATACATATAGAAATCTGGGGGAGACAGCTGATTATCTGGCTCAGTATCCTAAGCCCCAGCACCGCTGCTGAAGAAACAATTTCAAACCGCCGGCTTATGAGAGGAGAAAAAAATAACCAAAAAAACCCAAACGGCAAATACACCGGTGTGTAAAAGGTTTCTTCTCGTGATTGTACTTTCACCCCTGCCGCACGCATTCTGCCCTCAGGCACGCTGGATGCTCCTGAGTGCTCTCTATCCCCTGGCCAGCTGCCTGGCAGCAAAATCAAGTCCCGCAGGCTTAGATGAGAGAAGAATTCCCTGTGAGTCTCCAGCCCTCTCTTTCATTTCTATGACTGGCACAAGCAGATTCTACTGACTCTTAGCTACTTTTTTCCTCAAACCCCCATTCTTTATGCATACCCATCTAGTAATTCCAGTTTTCCAGAGGCTGGAGTTTTCATATTGCCCTTGGATGGGGACCGAGTGGAAAACGCTGGCAAAGCCTCTAAGGAGCATCATCTGACATCCGTGCTGCACGGGGCCAAGAGGGGCCCAGCACAAGAAGCAGGAAAACCCACTCAGGGCCCCAGTTCTGCCCAGAAAGCAGATGACAGCGTAGACATCACCGGTCCAGTAAGAGAAGACACGGTGGCAACACTCATCTGACCCAGATGCAAATGCTTACAAGCCAGAATTCCAGCGCTGGGGGAGGAAGGAAAGAGAGTGTAATTCCACCAGACAAAGACACAGGCTTCCTTAAATTAAAATATAAAGCACGAGCAGGCTTATAGAATTTCCTTATTAGCTCTGAAAAACTGCTGTGTATGAAACAGCCCGCAGAATGCAGTTCATTTTTGTCAGTCCAGCAACGCAACCGATGCTCGTCTATTTGTTCATCTCCAGCAAATATGAACGTGGAACACAATTTTCTGCCTTGACACGATCATTTTCCTTTTCACCAAGACAAATGTTTTGAACGGCAAAGAATAATTAAATCATTTTCTTTTCCAAAAGAAGCCTCACGGTCTCGTCGTGTGTTTTCCCAATTTTGTAAATCACCTAATGATTTTCTGCTGGTTTAAATATTACCTCCCCATAGCCAAAGGATTAGCTAACGTGAAACACACGTGGCAGAGGGACTCGCAGAGGCACCCAGTTCCTAAATCAGCCAAAGATTTCCTGCTCCTGCGAATGTTACTCCCCCTAGGAAACAGGTTGGGATAACGCGTCCTCAGCAGGGCCCAGCTCCGGTCTCGGATGTTTCCTGTTCATTCCAAACCAAATGTGGCTGCTGCAAAAAGGGAAGGGAGAAATTTCACATCGAAGCTCAAATTTCCCAATTCACTCTTCGGTCACCGTAAAGGAAAATCCCCCTCGGGTTGCTCAAGCTACGCTAGCTCCGTCTCCAGAAGAGCTTCCAATCAGCTGGGATGTGCACTGGATTGGGACCCATGGAAAAGTCCATCTCCAGGCTAAAGCACTATTTTAAAACAATGCAAATCTGCTCTGCAGGGGTCAGGAGGAAGAGCCACTCTCACTCAGCAGTGAGGAGTTGTCATTTTCACTTCTTGGGACGGTTTGGGTGAGCAGTGAGCAGCTATTTTCTTTGTGAGCAACACGGTCTGTATTTCACTTCAAGTGCACTGCGTGAGAATAATTTTACCTAAGCCATTTCCAGATCAGGCCTCTGCTTCTTTGTTCTCTTCAAAAACGGGGGAGTAACGGGCTCACCTTGAACACAAAAAAAACCTGACATAAAAGCATCTGATGCTTTGTGCATTGCAGGAACCTGTAAAAAGTTGGATCCTTTGAGTGGACAGGGACATCTCCTGCTGCTGGAACCGAAAAGCATCTGGTGCCAAAGCTGTCTCAAGATGCCCCAGCTTTCGCCTACAAGTTCTGCCAGAGAGATGTTAATATTGAGTCCGTTTTCAGTTAAAATGTATATTAGAAAAACCTACTCATTTTTTTCCAACTTTAAAAATACTGCCCCCACTAAGTGGTTCTGATCTCTCTCTTGGCCACTTGGCAGCCAAGAAACACAAGCTGGATGATGACAGAATCATAGAATTGTCAGGGTTGGAAGGGACCTTAAAGCTGACCCAGTCCAACCCCCCTGCCATGGGCAGGGACCCCTCCCACTAGAGCAGGTTGCTCACAGCCCCAGCCAGCCTGGCCTGAAACACTTCCAAGGATGGGGCTTCCACCACCTCTCTGGGCAACCCCTTCCAGTGTCTCCTCAGCCTCCTGGGGAAGAAATTCTTCCTCATGTCCAACCTGAATCGACCTCTCTCTAGTTTTAATCCATCCCCTCCAGTCCTGTCACTGCCCCACAGCCTAAAAAGTCCCTCCCCAGCTTTCTTGTAGCCCCTTCAGATCCTGGGAGGCCACAAGAAGGTCTCCCCAGAGCCTTCTCTTCTCCAGGCTGAACAACCCCAGCTCTCTCAGTCTGTCCCCATAGCAGAGGTGCTCCAGCCCTCTGAGCATCCTCCTGGCCCTGCTCTGGACACGTTCCAGCACGTCCATCTCTTTCCTGTACCAGGGGCTCCAGAGCTGGACGCAGTGCTGCAGGGGAGGTCTCACCAGAGTGGAGCAGAGGGCAGAATCCCCTCCCTGGCCCTGCTGCCCACGCTGCTCTTGCTGCAGCCCAGGACACGATTGGCTTTCTGGGCTGTGAGAGCAGCTGATGGCTCAGGGTGAGCTTCTCATCCACCAGCACTCCCAAGTCCTTCTCTTCAGGGCTGCTCTCCAGCCAGCCACTGCCCAGCCTACATTGGTGCTTGGGATTGCTCTGACCCAGATGGAGGACCTTGCATTTGGCCTTGCTGAACTTCATGAGGCTGGCATGGGCCCAGCTCTCCAGCCTGCCAAGGTCCCTCTGGATGGATCCCTTCCCCCCAGCTTGGTGTCATCAGAAGTACTAATAGTTGCTGCTCCCTTTGTGAAATATGCAGTTACTAAAACTAGATGAATTTCACGGTGAAAAGTTTCCAGCACAAAGGGACAGGACCAATGGGGTTCCTGGGGGAAAAATGGGAGTCCCCTGAGAGCCACCTGGGTTTAAGTAATTAATAACAGCCTTTTCCTTCAGCCTCGGTGTTCTCCCAATAAACAAAACAAAGGGAAGGTTAGTTACGTATCCATTAGTTTCTCAGTAATTATGTTGTTCTCTTCTTTGTTCTTTATCGTGGAATAAAGTACGTGGACTTGCATCCAAACCCAGAAGCCACCAGAGAGGCCAACACCTACAGCAGCTCAAACCATCTATCTATTCCCTCCACACGGACTTGGATCCCAACCCAGAAGCCACCAGGAAGACCAACACCTACAGCAGCTCAAACCATCTCTCCACTCCCTCCACATGGACTTGCATCCAAACCCAGAAGCCACCAGAGAGACCAACACCTACAGCAGCTCAAACCATCTCTCCACTCCCTCCACTAATGCTCCCTGCTCCGAGGAAGAGCCTCAGAGCCCTCATCCCCTCATGAAATAATAAGCATTAGAAGTTGACACCAATAGAAGTGAAGGACCTGCCAACCCCCCCAACACTTTCCTGGTCTTCCAGGAGCTCTCAGACAGCCTCTGCTACTGCAGGCCAAATAAAACACAAACCTTTTAGTGCATGAGGTTGGAATTGCAGGCAGACAAACACAAGGGCAAAGCACATCTGGTTCAAACCCCAGTGTTTGGTATAAAAAGCTGGTTTTGTCGAGCTCAGAAAAAACCCCACTGGATCTGGTGCCCACAGCTGCCACACGGAGCTCTGATCAGAGCTCGAGACCTTGAGGAGCTCGTGTAATGCAAACCAATTAATCCTGCTCCTGTTGAAGACTAATAGGACCTTTGCAATCGATGCGCCTGGCTGCAGGATGCCCTCTCAGGCAAGAAAGAAGAACAAATTACTTTCCCCTTTCCTTTTTTTTTTTACAGAAATCAGCCCTTTCAACTAGTGGTAAACACAATTATCCAGCCCCAGAATCTGTTCTGTTCTGACAAGCTGTAAGTTCCCCAACCCAGACGGGAGGCGAGGTCCTCATCCCGCGGCACCGCGACCTTCGCGCTGTCCTCGCCTTCAGCGGGCACTCAAGAAGCAACCTGGAGGATGGGACACAACAGGAACTGCTCTTTCTCCCCCCGCCCCCCAAATGCACACGTTCTCCAGTATTAATTGTACATATATTTTATATAAAAACCATGGCCCAAAAAACATTCAAGGAAAACCTCATCCTGGTCAACATGGACCGTGAAGACTAACGAGAGCAGATCTTCTCCTTGCCTGCCTCTCCCTTTGTGCCGGTGTTCACCCAAGGCAGGGAGCACAGATATGCTCATGTAATTAGTACAGTTATGGAATCGTTACGCTGTTGTCCAGCAAACCAACTCCACAGCAGTTTTAGCCTGCGCTGGGTTATTCTGACTAAATACATCTCTAGCTCCATCTAAAGCAGGATGGGAGTCCACAGCAAGATTATGTCTCTCTACTCTGCTCAAGTGAGATCTCACCTGGAGTAGTGTCCAGTTCTGGGCTCCCCAGTTCAAGAGGAACAGGGAAATACTGGAGAGAGTCCAAGGGAGGCTACGAGGATGCTGGAGGGACTGGAACATCTCTGGTGAGGAAAGGCTGAGAGCCCTGGGGCTGTTGAGCCTGGAGAAGAGAAGCCTGAGAGGGGATCTTGGGAATGGTTCCAAATCTCTGCAGGGTGGGGGGCAAGGAGAAGGGGCCAGGCTCTTGTCAGTGGTGCCCTGGGATAGGATGAGGGGCAATGGGCACAAACTGGAACACAGCAAGTTCCACCTCAACATGAGGAGAAACTTCTTGACTGTGAGAGTGCTGGAGCCTGTGCCAGGCTGCCCAGAGAGGCTGTGGAGTCTCCTTCTCTGGAGCCTTTCCAGCCCCCCCTGGCTCTGTTCCTGTGTGGGCTGCCCTGGGTGACCCTGCTCTGGCAGGGGGCTTGGACTCCATCATCTCCAGAGGTCCCCTCCAATCCCCACCATTCTGTGATTCTGTCACACTGAAAGCCTCTGGAATTCTGTCTCCAATGTGACATGTGCTTCAAGAGGGGAGGCAATGCAGATTGCTGTTTTAAAACTTCTAATGGTTGCACTCAATGGTCCTCAAGGTCTTTTCCAACCTGAATGAATCTATGATTCGAATTAGAAATGAGATTTCTGCCCTGCTGGTCTTCAAATCTGTCCAGATCTGCCCAGATCCCCCAAATCTGTGGCACAGACTCCCGCTGCAGAAGCAGCTGGACCCCTGTGAGATGACCAAGATGTCTCCAGTGCTTCTGATAAATCCACTCAAGAAGCTAAACGTCAGGGGAAACAGCTTTCTTCAGAAGAGGGGCTACTCTGACAGCAACCCACTGGAAATGCCCTAAGAGCAGGAGGAGGAGGCTGGCTAGACACGAACCCGACGGCCACGGCATGTCAAACCCGGCTTGGGCAGCAGCTCTTCTGAGCCTCCCCAGAGATTTTTTCTTACCAAGGATTACTCTGAAGGTGAAACATCTGTAAAGATTCTCTCAAATGCACGTTACCAGCTCGGGGGGTGTAGAGACATTTCCCCTGGCATCAGAAACACCTCCTTCAGAACTTCAGCGCAAACGCGGCTGGATCTTCATCTCGGCGAGCTTGTCCCGTTTAGCTCGGGCCTCGTTGTAACTCCTCAGTGCTTAATTGTGTTAGAAACATCCACAACAGCCTTACATCCTTCACTGAACCCATGAACCTGGCAGCATCCAACGTTTCCAATCAGGATGTAGAACGGATGCGCTTTGCTCTCCGCACCCAGGAGCAGGAGCGAGGACACAGGGATTCTCCTCCTTTTAGCTACGCTAATGCTGTTGACACCAGTAGATGCACTCCTCATTTCTACTGGTACAGCTACTAAGTGCATCGTGGTGAATGTTTTGGGTGGGTCTGCACCCATCTGCAGAGCTGCAAACAGCCTGAGAGCGTGGAACTGACTACAGAGTTGGTGATTTTTGTACCTTAAACTATTTTTAACTCTGCTGTGTGCCGCCGAATCGACCGGCAGGCTGATGCCTGAGGAGGGTTTGGAGCAGAGCTGCAAGCAGCTGAGCTATTATCTTCAAAAGCAAGTTTGACCCTACTGAGTTGAGCTCATTGCCACCAACTGTTTGCCTCCTACAAAACTCTGCTTCCCATTCATTTGTGTTCTTTTGATGTTACCAAATCACAAACTGAACCCAAACCACCCGGCTGTCCTGAACGTTTGAAGCTCCACGTCCCTGTGCCCTTCTCGTATCCCACTCCCACCTCTGTATCCCCAGAACAGCACTATTCTGTCTTTTGTCCTACAGCTGTCCATGGAGAGGGACCTTGGTGTCCTGCTGGACAAGAAGTTCTCCATGGGACAGCAATGGGCCCTGGTGGCCGGGAAGGCCAATGGGCTCCTGGGGGCATAAAGAAGAGCATGGGCAGCAGAGCCAGGAAGGTTCTCCTGCCCCCTGCTCTGCACTAGGGAGGCAACATCTGGAGTGTTGTGTCCAGTTCTGGGCTCCCCAGTTCAAGAGGAACAGGGAAATACTGGAGAGAGTCCAAGGGAGGCTACAAGGATGCTGGAGGGACTGGAACATCTCTGGTGAGGAAAGGCTGAGAGCCCTGGGGCTGTTGAGCCTGGAGAAGAGAAGCCTGAGAGGGGACCTTAGGAATGGTTCCAAATCTCTGCAGGGTGGGGGGCAAGGAGAAGGGGCCAGGCTCCCAGTGTTACCCTGGGATAGGACAAGAGTTGATGGTCACAAACTGAAACACTGGAAGTTCCACCTCAACATGAAGAGAAACTTGACTGTTCCAGTGCCAGAGCCTGTGCCAGGCTGCCCAGAGAGGCTGTGGAGTCTCCTTCTCTGGAGCCTTTCCAGCCCCCCTGGCTCTGTTCCTGTGTGGACTGCCCTGGGTGACCCTGCTCTGGCAGGGGGGTTGGACTCCATCATCTCCAGAGGTCCCCATGGGATGTGCCCACGTCTCCAGCCTGCCAAAGTCCCTCTGGATGGATCCCTTCCCTAGGACACAGCCTGCTACCCAGTTTGAAGGAGAGTTAACCTCAGTGCTGGGTTCCTTAGCTAGGCAATGAAATCTCTCTCCACACCACCCCAAGCTGGCTGGAGAAGGTGTTGTGTGAAAGAGTGAGGCACTGGTACCATGGTGCTGGGCAAGTTTCACTGCACATTATTTCTCCTAAAGCTGGGAAGGAAACAGTTCCCTATATCCATCCACCTTACAGTTCCTTATACCTATCTTTAGTACATTTTAATCCGGAGATGAGAAATGTATTTATGGTTTTTAGGACATAAAATAAACCCCTCGTCACCCATTCCAACCCGTGGAAAACTTACTGGTACCATCAGTAATTCACAGTCCCAGTGTGAATACGACCAGGAGAGAAAACCTTGCAGGAAAATGATCTGGGGAGTTCCAGGATTATCTTGTTCAGAACTCACTCGGAGCAGCAGGCACGGCAGAGATGGCAACAGCTGTCCTACAGATGTCACGGCCACATCACAGAACCTGAAATCAAAGCTAAGGAAGCAGGACACCCTGCTATCAATGAGGAATTGTTCTCTGGGGTGTATCAACAAGGATGGGAAGATCCCATCTCCCGTCGAGGAGGGTCTCGTTCCCAGCGTTCCCTACAGGCAGGTGGCTCAGCCCCCTCTCCAAACAACGCGTCTCGCTGGGATAGCTGATGTGCGATTGTCTGCTTGAAAGAAGGGAGATGTGAAGGCTTTCCCTTTATACTCTGCTAGGAATATTCTTTAGTGCATAAACAGCCCGATGAAAACTCTTATCTTCTGCTGTTCTGCATCTCCGATTTTTTTCAGAGGTTGACTCAAAGAACTACATTCCTACTACGGAGTCATCAGACTTTTGATGCCTGTTTAACAACCGTTGGATCAGTGATGCTGCAAAGGCAACAAGTCTAGAATCATCGAATGGTGGGGGTTGGAAGGGACCCCTGGAGATGATGGAGTCCAACCCCCCTGCCAGAGCAGGGGCACCCAGGGCAGCCCACACAGGAACAGAGCCAGGGGGTCTGGAAAGGCTCCAGAGAAGGAGACTCCATAGCCTCTCTGGGCAGCCTGGCACAGGCTCTGGCACTGGAACAGTCAAGAAGTTCCTCCTCATGTTGAGGTGGAACCTTCTGTGCTCATGTTTATCCCCATTGTTCTATTGCTGGGCACTTCAGAAAAGAGCCTGGCCTCTTCCATTTGTCACCCACCCCTCAGATATTTATAGACATTGATAAGATCCCCTCTCAGGCTTCTCCTCTCAAGACTGAACAGCCCCAGCTCCTTCAGTCTGTCTTCACAGGGGAGATGCTCAAGTCCCTTCAGCATCCTCGTAGCCCCTGCTGGGCTCTCTCCAGTAGATCCCTGTCTCTCTTAAAGTGGGGACCCCAAAACTGGACACAATATCCCAGGTGTGGTCTCACCAGGGCAGAGCAGAGGGGCAGGAGAACCTCCCCAGATCTGCTGGACACAGTTTTCTTACTGCACCCCAGGCTGCCCTTGGCCCTTCTGGCTGCAAGGGCCCCTTGCTGTCCCCTGGAGAGCTTGCTGTCCACCAGGACTCCAAGGTCTTTCTCCGTGGAGCTGCTTTCCAGCAGGATGACCCCTGCCCTGAACCTGATGTTCTTCCTCCCCAGATGCAGGACTCTACTCTTGTCCTTCCTGAACCTCACGAGGTTCAGCTCTGCCCAGCTCTCCAGCCTGTCCAGCTCATGCTGACAGCAGCAGACTGCTGGTGTCCCAGCCACCCCTCCAGTTCCACATCACCACTGAAAACGCTGCTCCCCCCAGACCCAACGCGCACGGAAAGCGTTTCCAGGGGCTGGCTCTCACCCCCAGGAGCGAGTAGCGCGCTTGGAGACCCGCACCAAAGCCCTGCAGAAGAAGAACAAACCCCATTGAATTAACTCCAAGAATTAAAGCAACCTAACCAGTTTACAGAGAAACACTGATCTTAGTGTTTCTTATTTAAAATAAACTTCTCCAAAATATGGAATTTCTTAAATAATAATAAGTATTTTTAAAGTTTCTGTATCAATTTCTCTGCTTTCCTGCTCTGCTTTGAAGGAGCAGCTTCTAATGGCTCGGGAGACCTGCCCTGTGTCTCTGGGTGTCTTTGGGTGATCAGTTCTTTCTATAGCATCTCCAGTGCTGAGGTTTTCCAACTGGCACAATTTTTTACTGACTGCTTTATAGAATCATAGAACAGTTCCTGCTGGAAGAGACCTTCAAGATCATCCCGTCCAACCTTACTCCCAGCCCTATCAAAACCACTCAGCCCTGTCCCAGCCTGGAAAGGAACTGTCCTGTTCCAGGTCACAGATACATTTGTGCACGTAGACAAATATAGTTCTGGAGCCCCTGGTACAGGAAAGAGATGGACGTGCTGGAACGTGTCCAGAGCAGGGCCAGGAGGATGCTCAGAGGGCTGGAGCACCTCTGCTATGGGGACAGACTGAGAGAGCTGGGGTTGTTCAGCCTGGAGAAGAGAAGGCTCCAGGGAGACCTTCTTGTGGCCTCCCAGGATCTGAAGGGGCTACAAGAAAGCTGGGGAGGGACTTGTTAGGCTGTGGGGCAGTGACAGGACTGGAGGGGATGGATTAAAACTAGAGAGAGGTCGATTCAGGTTGGACATGAGGAAGAATTTCTTCCCCAGGAGGCTGGGGAGACACTGGAAGGGTTTGCCCAGAGAGGTGGGGGAAGCCCCATCCTTGGAAGTGTTTCAGGCCAGGCTGGCTGGGGCTGTGAGCAACCTGCTCTAGTGGGAGGGGTCCCTGCCCATGGCAGGGGGGCTGGAACTGGGTCAGCTTTAAGCTCCCTTCCAACCCTGAGCATTCTATGATTCCATGATACTAGCTCTAGGAACACTGTGGTCACCAGCACCACACCATGAGGGCAAATAAGAAAGCCATAAATGCGTGTAAAGCTCTTGGCAGATGTGCAGTGTGTGCAGAGCCACAGACCAAGCAGAACAACTCATCTGCTCAGGAAGAGCCCCAGCGAGCAGCAACGGCTTCCTGGAGACTGCTCTAGTGATGCAACAGGCGGATCCTCCTACCCAACGATGGCTTTTCAATGAACAATCTCCCAACAACAACCACTTTGAGTATAATTAAGTAATTAATTATATTTTCTAATCTATTAAGCCTTGATTGCTTATCAAAGCATTCAGCTGGATCATTTTCCTCTTGTCATTTCCAATTAATTTGGCCTTTCTTTTCCAAGCAGAGGAAAAAGTCTCGCAAACTTCCCGGGGAATCAAGGCTTTGCCGGAGCAGAAAGGGCAAACTCTAGGATTCAAAGTCCAGTTACCTATCAGGTGGTGATGTGCACGTCACTCCACACACCCGAAAGCAAGGAAATATGAAGTGCTTATCTTTCCCATTAGGGAGAAACTCATAAAGGCAGCAACGCTTTTATGGCTCTAATAATCCCCGAGGCTCCGCGGTCGCATTCACCACGGTGCAGGATTAAACACAGCAGCATGGGGTAATTAGCACGAGCAGGAATTAAACTCATCTGGCATCACATCTGCAAATCGATACAGACTGATACGCAACGTTCCCAAGTGCTAATTAACAAAAATCAAAACTACCAAGATGTTTTCAGAGGGCTGAAGCTCGCCCGGCTCCATCAGGGTCTGGGGGATTACTCAGCTCCAAGAGGACTGGAAATCCAGCCCATGTTTCAGTGCTGGCTGTTCAAAATGAGCACGTACTCCATGCTTTTCACACAAAAGAACCTTTTTTTTTTCCTCTTTTTCCCATTAATTTGTCTTGGGACTTTAAATAAGGATAGAAAACAAGTGAGTGCCCAATATGGGGCAAGAAAAACGCAGTTGCTGCAGATCCCTGTTGTATTTGGGAAGGGTCTGTTTGGGAGAAACCCCCCCCCCCAGAAACATGGCTTTGAAAGCACTGCTCCAACTTTTCCACCCTGGATTAGGGTCACGAGGCATTTAATAAGATGGGAGTTCCTTGGTCTAAGAATACACTCTGCTTTGTTATGTTTGATCTCACGGAAAGGAAAAAAACATAAATCAATACCACCAGAGACAGAAGACAGCAGGGCTGCTTGTGGTGCAGGGAACTAAAAACCCTGCAAGCAACAGCCTTGAATAAAATTTCACCACTGCAAAAACTCAGAGGAGGGCAAATTTGCCAGCGATGACACGACAACACTTGGAAACAAAGGATTATCCCCTTGGGTTGGGTCTGAAGCACAGCTTCAGATTCCCTTACCTCCCCTCCACTTGCATTAGCAGCACATTACAAGCCTCTTTGCATGTAGTCATCTGTTAAACTAATAAAAGGTAAATGAACCAGGTTTCCTTCTCCTCGATCCTTGTCCAGCTGGACCAGGAATGGTTTTGCATTACATATGGTCCACGCAAGCAAGAGATTGATCACCCAGTCCCTTGGGGGTATATAATCCAGACATAAACAACCTGGCCGTAAACGAAGCGCTCTGCTGTACATAAAGAACTACACACGAGGTACTACATCTCAGATACGTAGTACATACGAGATACACGTTATAATCTCAAATAAATGCCATGCAGAAAGAAATGTTTGTGATTCCTACGTGAGAAAGCGTGATCCCTACAGGAAATCAGGTGTAAAACAGCCCTGAGAGGGGAATTTTTCTCTCAGATGAAAGAGGATAATCTGTTGGTATGGATGCAAAGTTTCACTGCTGTCTTGTGACAGCAGAAGATGTGGATTGTCTGGTTATTTTTTCCTTCTGAGAAACGCCACGATCCCTTGGGTGCATGCAGCAGGAGGGATGCTGACACATTTCCCTCCAGCTCTGGAGCTCTGACAGTTCGACGCTGGTTGTGGAATTACATGTTCCCAGTTCAGCACTGGGATGCTCTTCCTCAGGACCCTGCAATCTCGCATCCTTTCCTGCATCTGGAAGAGCCTCTGCAAATCTAACACGATGCATCAGAGCACCTAAGGTGTCTTCGTTGGGCAAGGTGGATAAAGTTACACTGCAGTTGGGAGAACAGGGCTGGAAAATTACCCGGCTGGGTGCTGATACATCACACATAAAGTACAGTCAAATGGAATAAACCAGAGAGAATTAACTGCACTCACTTCTGAGGATAATGATTTGAAAAGATGCTTCATAAAATAATCTGTAAAGCTAATTATGCTTTTATGGCAGGTGATGATTTAGCCTTACTAGCTATAGGGGAGTGGACCATCGGAGCTGATCCTTGCTGAAGACACAAGCTGCATTCCAAAACAGTGCTGTTCAAACTCGTCCGACTCTGATGCGTCATTGGGTGACAATTAAAACACCTCATGTAAACTTTACTACCTCTCCCATTCCCTGAATCATTTAGATGCACGGACTCATTCGATTTACTAACCAACAAAAGGGGCTCAGGAAATACCTTGCAAAAACATCACTCACGTGAACAGATTTCAGCAATCCCAGCAAACGTTTCTGATGTTCTCAAAATTGATTTTCCTTGTGCCTCGGTCTCACCCTCACCGACCCAACCCTTTCCCCAGCTCTTTCTGTGCATCTGCTATTTCACATCAGCTCGAGGCAAAGGGTTGTGCTGTAGCTTGGGCTGACAAGAAACCTAGAAAGCTTTTAGCCTCGATTAAGGGTGGCTGCAAAAATGCAGGAAATGGGGACCTAAAGGGATTCTCAGGGATGGAATTGATGTCTCCAAGGCTCCGCGTCTCATCATATGTCACAGGGAAGTATCGGAGAGGTAGAAGCCTAAATGGTTTAGCCTTGAGACCCAAAGTCTGCCCTCCTAGGACCTGAATCTTACCTCAGGTGAGTGAGGAAACGTGAGGGTCAAGAGAGCCAGAACTGTGTCAGGAGACCTTGGCACTGCCATCAGGGTTCTCCGGGGTGTTTCTGAGCAATACTTGCTGTACCTCTTCCAAACTACAATCCACTCTTAAACCTCGTCTTCTACCAGAGCCTCTTACTTGTACTTTTCATGACTTTGGGGCCATGCCGTTGATCTTTCCTTTTCTAACGTAATAAAAATTTATGTTGTTCAACCTGAAAAACTTCACCACTGCTTTGCCTTTTTCTGGACCTGTAGTTAATGCACAGGTAATCCAGGCTCACTGCAGACACAGACTGAGAGCTGCTGGGCTGCGCTGCCTTCCTGGAGATTTATTCATGTTCAAGTTACACAGAACACAAGCCAGTTACTTAAAGGAAAGATCCATGCAGCTGAAGACAAATGGAAGGATTTGACCTTGATATTGTTCCTGTGAGACAGCCAAGGCCTGTCAGGCGAGAAGCAGATTTGCTCAGCTGATGTATTTGATCATCTTTACTACACCAGTGCTCAGGAACGCTCGTACTGGGGGGCAGGATGGGATGGGACAACGTGTATGGCAGAAATTGCCTTCCCTTCTTTGTCCTTTTTATTAGTTTCTTTCTAAAAAAAAAAATAACTAAATCAAAACCCAAGGGGACCATCAGCACTGGAAACCAGTTAAAATAAGGCACAGTAGCTATTTTCTCTACATCCCAAACAAAACTTCAAGACATCTGACTGCAGTGTAACGCACTAACAGCTCCAGACAAAGCCTTCAGTGATACCCATTTTCTGCTCTAAATAGTCCATTACACTTCCTTAATTAACCTACTTATTTTGAAGTATTAAATTATAATACTTTCCTATATTAATTAATATATTGAGGGTGACGGAGCCCGGAACAGGCTGCTCAGAGAGGCTGTGGAGTCTCCTTCTCTGGAGCCTTTCCAGCCCCCCTGGCTCTGTTCCTGTGTGGGCTGCCCTGGGTGCCCCTGCTCTGGCAGGGGGGTTGGACTCCATCATCTCCAGAGGTCCCTTCCAACTCCCCCCATTCCATGATTCTACTATACAGAGTACTTCAAGATCTAAACCCTTTCCAGAAGGACTTAAGCAAAGTTGTACCCTCCTCACTTCTCTGTGGGCTTCAAACAGGGTCTGGAAGAGACAGATGAAGATAAACCAGCTCCAGGTTGCAACTTCTCCAAGAGCTGTAATCACCTGCCAGAGATAAAGAAGGGACAGACCCCCAGTCTGTATGAGATTATTTTCTCACTTCCAACCCCTGAGTAGCCCAACCACACTGGAGGAGGACTGGGGTATTTCATCTGGTCGGGAGGCTGGCCAAAAAACCAATGCCATGCGGTGAGCAGAAGGGCTCCGTACTCCCCTTCCTGGGTGAGAAAGATCATCCCATCTGGCCATTCCTGAACTGTCCACCCCCTCCTTTCCTTCCCCCCAAAACAGGTTTCCTTTTAGGAGCCTCTGATCTTGCACATGGGAACGATCGTTCCCCTGAAGTGACAAGTGAACGCTTTGGCTACTAACGATGCAGAGGTTGGTCCTGTGCTGTCCTCATGCTAAAGGAAGGGGCACAAAATACTCAGCTCTTTGAAATCGCTGCTTCTTGGCTCCAGAGTGGAAACTTAACCACAACTGAAAACTTCCTCAAGAAAAATCATCAATCTATGCCTCAGATGCAGCTTGGTAGAGAAATTCATTTGTCCATCGATGCCAGAGCAAACAGGGTTTCTCATCCTTCGTCTTGGAAGTCATTCATTTAAAAACAGATATATAGATATATTGCCATTTTCGACTGCTGAAACAATGCACTGGAAAGACAGTTAAAACTGCCTCTGGATACTAAATAAACTTTCCTGCCTTCCTGAGTGAGGTGAATGCAAAGAGATGAAGCAGTAAATCCTGCCCGTGGCATGCCAGCTCCATCTTACGCTGGCACGCCAGCCTCTGAGACTGTATCTCACCCACTCCAAGGAAACTCTACCTCAGAAACCTCCTGATTAAATACACTGAGAAAGATTCATTGTCTCTCTGTTACATCTGTGCGCATCTGCAAGCTCTGAGGTCTGTATCCAGAGTGTGAGATACTGACAGTGCTATCAGAGAGGAGAATTTCAGCTGATGTCCTGAGCAGCTTTCAACAAGCACTTCAGCAGCAGAGAGAGAGAAGCCATACGGAGCAAGTTGCACTGCGTCACTTGAACTCTCCCAGGTCACTCTTCCAGAGAAAGTGGTTTTAGAAACGTGGCTGCAGAGATTTGTAATCTGAAGTGCATGAAATCATAATCACATTAATACCTGCTATGTCCCTCTGCAGAGCTAGCCCAGTCCTCTCCATCCTCAACACCTACAACCTGGAGGTCTGGATTGGTGCCAGGCACACGCCAGGCTCAGCTGCCTTCGCCTGCACGTATAAAACAGACCCTGAAACAGTGAGAAACGGGCAGATCAGCTCTGGTACCTTAGGCACCTGCAAAGCACAAGAGGTCCACATCCCATTGTTGTAACACTCTTCCCTCCTCCTCATCATCCTACTTCCCAAACTTGTTCCAGCACATCAAGCAGAAAACACAACTTGGTTTTTTTTAAGTTTCTTTAAAAAAAATAAACCCTTATATTTTCCATACATCTACAGAGAAAGCATCATTTTACAGAGGCTAAGCCTGCTCCCCGAGGAACAGCGACAGCTTTTAGGACTCGTCGTTTGGATTTATGTCACGGAATGGCAGAGTTTTTCAATCACATCGCCTAAGAGCTAGAGATAAGATAGGCCCAGAAAGGGAATTACACGGGATATACTCTGCTAGAATTTGGCTTTATGGCTAAAGAGGGAGGGGAAAAAAAACCAAACAGTCAGAGGCAGCCACCGAAAGCCTGAGTGATTTTAAGATTTCATCTTTAAAACAACTTATTTCTTAGGAGTCAAAATTGGGATGACGTTTCAGAAAGCATCTCCATGGCTTAAAAGCTTCAGTCTGGTTGTCAGACCTGACTTAAGCACTCAGACTTCAGTTTGTATTTTGTCTACATGAAGGAAAGCAGCTGAGATTTTGGGGGTTTGGGGGTTTAGAGCTTATTTTCCTTGGCTGCTTTTTAATAAGAGAGGCCACTCACTGCCTACCCACACCTGAAAAGGAGCCTTTATATTCCTGACCACTTCAAAAATGACGATAGAATAGAAGTACCCCTATAGTACCTGGCACGAGGAGCCCTGATGCTAATGGGGGTCTCTGTCCGAGGGTGAGGACTGACCAGTTCCATTCAGAATGGCAGCAAACCAGGGGCAGGTTCCTCAGACCTGCTTTCTCCAAGTCCCATCCTCTAACCGTCAGTGTGACAGCTGCCTCTGGCTGAGTGACATTTTGGGTGTAGAAAGAGAAGAGACAGCCATCCACGACACCGAGTCACGGGAACGGCTACAAAAGTGATATTTACACTACTCCAGGCTTGAGGTGCTTCAAGGGGAGGCTTTTTCCTCCCAGACAGTCGCCCTGTGATAGGACAAGAAGCAATGGTAGCAAGGTGGAACACAGCAAGTTCCACCATGAGGAAAAAATTCTTCCCTGTTCCAGTGCCAGAGCCTGTGCCAGGCTGCCCAGAGAGGCTGTGGAGTCTCCTTCTCTGGAGCCTTTCCAGCCCCCCGGCTCTGTTCCTGTGTGGGCTGCCCTGGGTGACCCTGCTCTGGCAGGGGGGTTGGACTCTATCATCTCCAGAGGTGCCTTCTATCCCTTAACAGTCTGTGATTCTGTGACCAAGGGCTGAGGAAGGGCTGCAGTGGTAGCAGGAGTTGATGCCACAACAGGTAGCAAAGGTCTCCTGTCTTTGCAAGCTCCCATCTACGGTGCCGCTGCTCTGCTGGCCTTTCTTTCTTCTGCACAGGTAGGGCCAGATCTGCTGTTTGGTTCTGCACACAATGAGGTTTTCTTTTCCAATCGAAACTGCCAGCAGAGGAGAGAGAGTTAGAGTATTATCACCCGGGCTGGAATATGCCCAGAAGCAGCTCCCTCCCTTCTCGTTAGAGGAAGGAGAGAAGGAAGCAGGCGCTCGTTTCTGAGATGCACATAACGGAGCAGAACTAAACACGGAAGAATCTGAATGCAACGTTCATCTCTAGGAACTTGTGAAGGATGCACCAGGTCTCGAGCTGCACACAGACCTTCCCCTGCTGCAGGAGGCTGCTGCTGTTGTTTGAGCAGGGGAAGTGCATCCCAGCCCCCGACCCAGACACTGTCTCATTCCAATCCATTGATAGCAAATGTCATTTGCCCGCAAGCACAACTCAGCCCCTGGATAAATAAGCCCCAGTTCAGGCTGGGGGGAAAAAAAGCTGCTTTTCGGTCTAGGTCAAAACTGGAAGCTCTGGAGCTGCCCAGGGAAGCTGCTCCAGGAGACAGCAGCACAGCAGGGCTTGGAGAGCACGGGTAGAGGCCAGGGCAGCCCCAGTCTCCCCGGGCAGCAGCTGGAGCTTGGAGCCGATGCTGGCACCGCAGCCACGTGCCCCAAGGGCCGCGGGGTACAGCGGGCACCATCTGCCCTTCCCGAGGGCTACGTTTGCTTCTGCTGCACCTGCTTTTGCTGGCAAACAGACTCCCAGCTCACGGTGAGCTCAGTCAAGCCTTCTCTACACACGGGGCCCCCAGAGAGTCCGACACCGGCCTGACTCCACAGGCAGGAAATTGTAGGTTTCAATGGCCCGACGACTCCCGGAACGAGCAAAGCCATTTGCAGGAAGCGTCCGGAGGAGACATTTATTCCTTCAACTCCGACGTGCTCCCTGCAGCCAGCACCCCTCGGGTAGCCCAGCAGCCCAACGGATCCTCCTCGGGCTCAGCATCGCGAGTAAAACGCTGCGAAGCCACCGGGGAAAGCCCCCGCTCCGGCCGCTCCGCCGGTTCCTCTCCCGCTCCCCTCCCCTCCTCTCTCTCTGCTTCTATAATTAAAAAAATGGACAAGCTTCCATGCAGGCTACTGAGCGTGCCTGCCATCCACAAACCCAATTTCACACCCTGACAGCCTAATTAATCTTCTTCTTTTGTTTCAATAGCATACGGTCTCCGCTCAGCTGTGGAATATGGTGGAATCTTGCTGAGAGCACATCTGTCAGGACTGCAGTGTGAAGGGAGGAATACAGTGGGGTCTGGTGAGATTCTATCTGTATTTATACAGCTCCGTGCCTCCCCGGCGCTCCGGACGCACGGAGGCTACAACAAGCTAGGTAGTGATGTCCTGAATTTTGAGAAACACCTGTGATCCCAGAGACTCCAGCATCAGAATGCAGCAGGAAAGCTGTCGCTTTACCCGGGGAGACAGCATCGCTCCCCCTACGCAGGTAGAGAAAGATGATGCGACTCGGCCAAGGTCACCCAGAGGAACGGTGACAGAGCTGGGAATCCTAGAATGGTCAGGGTTGGAAGGGACCTTAAAGCTGACCCAGTTCCAACCCCCCTGCCATGGGCAGGGACCCCTCCCACTAGAGCAGGTTGCTCACAGCCCCAGCCAGCCTGGCCTGAAACACTTCCAAGGATGGGGCTTCCACCACCTCTCTGGGCAACCCCTTCCAGTGTCTCCCCAGCCTCCTGGCGAAGAAATTCTTCCTCATGTCCAACCTGAACCAACCTCTCTCTAGTTTTAATCCATTCCCTCCAGTCCTGTCACTGCCCCACAGCCTAAAAAGTCCCTCCCCTGCTTTCTTGGAACTAAGTCAACGGCTCGAATCGTGAACTCAACTCCTAAGAAACCCTTTGCCCTTGTTTTCCTGGGTCTGCCTTCCCCCTTTCCTTCCAGGGTGGTAATTCTACCAACCACTGCCCCACCATTAGCGCTCCTACAGAGCTGTGAGACTGGAAGCCCTTATTCTGAGAGCCTCCTGCTGAGAGCCAAGCAGTGAACTGAGACACGCGCTCACAACCAAGTTCCACCCGAATGAAACCAAGACCAATCTTTTGTTCAGTCTTCACCAAGGCATGAAGAACTTCTTAGGTCCTGCGTTAGCTGCCCACCCTCTAACCAGCGGTACCCTGGGGTGCCAGCGATGTGAAAAGGTTGACTAAAAACTGACTAAACCCATCAGCAGTTGGTCATTCCTGTGAGCAAGGACATCCCAGCCTGTGCCAAGTCCTGGTCTGCTTACAGCGCTGAAGACTTCTCGGGTTTTATCATGTCTCATAATATTTGTTTATGTTCTTAATACTTCAGTTTCTGATACCACGAAGTTACGAGATTACCACAATTTTCACCGAAGAAAAGGTTTCAAGACCTTTCACCTAGAACATGACCACGAAGCAAACCCTCAAGAGCCCCAAAGAAATTAAGGACTCAAAAGAAATCGGAGTGTCATGGTCTTTAGATTGGGGTTGGAGGCTGGTGTTTGAACATCCAGGGTTGTCAGCGCCGCACTTAAATTACTTCACCAGAAAATAATGAAAGGTCACAGGATTTCAATCAAGATCCTCAGCCGGTATCAATCTTGTCTCTCTACAGAAGCACTTGCTGCCATATAGACTCGTACCTGCTGCAGTCAGGTTCAATTTATAGCTTCAATATCAATCAATAAAACCTGGTGTCTGGGTTTTAAATACGCGAGCTAAATTTGTCTCTGCTTCAAGGGACCTGCAGCCACGGTACCTTCGGTGCAGCTTCTTCACTGACGCCGACGGAGAACCTGAGCTGCATCTGGGAGCTTTCTAAAGGCAGAAGCTCCGTGGGTTTTTATTTTTTTTCCAAATTGGCTGCCTACATTTCTGATAATTGCTAAAGAAATTATTTGGCTAATGAGCAGCGATACCAAGCACTTTCAAGGGGAGCTACAGTGATAATTAGGAAGACAAAAAAGGGGGAGGGGAGGAGGAAGAACTTTCAGGTTCTTTAGGATAATTATAATTTGCGTCAACTAAGACAAATATTTCAATTTTGGGCAACATGTGCCTTCAGAGTAACTGTGGGCTGCTTTAGTCACAACATGCCACGGGAAGTAGTCTGATCCGATATTTGCAGTCATACAATTAAAGCTGGCATGTAATAATTAGGAAGGCAGGTGTACTCAACACATACTACACCGTTTCTCACTGGCTGTTGTCTCACGTTAGCCCATCCTGGCTTAAGTGATCACGGAGACAGAACATGACTGCTGGCAAATACCCGACGGATACAAAACAGAGGATGGGGAAACATTATTTATGGTGGGGATGATCAAGAGCAACGTGAAGTGAGTGAGAGGAACTGGAAATGAGTAAGTGGGGAGAATCTCCCTGACATGCTCTCCCGATGGAGAAGAGCAGCTGGGGAACTAACCCATGGGAGACAACCAAGGTATTCTTAGGCACCCCAATGCCACCAGGCACCCTGGAAGTGGAGCATGACCTACAGAAAAGCCACTGTGATATATGTGGGTCATATTCTAGAATGTACACAGCATACTCTAGCGTGTATACAGTACATCCCGTTACGCTCCCAAAGCATCACTGAATCATCAAATGGTGGGGGCTGGAAGGGACCTCTGGAGATGATGGAGTCCAACCCCCCTGCCAGAGCAGGGGCACCCAGGGCAGCCCACACAGGAACAGAGCCAGGGGGGCTGGAAAGGCTCCAGGGAAGGAGACTCCACAGCCTCTCTGGGCAGCCTGGCACGGGCTCTGGCACTCTCAGAGTGAATGACAAAGTTTACCTCTCCTCGAATGTAGTATTGTATTTCCCTGTTTTTTTTCTTGATATTAATAGATTTTTTTTTCATTCAGGTCCTAGAACACAAGGTTGAACTCTACCTTCTCCCTCTCTACTCTGCTCCTACCTGAACTAGCATCATCCTGTCTTCCAAGTTATTTTTTGCAGTGAGCAAAGCTGAATTTTTGTCGATCTTTCTGCCTCTGAACAAAACCCATCCTGAATACCAGGAGCACATCTATGACCAGGGGAGTCCCTTGCAATTCTGACGCCCGCTAATCCTGACAAAACCATCGCTCAAAGAACAGTTATTGCTACCAATAATAAACATGCAGTTCTACTGTCTTGGAGAAAATTCATCCCTTTGTTAGGCAAGCTCCCCTGTCAGCGAAACCCTGTGCTAATGAGAGCTGTAGTTCACATGTCAGAGCGCGGTGGAACAATTAGGAGGTCTGTCCTACTTCATAAATACCAATATTGATAAAGTAGTAGAACCTAACATCCCATTAGACATCTTTATGGTTCCTAAGAACTTCCTGAGTTATATGAAGCGGGCTAAGCAGTTAAAAAGGAGCATAAACTCTCAAGCTTCAAGCCAACAATCAAGTGCTTGGAGTCAGGAAGAAAATGTCACCTCCAGAGCCGGTCATCATATAATTGTCTGCAACAGGATTTATTTTTTTTTATCATCTAATTCTGCAGTCTCTAACACTAACGAACTACACACACAATTCAACTAATTCTAAATGGTTACTTTTATGCCTCCCACTAAAAGAGAAGGTTTTTCAACGCTACCCGGGGCATTTAGATGCTAAATTCTCATAAAAATTAATGGGAAACGAGCCTCCTAATTCCCTAAGTGTCTTTGAAAATCTCAGACCAAACATATACAAAACCTATTAATTCTGAAGGCTCCTAATGCACTTCACGAGCATCACTGGTTCTATACAGAACACATTTCACTGAAATGTAGCTACCTCTGTGATGAAACATGGCCCAGGAACACTACATAAAAGTTTAAAGGCTGGAAGTGAGGAATACCCAGGGGGAACTGGGTGAAACTTAATGGTCTGTGATATACAGACCTTCAGAGTAGATGATCAAATGGTCCCTTCTGGCCTTAGATGCTATGAAATTCAAGTGACAACACAGCCAACGGAAAGTTCAGGAAGACCTGGGAAGGTGAGGTGGGTGTCTGAAGGAGAAACGCAGTTCCAGTTTCAGTCAAAAATCTTCTCAAATCCCACCTGCCCCAAGCTACAACTGCCAGAATGTCACAATTTACTCTACAGGCTCACAGACTGCTCCAGAGCAGTCAGGAGCTCACCTTCTACACTTCCTTTAAAGGAAACCTGGACCAGCAACTCCACGAGGCAGAGGTGAGCTGATGAATGAGTGTTTATATGGCCCCCACTACAAGACTGGTCCCAGTGGCCACGTGCAACTTGTCACCACTTCTAACTCCTGTGGCATTGAAAAGTACGTGCAAAACCAGAGTGCTTCAAGATAGCAAATGATGTTTCCTCTGAACAGCAAGAAAACAACTGTCCTCTTTCTGCCTGTGTTATTTCTCCATCATTTCTTGGTGTTCTTCACCAACATTTTCCTGCTGATATTGATACTGCCACAAAGGCAAATAAAATACTGCATGGGAAAGGCTGAATAAGTGCAATTATGGATGAATATATTGCTTGGGGCATACTTAAAAGGATTATCATTTCATTACACCAAAAATTGTAATAATTACATCCACAATTTTTTTCCACTTACTTATTTTCAGCCTGTTATGGGTCCTCTTTGGAAAAGCAAAATTGGTGCTTGCAGCTTTGACAGCAAAGGACAAAAGCCTTGACAGGACATAATGCTTCTCTAAGAATAATTAAATCAAAGTATGGTGTAAATCCCAAGGGTGCCTCTCCATTGGTAGTATTTCTGTCAAGAATCTTCAAAACCTTAAATCCAATATTTGCAATTTATGGGTTTCCCCTATGGTTTCAAGGTGAGGCAGCTGTAGCAACGCTTTGGCACTTCTCTCCATCTCCCCTCTGCTTTTAGTCCAATAAGCAGTAGAACACATCTCTCACGTGCCGCGGTACACGGAATTTCTGTCTGAACAAACACAGGCAGGAGGGTTACAGATAAAAAAAGAAATCCCCATAAGCCTGTAAACCCCGTAAGATGGGCAAACATAAATACAGTAGGAATATTAATTGTTTATACTGCAATCTAAATGTTAGATCAATAGGGGCCCCAGGCAAGGTCAGGAGCAGGTATCAGGAGATATCACAAACGGAGAGGTAGAACAGAACTCTCATTATCTTTGCTTAAGAGTAGGCAACTGATGCACAAAAAGGTTCAGTAAGTCACCCGAAATTATCCAGGTTTCTGGGAGAGAACTACCAAGCCCTGTAACGAAATGCCCTCCAGTCAAATATGACTGAGGGAAAGAGGAGATGCAAGAGATGACCTTGTTTATTCTCCCAGCTACATCAACATGAGGAAGGGGCATCCCTACCTGCAGCAAAAAGAAGGGAAAAAAGGGTATTTTCATGGAGAATCTTCTAAGGTTCCTTCAACCCCTCTGACAGCCACCACAGGAATCATCAGCTGGTAACAGCAGGATTGTAGATGCCATGGTATTTGATCAGAAGAGCTGCTGGTTTAGTCCAAGTTAATAATGCCCCCCCAAAGACACCCACCTCTTCAACAGCCTCAAGTTCTCCTTCGACCCCAAGCGTCTGCACACTTGGCTGCATTCTGAACCTCTCTGGCTGCTCACAGCGCTGAGAAGAAACCTCCTCTCCGGACCTTTGGGATAAATGGTGGATCTGGGAATTGTTTTCCCGTTCCCGCAGCCGCTGCTAACAAAGGCGTTACTCTATTGACCTCTCCCACTTGGATTTCCCTTCATCTGCACGTGTAACTCCACGTCCTTTAAAACATTTCCTCTGTCCCTCCTGCGGGTTTAACAGCTCGAGTTGCGCTGTGATCTTTGCTTAAGAGAAGCCGCTGAAGCGACGGATTCGAAATGTTCCAATCCAAGTGGTCATGGCTGGATGAAAATCCAGTTTATTCAGGAACCCTGCCACCCCAGCGTGCGACCGCATTCATTTCTGAAACCGTTGCTGCCTGATGGGTTGAATAATGAAACCGCAGAAACATCAGCTTTGAAGATGAAGAACATAAGGGGCCCCAGTTTGGCTAGTTTTAATAAAATAGCCCTTAACGTCGTTTAGGAGACAAACAGCTCCTCCAAGGCGGCCCAGATCGACACGCTGAGCTCGTGTTTCACCTTCATAGGTCGGCTCCAGTGGTGTGCCAAGACAGTAATTGCTGGTAGACCTTGTCCACCTTGGGATTTTGCCTCCCAAGACGAAGCCCCGAGGCCAGCGGCTCGGCTGGCAGGGCTGAACGCTGCCGCTGCGAGCAGGGGAGGCAGCTCTCCCAGTTCACACCACCCAGCTCGGCCCAGCTGCGGGACTGGGGAGCAGCGACCTGCAGCCCTGGGGATGATGCCCCGGGGACCTCGCCAGGCCCGGGTTCCTGGCATACAAATCCAACACAGAACCATAGAACTGCCAGGGTTGGAAGGGACCTTAAAGCTGACCCAGTTCCACCCCCCCTGCCATGGGCAGGGACCCCTCCCACTAGAGCAGGTTGCTCACAGCCCCAGCCAGCCTGGCCTGAAACACTTCCAAGGATGGGGCTTCCACCACCTCTCTGGGCAACCCCTGCCAGTGTCTCCCCAGCCTCCTGGGGAAGAAATTCTTCCTCATGTCCAACCTGAATCGACCTCTCTCTAGTTTTAATCCATCCCCTCCAGTCCTGTCACTGCCCCACAGCCTAACAAGTCCCTCCCCAGCTTTCTTGTAGCCCCTTCAGATCCTGGGAGGCCACAAGAAGGTCTCCCCGGAGCCTTCTCTTCTCCAGGCTGAACAACCCCAGCTCTCTCAGTCTGTCCCCATAGCAGAGGTGCTCCAGCTCTCTGAGCATCCTCCTGGCCCTGCTCTGGACACGTTCCAGCACGTCCATCTCTTTCCTGTACCAGGGGCTCCAGAACTGTATTTGTCTACATGCACAAATGTATCTGTGACCTGGAACAGGACAGTTCCTTTCCAGGCTGGAAGAGCCCAGTGAGACCTGGAGGACAGCAGTGCCTGTGTGAGGTGGCTGCGTCATTCCAGTAAGCTTTTACTGGTCAGCCAGGTGCCAAAAAAAGCGAGTCCTAAGCTAAACCAGTGATCTACCAGGTCAGTTCATGTACAGGTGGAAAAGACTGGACTGGAAAGGTAAGATAACATTCTGATTTCATCTACACTGACGCACGACGTGAGCTCTCTGCCGTTCTCCATCTCCCCGGGATCGCAGCCGAGCTCAAGGGCTCTTATTTTAAACCTCACAGAAGTCAAGAGAGAAAACACCAGAGCAGAAAGAGAGCAAATAATCATATAGAGGGGGAAAAAAAGAGAAGTATTTATTTTTCTTCTCCACAAAAGCTTCTAGGCCAGCTTTGCTGGGGCTCTGTCCTCACAGCCCTGGGGAGGCTGAAGGACCTTGCAGGGTAAGCTCTGCGAGCATCCCGGGCCTGAGGTGGGGTGGGCAGCACCCTGCTGGACATGCCCAGGGAAAGATCACACGGCAGCAATTCAGGGAAATAAAATCCTTGTGCTCTAACTGCTACAAAATGCTGAACAAGCTGCGAGTAATGAATGAGGTATCATATTTGTAACTACTTAGCAGATACACTAAGACAATTACAGTGATGAAAGCCACGCAGGCAGTGCTGTACACCAGAGTTATTTTGCAGAAGTCCATAAATAAGTCATTTGACTCGGTAAAGCACTCGGGGACGGCTCAGGGATTGGAAAGAGCATCGACAAAAGGAATCTACAGGTACACACGTGGCTTATTATATTGCAAGCACAAGCAATTCCATACCTTCCTCCATGTATTTACATCGCAGTAAAGAGAGGCTATGGATGGATGGCTCATGGCCCCAGCCACTTATCTTCTGACTAGAGAACACTGTTATTGTGTTCAGAGGGAGCCACGTTCACAGCTACTCTGAAAAGGTGTGTCCTGCTTTGAGTGAGAACAGAACTAAAGACTTTGGAATGCCACCAGAACAGGTGGTGACACCTGTTGAAGAAGCCCCACCATATAATCAGTTATCAGATGATGATAGGCAATATGCAATTCTGTCTCTGGGCTCCTCTCCCCTCTTGGGCTGCTTGGCCAGCTTGGCTTGGCTCGGCTCGGCTCCTCTTCTGCTCCCTTCCTCGCAGCATCCCAGGAGGCCTCTGTCCGTCCTGCCTTCGATCCCGGGCTGTGTTCCTGAACCCAGCACCAGAATCCAGCCCCTGAACACAGCTCCCGGCTGCTGCGGGGCCCAGGCTGGGACTGCCCCGGTGCCTGCTCCACAGCACCAGTGCTGACGGGGATGGGATCACCATCAGGGGCTGGGTTCCAGACTGGTTTGTATAGATTTGTATAGAGTCCATGTTTATAGTTATTAATTTCCTTTTCATTCAAGCTGTTCCAGGTCTCTTTTCTAATCACTGAGTCTTTCCCTTCCCCTCTGGGCAGGGAGGGAGGGGGGTTAACAGAGAGCGGCTGGTACAGGTCTAAGGGGCCACCCTGACCCTGACCCGTGCCAAGGTGACAGGAAGGGAGAGAAGCAGCCTGCTAGACAACGTCCCGTCTACGCTCCAGAATGTCAGGTTGACAGTAAACCTCCAAGAGTCCTTCCATAGGGGCTGGTGAACAGGGAAGATGAAAGGATGAAGTGACGTGTAATGGGACAGAAAATCAGGACCAGGGGCCATTAAAAGTATCCGCTTAAAAGATTGCTGAAATACATTAACACACTCATCACGGGAGAGATGAAGGTATTTGTAAAAAAATAAATTAAATAAAATCGAAACCTCCTCAGCAGATGCTTGTCAAAAACTTTTAAGGGACAGGGAGTTTTTGAGTCCGTTGGGAAAGGATCTTTACTATGCACTGCTTAAGCAGCTGCAGGTACAGATACAGCACTGCTGTGACCCCTGACCTGCTGAAGGGCCATCTCCCTCAAACAGATGACTTGTAATCTCTTGAAAGCATCTAATGATCACCAGCTCACCTCTCATAACCTACTAACAGGTGAGCTCTCAGTAGAGCTGAGATCCAAAAACCCAGCTAAGAGATAGCACGGGGACTCCGGTGGGACACTGCCTCACAGTTCCCTGCTATTGTTCCGCTCCTTGTTCCCTCCTCACACCCAAACCACTGTAAAAAGCACAGAGCTCCCTCGGGAAATCAAGGGGCAGTTTTTAATTCTCTTTGGTACCAAGAGGGCTGAGGGAAAGACTGATGGAGAACATTATCGAGCTCAGAGATAACAAAAGGATTCTACTCCTCAGATCTCTTAAGGCAAGGATGGAGATGACCCTGAGACAGGGAACTCATAACACGTTCAATTGCTGCTGCACTTGAACAAAGTCAGAAGGCCACTGTGGGAAGGAGGAAATGTCTCCAGTGAGGCTGTCCCCCGGTGGCCTCGCCAAGAGAGCTGAAACATCACCACTGAGAGGGTTCTGTCTGCACACAACGCAGAGGAGAACCACTGACCACGAGCAGCAGACCTAGAAGAGCAGACTTCCAGCACAATATCATTACTCCAGCTCCAGCTCCAGCCTTTCTAATTAATCTGTTCTACACCGTCAGTTTTTCCCTGCAAACATTTCCAACACCTCCCTTCCCGAGATATCGTGGAGTCCAGCGATGCCTTCTCTCCTCTCCCTTCTCCTGCTGCCACCTCTGCTACGCGCTCCCAGCTCTGGTTCCGTTAAACCGCGTTCGCTAGCTCCCGACAGCCAGCGCCACCGCGTCAACGAGCCTCTCATTAATTAGTATTTTTACATTAAGAGGGGAAAAAAAAAATAACTACAAGCATCTAGGGGGAAAAGGAAGAGTAGAGGAGGTAAAAATGCAGCCGGGCTGTCGGAGCTCGGTGTGATGATCGATTGCTCGCGGTCGACAGGCGATTGAGAACGGGAGTTTGGAATGGAATGGAATGGAATGGAATGGAATGGAATGGAATGGAATGATCAGCTGCTTTGTGTTTGCACAGAAACCAAACCCAGGCTGCCCCTGGTGTTCAAACCCAGGTGTGAACACAGGAGAGGCTGAAGAAGCTGAGGAAACCACAAACAGCTCGTAGCAGAGGCAACGTCGGCGACAGCAAACGGGCTTCAGTTGTGAAAAACACACATTTCAGGGCCACTAAAAAACTGGCAGGGAAAAAAAACTCGCCTGGAAGCTCCCTTCAGATACAAATGAGACACTGTATCCAGACCATAGTTTACAAGGACATAAAGTGATAAATTAACCACGTTTGAAACGGAAATTGCGCATGGTAATTACATGATTTATATTATATAAATAATGAATTAATATTAATTAATTCCAGCGATCTGGATTCTGTTCTCAGCTAAGACAGCACAGCTCCTATGCAAAAAGGACCTCCACCATTCCATCCTGGGCTGTTAAAGCAACTTGCTCTTACTGCTCTGGCTGTCACGACTATTCCAATTCTAAGTTTTCCAGCAGAGGCTATGAGGATGCTGAGGGGACCTGAGCATCTCCCCTGTGAAGACAGACTGAGGGAACTGGGGCTGAGAGGAGAAGCCTGAGAGGGGATCTTATCAATGTCTATAAATATCTGAGGGGTGGGTGTCAAATGGAAGGGGACAGTCTCTTTTCTGTAGTGCCCAGCAATAGGACAATGGGGATAAACTTGAGCACAGAAGGTTCCACCTCAACATGAGGAGGAACTTCTTGACTGTTCCAGTGCCAGAGCCTGTGCCAGGCTGCCCAGAGAGGCTGTGGAGTCTCCTTCTCTGGAGCCTTTCCAGCCCCCCCTGGCTCTGCTCCTGTGTGGGCTGCCCTGGGTGCCCCTGCTCTGGCAGGGGGGTTGGACTCCATCATCTCCAGAGCTCCCTTCCAACCCCCACCATGCTATGGTCTGTGAATGGCTGTTTGCTAGGAGATTAAGTCCTGCCTAGGATATCTGTATTGGTGGACAACCAGTGCACAGGCAAAAGGTGTCCAGCTCTTGTTTGTTTTCAGCTGCCTGGGTATAAACCTGTATGAGATGGGCAATGCCAGGCAGAAAAAGAAGGACCATGCCAACAGAGAAGCCTGTTCTATCAAAGGCCTGGTGTGCCTGGGAGCGGGTGACAGTGATTTATAACGCTGTCTCCAAGTGCCACAGTGGAAGTGTCACTCCCAGCGTTCTGCGAGCCGAACCACGGGAGCTGCAGACGGAGCCCAGGCTACGGAACCGCGTGCTGAAGGAATGTAATGGGATCTGACACTTCTCCTTCCTCCCAGAATTAGTGCAACTCAGAAAGGAAATTTTCCGTGACACGGCTGCTGTAGCTTGGAAGGAAGTTTTGTCAGGAGCGTGCATGGAACAGTTGGGTTTCCAGTTTTCTATATAAAGTCAGCACGGAGGGAAGGATGCAGATGAGGTACGTGGAAGACCCTCAGCAACACCCAAGTTGTTGGCAGCTCTAGCAGAGGAAAACCACAGATGGACAGCCTGGTTTGCTTTCAGATGCACTAAAGCAAGGCAGGTTTACAGAGCTTCCTGTTGTTTTAGCAGAGAAAGCCCTAATCCTGCCACCCATTGCAGTCTGGCATTGATGGGGCTCTGAGACTAGAAGCTCTGAGCCTTGCACCTCAACTGCTTCTCTCAAAAACAACGTGCTTTTGAGAGTCCCCCTTGCGAGGCAGGGTGGAAAACATCACTGAGGGACATTTACCTGTGGCACTGGAGCCTGCACCCGGCTGCGTTACATCCCTCTCCTCCTCCCACCTTCCCGGGGCTGCTGAACGTGCCGCTCGGTGCCTGTCCCGACCCCGGCTGCACCCGGGGCCAGAGGGGCCGAGCAATCTCCCGGCTTGGTCACCCATGAAATTGGGTATCGCTGCCTTCCTCCCGGGGAAAGCTCCCCCCGACATCACTGCTCTCTATGCAAAGCAGCCAGTGCCTCCCCAGGAAGTTCAGGGCCAATGGTTTCGACAGCTCCTAATGAATTTAGGTCTCTAACTTCAGCCACAAAGCTCTGTTGGAAAGTAAGGCTCAGGATTTAGGTGACTGTCATTTCTTAAAAGGCACTAATATAAGCTCACTTCATAGAAATACTTCACTCCCAATAGCTGATCGATAAAGTATTAGACATCCATTTTCCCAGTGAACACACTGAGATTAATCATCCGATAACAGAATATTCCTCTGTGAAGGTCTGACTCCAATCCCCAGTTCTTGACCTTTAAAGGTTCCTTCTAACCCAAACCACTCCGTGACTCTTGGGGAGTTCATACACAGTTTCTCTATAAACCACAGCACAGAGCCTCCACATCAGAAGTCCACTTTTTCTACTAATTAGAGTCATAGAATCAAATCACAGAATCATCAAATGGTGGGGGCTGGAAGGGACCTCTGGAGATGATAGAGTCCAACCCCCCTGCCAGAGCAGGGGCACCCAGGGCAGCCCACACAGGAACAGAGCCAGGGGGGCTGGAAAGGCTCCAGAGAAGGAGACTCCACAGCCTCTCTGGGCAGCCTGGCACAGGCTCTGTTGCTCTCACAGTCAAGAAGTTTCTCCTCATGTTGAGATGGAACCTTCTATGCTCAAGTTTATACCCCGTTATTCCTTGCCCTGTTACTGGGCATTATAGAAAAGAGACTGTCCCCTTCCATTTGACACCCACCCCTCTGATTTTTATAGACATTCATACGATCCCCAGTCTTATAATAAAGAATACAGAAGAATACTGGAGCACTCCTCCTGTGAAGAAAGGCTGGGAGAGTTGGGGTTGTTCAGCCTGGAGAAGAGGAGGCTCTGGAGGGATCTCATAGCCACCTTCCAGTACCCGAGAGGGGCCAACAAGAAAGCAGGGGAGGGTCTATTCAGGGTCGAGGGGTAATGGCTTTAAGCTAGCAAAGGGTAGATTTAGGTTAGACATGAGGGAACAGATCTTTAACAGGAGGCTGCTCGATCACTGGAATAGGTTGCCCAGAGAGGTGGTGGAGACTCCATCCATGGAGACATTCAAAGCCAGGCTGGATCAGGCTCTGAGCAGCCTGACCCAGTTGGAGATGTCCCTGCTTATTGCACGGGGTTGGACTAGACCTTTGGAGGTCCCTTCCAACCCAATATATTCTATGATTCTAGTATTTGCATGTACTATGGCCTTCACATCTGTGGAGTTTTAATCTAGGAAGATCAGGCCTATTCTGCTTCAGATGGTTCATAAAATAGATGAAAAAAACCTTAACTGCAGTTATCTTCGTGGCTGAGAATCCTTCAAAACCCAAAGTAACCACTGTAATTTTCTCATTAAACAGCTATAATTTCAAAAGCCTTTTTTTTTTTTCCCTTTGTAGGCTTTACAGTGATATAGCTACACACTCGTGTACAGCCAAGGGATAGCTTCAGAGATAAAAAATAATAATAATAATAAAAAAATCAATCCTGTAACTTGTGGGAGATTTATTTTGCTAAGGAAGAATGTAAATGTGGCAGAGAAATGCAGAATCAGGATGATGTTGTTGATAGCTGTCTGAAAAAATTATTGGTGGAAACTTAATTTTGCCACTGGAAGCAGATACCAGCAATGAGATGAATAACTGGAAAAACAATTTTCCATTAAAAACGGCTCCATGGGGTAGTTTTCAACCAGCTGAAAGATATCTACATACACACATGCATACATTCATAAATCAAGGACTTTCAGGCAAATAACAAGTACAAAATTAAACCCGAGCCCATATTACATACACATCAGCATATATTGATAAATACACACCAACTCGGTAAATATTTTGCTTCTTGTAAGAACTTTGGAGGAAAGTATTTTCCGTTTGCGTCAAAATAGGCATCTATTCTAATTTAAAGAAGATAAATGATGTTTTCTAATGAATACTTAATTTTGTAAAGAGGTATTTGTCCTTAAAAAGCTTCCCTGGGCGACCTGGGACAGGGTCTCACCAGCCTCAGAGGGAAGAACTTCTTAATTTCTCCTCTAAATCTCCCCCCTGTCAGCTTGAAACCATCACCCCTCATCCTGTCACAACAAGCCCTGCTCGAAACTCCTTCCCTGGCTTTCCTGTAGCCCCTTCAGATACTGGGAGGCCACAAGAAGATCTCCCCGGAGCCTTCTCTTCTGCAGGCTGAACAACCCCAGCTCTCTCAGTCTGTCCCCATAGCAGAGGGGTTCCACCCTTGGATCAGCTACGAGGTCTCCTCTGGCCCCACTCCAACAGGTCCTGCCTTTCTTTCGTGTTCTTTCACCATGTCTCTAATGCTCAACCTCACCATCTTCATTATGTCCTGTGACTAAATCACCTATGAGGCGAAGTAATGCAAAAGAGAGAAAAGAATCTGCATTTTCTGAGTTATTAACACTTTGGCTACCAGAGTTTCCTCCTCCTTACAGAAAGCAACTGATGTTTAACCCGCTCCTCAACTTAACCTCCTGTACCCAACCCCCCCAGAAGGCTCCTTTCTCCTCCCCTGACCACAACGCTCCTCTGGGAAAGGGAAGACAAAGTGAGATGTCTGTATTTCATGTTACGATGTTATTTAACAGACCTTTTTCATGTCAAGGTCTCGGGCTTTTGGGAGTAAAGAGACCAAACCGAGGTTTGCCTTTTTTTTTTTTTCCCCTCCATTGCTTTCAAGTTTGAATGCCCCTGTCTGATGGAAAAGAGAAGAAAGCAACGGAAGTAAATCCATCACAGAGAAGGATGGCATGAAGTAAGATATAATACATATGCCATCCATGATTTAGAGGATCCTGGGCTAAGAACTAAGCAGAAAGGCTCTGCGTGCAGCTCCATCGATAACGCAGTAATTTATGTGACAACATTTAAAGGAAAAAAAAAAAAATTACAGAGGAGGAATACGCAAAAATAAATTTCCTTCAACAGAGCCTAAATTTAATAAAGCAATCTAGCAACTGCCAGCAGATACCAAAACTCCACAGTGATTAAATAAGTAGAAGCATAAATTATGCAACACGGTTAATCAATGTGCACGCGATTGGGAAGAGCTCTTCCGCACAGCAACGCAGTGCTGGGGAAGGCACGGCCCTGCTCCGCGAAGCCTCCGCAGCATGGGGCAGCGGCATCCCCCCGAGCACAGGGGATGCTGCAGGGAGTGGAGCATCTCCCTGCTGCTGAGGAAAGGCTGAGGGAGCTGGGGCTCTGGAGCTTGGAGAAGAGGAGCCTGAGGGGTGGCCTCAGGAATGGTTCTAAATATGGAAAGGGGGAGTGTCAGGAGGCTGGAGCCAGGCTCTGCTCAGGGATGTCCAGTGACAGGACACGGGGCAAGGGGTGCAAGCTGGAACAGGGGAGGGTCCATGGAAACATCAGGAGGAACTTTTTCATGGTGAGGGTGGCAGAGCCTGTGCCAGGCTGCCCAGAGAGGCTGTGGAGTCTCCTTCTCTGGAGCCTTTCCAGCCCCCCCCGGCTCTGTTCCTGTGTGACCAGATTGAGATGATCCTGCTCTGCACTGGATCATCTTTCAAGGTCCCTTCCAACCCCTACCATTCTGTGATTCTGTGAAATCCACTCTGATCCTTGGGGCCCTATTTCAAACTTACACCCCGAGAGGGTTTTCCCCCTTTGCCACACTGTCCTTTACTCGGGACAGGCTTTTTAGCCTTGCTGTGCACAGGGGCCCTCCTCCGCTGCGTTCATTTTAACGCACAAACCCCCTTTCCTTCCTCTGCGTCTCTTCCCACTTTGAAAGATGAAGGCTCATCTGAACCAGGCCCCAGTGGAAATCTAGGATTTATTTTTCCATACTCTCTTTTTTTTCCCCCCCTTGAAAAGCACTGGCTTGAATTCACGACGCATTTATCACCGAGCTTAGCATCCCTGACTGGCTCTATTAATAGCTTTCCCAATTTCTAATGTTAACAGAAGTTTCTTCACGTACAGAAGCGCGCACACCTCTCCTTTGCCGTCTCAAAAGGCATGAATTTATGCTGGCAATTTCCAATTCATGGCGACGGTGTTAAAACGGCGTTTCCACGAACAGGCGGCTCACTCGTTCCTTCACCCACCTAAGATGCGAGAGCCCAAGGTTGGGTTGGGTGCCTGGCCAAAACGTTGCTTTAGTTAGCTCACGGAGGGCCTTATATTCACAGGTATTTCTGGGTTATTCCCTTGTAAAAGTGTCGAGACTCGCATCACTGTAATCCTTCAAACATCTGAACTCGCAACTTTCCCCCCCCCGCCCCGTACCTTCCTGACATCATCTTTAAAATTCATGCTAGGGAGTCCTAAATTCATCAAGGTAATGAAGGATGTGCCTGCTAGAAATCATGAGGCGTTGGGATAATTTTAATCTAGCTGGGACTGACAACCGCCAGGCTCCTTTGAAAATCACAGGTTTAAAAAGGAAGTCTGTATTATGAACAATTCTGGGTGCAAAGGAATCGGAGCATGAAACAGAGACCTCTTCTAGCAACTGATCACTGCCACGGACATCAACAGGTTTCAAATACCTTCTACACAAAACCTGTATAAATTGGTAAATCCTTCATTCATGGATTCTTGCTGGGTTCGGTTTGGTTTTGGGGTTTTGTTGTTGTTGGTTTTTTTTCCAATTGAATCTCAAATATCTCAGCTGAATTGGGGAACTAATCTCCTCACCAGAACAGGAATTCAGCCTTGTGAGCCACTTCAGCTCTCGGTCTCAGCCCAGAACTTCAGAGACAGGTTCTTGTTACATCAAGGGCAGCACTCCACAAGCCAGGCTTTCTTAGGACAGCTATTCAGATGATGCCAAGACTTTCCACTTAAAAAAAAGAGTAATTAGATCTTTCCTCATTTCAATGGGATCAGAAAATGGATTTTCTTTAGTGGCTTGTTAGAGCAAGACACAATATCTTTATGGCATGAAGCTGACACAGGTTTTTCATCATACAAAGAGTCCAGTCAGAAAAACATTGGTGAAGTGATAGGATGGAACTGGCAGACAACAGGGTCACCAGGCAGGAAGGAACCAAGGCAAGGTCATCACATCTTAAGACAGAGATGCAGGTGGAGCTTTCAAGCACTTAGCACTTGCAGACAGGTATCAAAACCCCATCAGAAAAAATTGACCATTGAATCCATGTACACTTTACAGGCTAGCAAACAGATTTTGAGATAGCTTCTGTCCTTTGAGGAGCCAGAGGCTGCAACGCAGCCCAGTGAAATAGCCCGCAGCTTTTGACACCACAGCTCCCTGCTCCAAGGTTACACCGAGTGGAAACCTTGACAAAAAGGCCCATCAGACCGTACTCCATGAACTGCTACTACTCACGGCGGTGCCACGATCACCTAAACCAACATCAGGCAGATTCTTCTTTCTTTAGGCCCAAACAATTGGGCCTCCAAATAAACATCATTTACCCACTCAGGTAACCTCTGCCACCAATTTCCTTCCCTTTTACTGATCCATGCTTTTTTTTTCCATGGAGTTTCACACAATTTCTCGAGTTCACACAATTTCTGCAAGTGGGCAAGTAACCCCATACCAAAAACGTGCAAGCATAAGCTTAGTTTAACCACTGTTACCTTAGAAACTAGCTCACCTTTCTGTAGTTTTCATAAAAAAGTCCCCTGCAGCTCCAGCCCAGTCCCTAGTTTATGAATTTCCAGCCTTCCTCCTGTGATTTATTAATTATGCAACGTGCACAAACAAACACAAACCAGTTTACTCACAAGGTTGGTTCTTAAGCAGTCGCACATTACCTCGGAAAACCATCGGACGCACACTGGACTTCATCTGCATGACCTTGAGCGGTAATTAATCAGATCTGCCGTGAATCACGACTGATTTATTTCAGGTGACCTTCCAAGACTCTGCTGTCTAAGAAGTTTTACAGGGAAGTGATTAATGAGGGGCCCAAAGCTTGGGAGGTCTGAGAGGTGCCTGTGGTTGTGACTGACCCGCTGCCTCCGTCCTGGCTCCTCCAGGAGTGGACAACTTGAACTTGGGAAGAGCTGAAGCCTCTCCTTACCTTCACCAAACCCTGACCCTCTGCTACTCAAATGCAGATCCACGGCTGAATTAGAGGTTCATTTTGTTCCACGGCTCCATCACGGAAAGCTGTGTCTAACTCTTGCAGGCTGTTTCTGTACACTTTACGAAGCAATCTCCGTAATCACGATCTGCAGCAAAATCCAATTACAGGCCCACTCTCCTGTCCATTAGATTACCATTAGCAAAGATAAAAGCTAGCGCTTGTAGCACTGCCCTCCCCCTCTGCTACCCTGAAACCTCCCACTCAGGCAGCTCGAGAAATGATAGCAACACGCAGCGCTCTGGAAGGATCCGTATCAAGAGGAAGATCTTCCTTCCCAGTTAGCAGAAGTGAGGGGACCGGCTGCTTTTGTAATCAGTGGTGCATGGGAATGATGCTCATTACAGCCCAGCCTGGGGATGAGCTCCAGATCCCCTCACTGCCTTCTCCAGGCCTGGCAGAGACAGTCAGCTTTTCAGAAGTGCTCTCAGCTCCACAGCTCCCACAGAGGTCTTCTGGGGTTTGATGCTCGGTGCTGAGCAGTCTCTCTGTACCAGTTTGCTCTAACAGTGTTCTGGCCTCGGCTCTGGGGAGGCCCCATCTCCAACGCTGTGTCCAGTTTGGGCCCCTCTCTACAAGGACGTTGAGGTGCTGGAGAGGGTCCAGAGGCTACAGAGCTGGTAAAGGGTTTGGAGCGTGTGTCTCGTGAGGAAAGGCTGAAGGATCTGGGGCTGTGCAGCCTTGAGAAGAGAAGGCTGAGGGGAGACCTTCTTGCCCTCTCCAGCACCTGAAGGGAAGGTGCAGCGAGGCGGGAGCTGGGCTGTTCTCCCTGGGGACAAGGGACAGAACAAGAGGCAATGGCCTGAAGCTGCCCCAGGGGAGGGTCAGGCTGGATCTCAGGAAGCATCTCTTTCCAGAAAGGGTTGGCAGGCCCTGGAATGGGCTGCCCAGGGAGCTGGTGGAGTCCCCAGCCCTGGAGGGGTTTAAGAGCCGGGCAGATGTTGTGCTCAGGGACAGGGCTGAGTGGGTTTGGGAATAAGGCTGGACTGGATGAGCTTGGAGGTCTCTTCCAGCAGGAACTGTTCTATGATTAAACAAAAGCCCTGCCCACAACCCCAGGTGCCGGCAGCTCTGGCCCAGCGTTCACAAGCAGAGAGAGCAACACCCTCTCCTCTCATCCCAGCCTCTCCTCTCATCCCAGCCTCTCCTCTCATCCCACGTCCCGCTGCCCTTCATGGCCGTGAGGAGCGGCTGCCAAGGCCTGGCTGCGCAGAGGCTGAGGGGACGGTGTCGGGAGCGGCGAGGCGAGCAGGGCACAGGGCTCCTCGCGCGGCCAGCACAACTGGCGGGAAGGGGCTGCGAGGTGACAGCCCCCAGGATCCACCAGAGATCCCGGGCCCCGGGGAGCGGAGGCCCCGGTAACCGCCCCCATCTCTGCTCCCGCTCCGGGGTAACCCGGAGTTAACTTCGCTCCAGCACGCAGGGCTTGCTGACGGGGCATCTAATTAAAATGCTAAGCTTGGCTTTGGCTCTTCATATCTCGTGGGATTTACCACTTCTCTGGTCCATCTCTTGATCTGCGTTGGGGGCAGGGCCCGCACGCTCCGCAAGCACCCGAACGGCACCGAGCACAACCGGGCCCTCATCTCGGGATGCCTCAGCATTCCTCCAATATAAATAATAATATGCCTAATTATACATGTTGATAGAGCAGAAAGATTAGATAAACACATTCTACATAATCCTAGCAGCGAAGCTGCTGCTCTGCGAGCTCAGAGACTTCCCCAATCTGCTCCAGGGGTGAATCGGATCCTTTGTATCCAGACTGCCTTTGAAGTTTCCTGATCCTTTCCCATTGACTCACGTTCCTAACACTTGTTTCTGAATTATATCCCAGCATTAACTGGAGCAGCGTTAAGTTTCAGATGATTTTCCATCTATTTAACTGTAAATATGCCTCAGATATATCCACGGGAAACGCTTGAGGTCAGCAAGGTCTTTTTCCCTTTTCACCCTTGTGAACGGTTATTACAAAGGTAACGCTCGCCGTGTCCTGAGCACGTGAGAGACCCACCCTTGGCTTGTTGAAATCTCAGGACTGCTTTGCAGAATTGTGCTAATTTAGGAAATGCCCTGACGTTTCTTTTTCCGTTTCCCTCTAGCACTTTTAGTGTCTATCACTACGGTCTGAAGAACCTGGTTGGATTGGAGAACTCATTCCTGTGCAGGCTCAGGGAAAACAACAGCGTCTCCAAATTGCAGTTTTTAATAGCACACTGGTGTTTTGCACTGCTACACTCGGGTATTTTCCTTGCTGTATTTTTATGTAAATGTTGATATGCTTTGACAGAATGTGGATTGATAAATTAGTTTTTTTTTTTTACCCAGAAAAACACATCTTTAATGAATATATTTGTGGCTATATATAGTACTATTTAATACGCATGGAAACTTCGGAACAAGGAGGAAATTGCAAAGGGTTCTCAACATGCTGGAGGAATTATCCAACGTTTTAAGTATCCTGTCTTACAATAACTCAGCTGAGCAGCTCATACCATTCAGGGGGGATGGCAGAGATTTCTTCAGTTAAAACTAAGGCTAATTCCTGCACGCAAACATTTCTTTATGTGAAAGAACCCTTTCAAAACCTCTCCTTTCAAAACACAGCGTGCAAAACCCAGGCTATCAGCGATTAATTCCGAGGTAGGATTAGCTGTGGATGCACACATGTATGTGTGGTTGTCTAAGTGTCCAAAATCCACCTCTCCAAATATTCACTGATATCATTTTGAAAGACCAAATCGGGATTTTCTAAGTGATGGACGGCGGGTCTTTGGCTGCATAAATCTCCCTCCTCCCTTTGCTAAGTCCTCCGCCCAATAAATAACTACTATAGGATGAAACTCTGCAATGATCTTCTGAAGTCAGGAGACAAGAGATTAAAGTTTGGGAGGCTTTTTTTTGTGTTTGCTCAGTTTGGGTTTTTTCACTCTAAAAGCTTCTAAACAGTAGGTTGCTCTTTTATGCTAACTATGTCTGGGAGAGAATGGAAATACTTGCTGAGAGAGAGGCATAAATAGCTTTGATATCAAAGGCATTCAAAAGCTTTATTTACATTCACTCTGTGTGAATATCAGCTTCCATATGGTCAAACCCATGGATTACGGCTCTGTGGGGGAAGGTGAAGAGGTTATCTAGAGCTTCTTGTACAAATTGTAGTCTTCCAGCAAATAACATCGAGAATAACTGAGAACTCTCAGCTGCTTCTGTTTTAATCGGTCTGCCTGAACTCCTTTATCATTCAAATCTGTGGTGAGCTGAAGTAATGGGGAGCTGCTCGAATAAAACGGGGTAAAAAAAAGCAAGCAGAGGAGATTGTGTGGCCCTTCAAGATCATTATAACAAGTGTGTTTTCTCTCCAGTGGGGATTAACGGAGGGGACTATTTGAAACAGAAACAACGAGCAGTGGAAAACCACTTCCTAGTCCCCTCTCGGAACCTTTCCTTAGGCTGCTGTAACACTACAGAGGGAGACAGCATAATACTGAAGACTGGTTGCCCCAGAGCGACTTCTGACACTGTGAGGAAAGCATCAGGTCTTCTGCACAGCAAGATGCTTTTCTGCTAGACTTGGAACACTATTTAGTAAACACACTGAGAAAATTCTCTCATCTATACTTAAGAGGACACTCCAAGTATCTATCCTGGAGCAATCTTTTAGTGAGATGCTCATGGGTTATCAAAGGGAGGGGACAAGGGGACAGAGAGCAAAGAGATGAATGAATGCACAGAATCAGAGAATCATTTAGGTTGGGAATCATTTAGCCCCTTGGGATCATCGTGTCCAACCATTAACCCTACTCTACAAGGTCACCCCTAGACCATCTCCCCCAGCACCACATCCAAGCGATGCTGAAACACACCCAGGGCTGGCCACTCACCCCCCTCCCTGGGCAGCCCATTCCAAGATCTCCCCACTCTTCCCGGGAAGGATTTTTCCCTAGTGTCCAGTCTAACCCCACCTTGTTTCAGCTCGAGGCCGTTCCCTCTGGTTCTGTCCCTGATCACCTGAGAGCAGAGCCCAGCACCAGCCTCTCTACACTGTCCTTTCAGGGAGCTGGAGAGAGTGATGAGGGCTCCCCTCAGCCTCCTCTTCCTCAAACTAAACAGCCCCAGCTCCTTCAAACGCTCCTCACACGATCTCTTCTCCAGTCCCTTGCCCAGCTCCGTTGCCTCCTCTGCCCCCGCTCCAGCCCCTCGGGATCTCTCTTGTCCTGAGGTGCCCCAAACTGGACACAGCACTCGAGGGGAGGCCTCCCCAGTGCTGAGCACAGGGGGACAATCCCCTCCCTGCTCCTGCTGCTCACGCTGTTTCTGAGCCAGGCCAGGATGCCCTTGGCCTTCGTTGCCACCTGGGCACGCTGCTGGATCATCTTCATTCACTTGTCCATTGTCCTCAGATCACACATCGAAAGCTTCCAGCTCTGGCCCAGACAGCACACCCAGTCATCAGGCAGAACTGGACTCACCTCACCCACCTCAAAATAATTACTAACAGAGCTACTAAACACTGCAATCTTGAAGAAGAATCCTTGAAGATTTTCATGCTGGGCCTGACAAGACCCTGTGCAATCTGACCTAGGTTTGGAATTAGCCCTGATGAGCAGGACATTGGATTAGATTACCTCCAGAACCTCTGTCCAAAAGAAATCCTCCCTCAATTCTATGACGCCAAGTACTTCCATGCTGTTAAATCCTAATGTTGCCATGAAAAATGTCATGTCCCGTGGCAATATAAACAAGTTAACACAGTACCAAGCCAGAAAAATTAACAGGATTTCCAACAATGGATGCCTGCAGACAGTTAGTGCCTGCAGAGAAACAAGAAGCTGTCACTGCACACTGAGAACATCTCAATAGCCTTAAGAAATCCACTGCCTCTGATAGGGCAACAGCAAACATGAAAGCCTCTTTACTTTTCTGTAGATTCACACATAATTTTTATAATTCACTGATCTTGCAGATATTAAAGCTATCTAATGACGACCCTTCGTGCTGTTCCTCCAGCAGAACCTTTACGGTTCTCATTCACAGACAAAAAGGGCTTGGCTTTGATTGCTGCCCATTTGAACCGCTGGTGCATCGGGCAAAAATCAGAAAGAGTCGTTTCCCTGCCCAGACAGTTTCCCTCATCTGACACCTTTGTGAGACTGAAGAAACAAACCACACGGAATTTACGCTTTACTTTCATCAGCAGAACAATTAGAGCTCTCAGCTCCTTAAAGCTCAGCGCCACTAACTGTCACTGTGAATCCTGCTACGGACCATCTAGACATTCAAATGTCTGTCTTGGCAGCGTGCTGCTCGTTAGCCCAAAGCCAAAAGAACTAACAGAACCTTTGAGAGAGCTGGCCCAGGAGAGCAGTGGGTGAGGGGGCAGGCACCGGACCAGGCTCACAGCAGGCAAAGGACCCAGACCTGAGAGAGGCAGGAACAGGATTTGTTTCCCTGAACTCTGTTCCTTTCTGCGCCCGCAGAAAGCAGATCGGATCTATCCACTGAAAACCTCCGAGGACTCAAGTGCCTATATTCCCAGCTTTAAGCCTTTCATGAAGTAAGAATCCTGAGTTTCATTAAAGATGTAGCATTTAACTCATCCCGGAGTTAAAAACAGTGCTTTTCAACTCCAAGAGAAACAGAGAGCAAATAAATACATCGGATGTTGGGAGTTTTATTAACTCCCTATTCTTCAGTCAATCCAATAATAACTCGTAATTATTACGAGCTTGAGATTGGCACCAGCGGTAAAGGATGTTTTTCTGTGCTCTCCAAAATACTTTAGTAGCAATTGTCTGTTAACCCCGGGACTTCTCCAGCAAGCCAGCACAGGGCTGGTGCCAAACAGCTGATTTCCATGCAGCTGCCTGATTTCCCACAAAATTATTCACAGCTTGGTGATGGAAAAGATAATAAAACATATGGAATAAGATGGAGAGGGGTTGGAGAAAAGAGGGCATCAATAAAAATTCAAAAACTGCCAGCTGGGGAAATTTGAGACAGAGTAGGTACAAATAAGAGAAAAATAGGATCAAAGAGACGCGGCTGATTTGGGCTGTTTTCTGAAAGGAAACCCCTCCATAATGAAGAAAATGAACGAGCACGCTGCCAACCCCAGGCAGTAGTTACATTTTCAAATACTAATGCAAGGAAAGAGCTGAAGTTTCATTTTCAGAGCCTTCCCACTTGCCAGCAGAAGATAAATCTCAATGAAAGCGTATGTTATCTGCCAGAGGTACTTTCAAAAATCAGTTTTCACCTATCCTGTTACTTTGTTCTGGGAAAATATATCTGGAAGCTGAGCTGTGTTAAGAATTAACACAAATCATCTTGCAGTGTAACATAGCCCATGGTAGGAGCTGGAATCTCATAGCTCAGCAGAAAACATGTATAGAGAGAGCAAGCTACACACATATTGCACCTACTCGGCCAGATGTACGCTTCCTTTACTTGCTTTAATAGCAGAAATTCAGAGGGAAAAGAACAAAACACAGGCAGTGAGGGGTGTTCTGTGACTTGGGGAGTGAAAATACTCCCCTCTTAGGGATTTTTGCTTCTCGTTTCCCATAAAGCCTGCTGAAAGCTTGTATCTGCTAGAGGGCAAGAAAGGGGAGTATCATTGGGATGGACAAATTAACAGGAAGAGGGATAAGGGAGGAAATGACAGTCAGCCCAATCCTGCGCTTTTCAAGCAAGCCAGCCTCTTGCAGATGTGCAATTCAGACTCGAGCCCTCCTAGCAAAGTCAGGCTGGAAAAGAATTGCCACACCAGCAGCACTCCAACAACGCTGGCTGGGAGAAAGCGTCGACAGTTGCCCAGCGTTGCCAATGTCAGGCCGGGGGAAGCAAAATACTGCGTGTCTCTCTGCACGGCGGGAGCTCTCCCCTTCCATCCACAGCCATGCCATCTGGGCCGCCTGCCTCCTCTTGTCCTGGAAAGCAGGTACCTCTTGCTGGAGGCAGTTCTGCTCCTAGGAAGGCCAGTGGTCCTTGGCAGGAGGAGGCACCGGTCGAAATGATGAATGCTCACCCCGGGGGGGTTGATTCCAGCATGAAGAACTCGGGCTGCGTTCTGCGAGTATTTTGGGGATGCACCAGGAAATCAGGAGCTGCACTCATTTCCATTTGGATCAGCATGAGCCAGGTTAAGTCAAACAACATAAACCACGACGGATCAGACAGATGCACCAGACTTCCACCCGAAAATCTTGAAGGTGAAGTGTTCTGATTAAATCACTGCTGCTGCAGGCCTTGGAATATGTGTTCAAGTTTGTCTTTAATGGTAAAGATCCCACGTCTTGAGATTTTTAGCTGTCCCAAGCTGGCTGAGACAATACAGGAATTCAGGATACTTCCTCTGGTATCCCACAGATTGTCTTTGAGACAGTGGTTTATCCCAGACTTTCTTTTTGGACACAGCATTTTCTCCTGTTCCTCTCCCTCAAACCACAGCACTGGCATCCCATCTGTTCTGAGAATGGTGAGGGAAAAACAGGAGACTGGGACCCATTTGGCTGCACTGGGGAGTGAGCTGTTGTGGTGGTTGGACCCTGGATGGACCCCAGGCGCCCACCCAGCCGCTCCGTCCCTTCCCCCCCTCCTCAGCTGGACCAGGGGGAAGAAAGGAAGATGGAACTCGTGGGCTAAGACAAAAGCAGCTCAATGAAGAAGCAAAGCAAGGCCGTGTGCGGGAGCACAAGGAAAGAAAGCTTTCCTCTCCCCTTCCCATCAGCAGCGCTGCCTGGCCCCTCGCGGGCAGCAGGGCTCCAGGCACACAGCGGGTGCTCGCAGGACAAGCCCATGCCATCCCCTCCTCCTCCTTTGCCCAGCTTTTCCACTTCAGCTGACGTCAGATGGTCTGGAATATCCCAGTCGTGTCCCCTCCCAGGACCTCGTCCCCCCCATCCCACTGCAGGGGGAACGTTGGACAGAGAAAGCAGCCTTGGTGCCGTGCGAGCCCTGCCCAGCAGCAGCCCCAACCCGGGGGTGTTCCCAGCACCTTTCCAGCTCCCACTGCAAAGCCCAGCACTGGGAGGGCTGCCCTGGGGACCCTCAGCTCCAGCTCAGGCAGACCCAGCACAGCTGTATTTAGTATGGGGGGTTCTGGGGACAAATACCTGGTAATACCATACAAAAGCTGCAGGATTCCTGCTGTCCCACCAAGTATCCCTCGAGCCTGGTGCAAAACAACCTAACGAGAGAGCATGGAATGACTGTGGGATTTTGTACCATGCTCTCATCATCCACAGGCAGGACAGAGAGAGGGAACCTGACAAGAAATCTCACTCTGCAAATATCTCACGGCAAATCTGACAGACTACGCTGAAGTAGTTAAAAATAAACTAAGTTAAAAAGAAAGCTGATGGTTAATATCTTGCAAAAACATCATTTCTTGCTTCTGTGCTTGTCAAGAGAAAAACTATCTCTGAGAAAAACTGTCTCTGAAAAAACTGTTTTCAGGAAGGAGGATGAAAGGACCTTTCAAACACGGAGTAAAATAAACTGTGGAAATTTGCACAACAGTTGAACTCGGGTGTTTTACTGCTCAGCTAACACTCTAAACCAGTGACTCTGAGTTCACACCCACCACGGGCAAGAGTCATTTCAATGCATTTTACAGAGATGTTGTTATATCCCAATCGATAAGAAATCCTCTAATAAGTAACATCTACAGATATTGGCTTTACTATGGGGTTTTTTCCCAAGGTTTAGAAGACATGCCCCAAAACACAAGGGTATGGGAAAACAAACACTAGATTTTTATTTTTCTCTGCTACTTGAATCTCAGTTTTCCCCGGGGGTAGCATTGCCCTGTCATTTGGGCACTGGGTGAAGAGGGATGCTGTAAATGATGCTCTGCGACTTTAAGGTGGAGGAGTGTGATGAATCATAGAAATGCTTATGATAAATCAACACTCCCAGATGTCATCTTGCTTCCTCTGCAGGACACGCTGGGGGAAAAAAAAATACCCACGACAGTGAAGGCATTCTTTTAGCTTGAGGAAATCATCTCTCCCTGCCTCTGCTTCCAGCCTCAGCAGTGCTGTTCTCATTCTTATCCGACTGCAGCCCTCTACCAGAGCCCAGCTGCCTCCTCCCTGCTCTGCTGCTTTCCCAGCAAACCCTCCATAAATTAACTGGAGCTACCTGTGTGAGTGTGGAGTGCTGCTTCATTCAGTCTCGACTGGCACTGAAGAGGCAAGAACCCAATGTGTCTGTTTAATTACTACGTAGCTGGAGTTTTCAGAGTGATGGAGGCTAGAAAAAAAACCTCAGTGCTCTGGCTGAAGTGCTCCTTGCTTTGGATTTGCTTCTTTCAAAGCACGCCATGGCAAAGCAGCTCTATAAACTGCTGTGAAATGTCTCGCCAGTTTTGCTGCTGAGCTCTGAGTCTGCGAAGGGGCTCCTGGTTCCCAGTCCTAACAGAAGCTACCTCCACACAGGGAGCAGAGTCAAACAGCCAACAGGAAAGGAAACCCAGCTAAGCCCAGCCCTCGCAGCTCTGCTCCCTCCTTGCACCACCACTTGCCAGAAGATGACCCTTTGGATGATGGTTTGAAGGGAAAAGGAATCATAGGGATGAAGGATCCCTCTTCAGCACTGCATCCCTCCCCTGCTGCACGCAGGAGAGCCCCAAGGACTTCACCACAGCTACACTGACCTGCCCACAAAGGACACTGCCGTGGCAGTAACGTTTATTGTCCTAGGTGGATGAACTGCTGCCATGCAATATGTGTTTTAATAGTGGATGCAAAGCCACCGCTGCAAATCAACACCACTGTACTTTACACTATGGGACAGTGTCTTCTCTTTCTCATTCATTAAAATTCCAAAGCAAACAGAGAATTTCCCTGCCCGTTTCAAAGGGTTTAGAGAGCAGAGCCTCAGTGACACCAGACAGACCTCAGCTCATCTGGTAAATGATGCTATCGATTCCACACACACCAACATTCCCTTCCCTTTGCGAACTCCACCGGACTGTTCAGGATGGACCGGACGGTGGAAGTGTCGCTTGAAGGCAGAGGGAGATAAAGGATGAGCTGAAATGAGAAGGGGGTCATATTTTAACTTCTGTCAGCTGAAATACCTGACAGTTCCTGACGGCACCCCGTGTTTCATTCTCAGTGCTGAACTGAAGCACATCAGAGAATCACAGAACACTGGGGGTTGGAAAGGACCTCAAAAGATCGTCAAGTCCAACCCCCCTGCCAGAGCAGGGGCACCCAGGGCAGCCCACACAGGAACAGAGCCAGGGGGGCTGGAAAGGCTCCAGAGAAGGAGACTCCACAGCCTCTCTGGGCAGCCTGGCACAGGCTCTGGCACCCTCACCATGAAAAAGTTCCTCCTGATGTTTCCATGGACCCTTCCCTGTTCCAGCTTCCACCCTGTGTCCTGTCACTGGACATCCCTGAGCAGAGCCTGGCTCCAGCCTCCTGACACTCCCCCTTTCCATATTTAGAACCATTCCTGAGGCCACCCCTCAGGCTCCTCTTCTCCAAGCTCCAGAGCCCCAGCTCCCTCAGCCTTTCCTCAGCAGGGAGATGTTCCACTCCCTTCAGCATCTCCGGGGCTCTGCGCTGGACTCTTTCCAGCGGTTTCAAGCAGATGGAGGAAGGAGTTTGCGCTTGAGAATCCTTTTCTAATTGAGAGGCCAAGAGCTAAGGAACACAATGGACTCTCTGCAAGTTTCCCAGATGCAAAGCATTAATAACATGCTTAATTAACCCAAGCACCCAGTTTACTTTCTGATCTTTCCACATGATCAGTACAAGCAGAGAAGTGCAGTGGTTTGCCAACGCTCCTTTGACTTGGCAGCTGTAAAGCCAGCGACACAAGGCCAACGTGCCTGCTTTGAGCTTCTGCTCTGACTCCAGGACTCGTACTTTGCTTTTGATTTGCTTCATACAGCACAGCAAACATAAATCCCAGACCGAGTTTCACAATTAAATTTAGCAATTCATTACTGCCATGGGCCAGCTGGTATTAGAATAATGCACCCATTAGCAAGAGCAGAAGAGGAAGAAAGAGCAAAAAAAGAGGAGAGGGAGAGGGAAGGAAAAAGGGAGAAAAGAAGGAGAAGGAGAAGGAGAAGGAGAGGAGAGGAGAGGACGGAAAGAAAAGAAAAGAAAAGAAAAGAAAAGAAAAGAAAAGAAAAGAAA
>JANVCC010000112.1:1132424-1145546 GCA_025345505.1 Todiramphus chloris collaris | reverse complement strand
AAGAAAAGAAAAGAAAAGAAAAGAAAAGAAAAGAAAAGAAAAGAAAAAAGAAAAGAAAAGGGAAGGGAAGGGAAGGGAAGGGAAGGGAAGGGAAGGGAAGGGAAGGGAAGGGAAGAAAAGAAAAGGGAAGAAAAGAAAAGAAAAGAAAAGAAAAGAAAAGAAAAGAAAAGAAAAGAAAAGAAAAGAAAAGAAAAGAAAAGGGAAGAAAAGAAAAGAAAAGAAAGAGAAGAAAAGAAAAGAAAGAGAAGAGAAAAGAAAAGAGAAAAGAAAACAAAAGGTAAAAAGAAAAGACAAATTTAGAGTGGATGGAGTGATTCTGAGCACTCTGAGCAAAAAGTCTCTGACAGCACTTTTTGAATACGAATTTAGATTCATCATATACTAATTTAGAAGTGGGCCTGTAGACAGATGTGCATAATTCATGGTGGAAAATGCTTCGGGGTACGAACTGTGCACAGGGGCGAAGTGAACTCAGGCAAATGCATCTTTGCTTGCATAAGTCAAGTGGAACAGCCTGGACTAAGAGTTTTATTCTCCTTCTTTTTATCAGGAAAGCACGTGCTGTGGGACTGGAAAGCCATGCTCTGGTTTGCACGTTGCAGCCTTGCAAACGGGGCACATGTAGGGGCGGAAGGGATCTAACACAGATGACCTTATCATGCCTTTCTGCTTTAGCTGCAATAGCAGCAAGGAATCCACCTACCTGTAAGGCTTTGGGCTCTCTCCCTGCACATTCTGGTTCCAGTGACATCAGTGGGCCACCAGATGTTCATCTTAATGCTGAGGTTCCATCCTTACATGTCCGTTTGCACGAATAAACCTCAGCTGCACACCGAGCCTAAATCCTTGACCGCAGTCGTTGGTGTTACGCTCGTTCCTGTTCTCCAAAGCTCACTTCCCTTGAAGGCCACCACTATGTCCAGTGGCTTGCTATCAGAGACAACAACCTCAGAGGATCCTTTTCAAGCAGATCTGGCTCAGCTACTGCTCTCCAAATGAACGGTTTTCTTTTGTGTCTGATGTTCTAACACAACACCTGTATGCAAACAGGCACAGCCCTTCTCTCCCGGAGAGAAACATGGTCAACCACAATTATTCCCTATTGTTGTTATGACTTTAAACTGTTCTTTAAAGCCACTGTGATCTCTTTCAAGCAGTGGAGAAAAAGAGCACTTTAATCACTAAAAGTGCATTAAAAATTCAGCACTCGAATCCTGCCTAATAGATTGGTATTTCCCATGAGCTGTCAGGGTAAGATTAGCTATTAAAAATTCACTAGTCCACAGGCATGTTAAATCTACCTGAAATTGGGCTCTCCTTGTTTTCTCACTTGTTTGTACGTTGGAAGAGATGCTTAAATTCCGCTCTCTTCACTATTTAAATAAATCAGAGAGATTTACTTGTGGCATTTTACCATGTTTTAAGACCACCTTCCGTTTCAAGAGCCAGCAGACACTCGGTCCTGCTTGTCCCTTCCAAAGTGGCAAGGCTGGCTGAGTGTGTGTAGCACACCCCAGAGCAGGAACCCAGCACAGTCCTGACCGCACCGAGTTACGATCTGAAGCCATTTGTCCTCAACTCCCCAAATCCTGCTTTGTCACCAGAAGCTTTTCCGTTAGCTGGGAGGAGGCCTCAATTAGAGACATGAACATCTGCAGAGAATCAAGAAGCCCAGTTGAAGCTTAGATTAGCTCTTACAAACTCCTCTCCACTGACCAAATGGATTTCTAGGTAGGAGTCTACTCACAGTCTATCCACCAGGTAAAGGACATCTACTCCTTCCTCCATTCCTCAGTCCTTCCACCCTCTCCTTCAGAAAGCTGCAAGAATCAAGGCTCTGTTGATAGTGTCAAAGCACCAAGATGTTCAGTGATGGACACATATTATCTAAAGAAAACAGCCAACCAAAAACCACCAAAATCTCACCCACTAAAAGCCTAGCTTGGTGGTGGCACCGCTCAAAATGCTCTCTGCAGAATCCATGGATAAAAAGAGATGGGGACTCCCTTTTCTACAAGGAGTCACGTGGAAGAGACAAGGGGTAATGGTTACGAGTTACTCCTGGGGAGATCCCAATTGCACCCAAGAGGAAAATTCTTCCCAGCTAGGACAAATCAGCCATTGGAATAATCTCCTCAGGGAAGCGGTGGGCTCCCCAGCAGGAGATGGGCCATCCTGCCTAGACCTTGCTTGGCCAAAAAAGGTTGGACCAGATCATCCCTGAGGTCCCTTCCAAGGTGTGATTCTATTTTTCTCCTGGGATGCACGACTACCTTTGCCAGCAGCTAAAGGAACCTGCTGCTGGCCAGGACACCAATGTCCTGCACGGACCCAGAACTGAAGGAGCCCCTCCTCAGCAAGCTTACGGGCAAGAAGAGACCTCAGAGAAGATATAAAAGAAAGGCTGAAGTAGCACTTGTCTTTTCCCCTCTCAAAAGAGAACAAACCTGAATGCCTTGAACCCTGGCAACCCTGGACATCATCTAGCGTTCCGAGGGCAAACGTGTAACGCGCAGAATTTAATCCAGGGGAAAATGTGAAGGGTGTTTGCCAGTCTAAGTGAATTCTCCTCTGATGAAGGCTCTCTAGACAGCTTTCTGTTTCATTTCATGGGATTTCGTCCACCGTGATGCTACGACCAGAAACCACCCCGGGAACGATGTGGGACTGAACAGAAAATGATAGTGTCTAGACAGTAACTACGCCTGAAGTACTTTCAAGGAATATAAAAACCAAGCAGCTCTAATAGCCAGAAGTTAACCATGAGAATGTTAATTTTAGCTGATTCAAGGGTGGTATCTTAATAAGGAAAGAAAATAACTAAAAATCCACACGCACAACAAGAATCAATGACCTGGAATAGAAATGCTACTTTTCAAAGCTGGACAATTATTATTAATTTTTATTATTCAATTAATACTGAGTTCTCCAATGCTTTATGTCCCCATCTGGTAGTCAAGCTCGTCATTCTTTTTTTCCGCTTAAGAAATCAACAGAGCTGCAAAGGGTTTTGATGCACAACAGAGAGTGAAGGCATTAGATCCCCTTTTGCATGTTAGAAAAATCACTCTGTATCATCTGGAAAAAAGAGTATTTATTTCTTTTTAATGCTCCAAGGATTTAATGTCTTGTATTCCATCTGCACACCTTCCTTTTAAAGGAGTCTGCCCAAATTTTTATTCACAGAACATCTTCCCTGTCTTTCTGTGGTTGGTTAGGTTCAGACATTCAGAAAGACAGCTTCATGCAAATATTTACACACCGAATGACCCAGACTAAAACTCAGCACTTCAGCTAGTCAAAAATATCCCTACAAACCCTTTTTTTGAGTTCTCAAGCCAGGCTGCTGTGACTCAGCTGGAGTGCCTTAAAGGAACATGGCACATCGACAGACTTGTAACGGAATTTCAAAGCGGTTGGTTCTGCTGAGGTCAAATTAAGTCAAGCTGGCAGTACTTAGTAATTACCTCTGCTTCAAGGAAAAATAATTACATGCTTTGATTTTTTCCTGTTTATAAATATGGATTTGAAATGTAAGAGTTTCACGTTCTGAATGCCAACCATGTCTCGCCAGAACACGAGCAACAGCTCAAGCTCGCGCTACGCGGCTCTCGTGCGGTCCAGTATCCATCAGGACCTGCTCCTTTATGTCCAAACCAACAAGTATGTTTTCACAAGAGCTCGTCCAAGCTTTGCAGCTCAGCTCTCACAGCCAAAGCTGTAACTTTGCCACGAGCAGGCCAGAAAAATCAGAAAAAGAGGCAAAGCATCCCAAACGCTCCATCCTGACAGCAGCAGCGACCTCCACGTCAGCGGCACAGCTCCCAGCCTCAGCCCAGTGCTATCACTTCAAGGGAACAACCAGAAGGGGTCTTTAGGGTCTCTCAACCAAGTGGCTTCATCAAACGCTCCCCTTTCCATAATAATGCCATTAGGTTCTGCTGGTGGAGTCTCTGCACGACTGCACTGATAATGAAGTCCATAAAGGATGCAGTCTGCCTTCTGCAGAGAGACTGGAGCAGCCTCTGCCTGGCAGGGAAGGAAATCAATGACTCCAATGCGAGCACCCTGTTGGCTCCAGTGTGGAGTTATCAATTTTCTTCCCAGCTAGACAGCAGCTGCTTCAGTCACTCTCAAAAAAAAAAGAAGGGAAAAAAAGGGTAAAAAAAAGAAATAAGGGGGGGAAGGAAAAAAAAAACCACCATGAAAACAAAAAAAAACCCCAACCAAACAAAAAAAATCCCCCCCAAAAAACCCCAACCAAACAAAAAAAACCCAAAAAAAAACCCCCAAAAAAACCAAAAACCAAACACATTGGGGGGAAAAAAATACCACCACCACCCTAAAGAAAAGATTTTTAAACAGGAAACAAAAAACCCTGACCATTCTCGACCATTCTCCATACAGCTGCTGGCCACATCAGGCTTGAAACACTTACATGGAGAAAACTCATGTCAAGCTGAGGATCCAGATTTTTTTTTCTTTTAATAAAATTTCAGTTTTTACCCAGTACAATTTCCAGATCTTCCAACTTTAAATGCCAGGGCACATGATCAACTTTATACCCAGCCCAAGCTGTGGGCACACATCCCCTCGGCTGCTGCAGGGAGATGAACCAAGTCTACAGCCAGGGAAAGCTCTCCCAGCTGGGTCACTGCCTGGCCCGCTGTCTTCACCAAAAATTATCCAACTGAACACTGGTAAAGTGACTCACCTCTTCACAGCCTCATTTTCTCATTAAAAACAAAAGGAAATTAAATCTATAACTAGGCAGTGAGCAAAGAGAAATAGAATTTCTTATACAATTTATAAAATATATTTATATTTATGAGGTATGTTTATAAAATATATGTTAAATAGTTAAAATCTTTGTTAAAAATGTTTATAGAATTTCTAAAAGCAGCTTCAGCTCCTCCCAAACATGCTGCTTGTGCTTCTGTCTGGTAAAAGAATCACTGCAGTGAATGGTACCTGGCCATGTTTAGAACTGGGGCAGCTCCAAGGCCTCACTTTGTGAATATTCTGACTCTTCATCTTAAGGGAGTACACAGTGAGACACAGGCAGAGCAAGATCTCACTGAGTAAGTGTTTTAAGTATCCCAGTAGAGTTATATCAGGATAATAGTGTTGAAGAAAGGCAAGGGTTTTGAGGATGAGAATGGTCTTTCATCTGTTTGCCTTTACAGAAAGGATAATAAGCTACACTGAAATAAAGCACCGAGAAAAATGATGGAATATACACAGACTTATCCCTTGAAACCCACCAGACAAGACCTACCTGGTTTTCACCCCCAATCCACTTCCAGAGCAACGGATGCAATTCATGAATCCTGATCACAACTGGGAGTTTTCAACTCATCGTACGTAAGGCTGCCAACCCCCGCCCGTGCTAAAGAGGCTCATCTTCCCTGGGCAGGGAAGTACCAGCGTGGTCTCCAGAGCTCAGGATGAGAGCAGGGCCAGGGCAGGTGAGCTGGTTACACCACGCTTACTCCGTGGACAGTGTCTGCTTTGCCTGCCCTCGTGCCCGACTCGCTGTCCCGGCGCGGTCGCACCGTGAACGCTCTCGGGGCTTCTGTAGGAAATTGTTTGTGCTTTTCAATTCGTTAGACTTTTAAATTAATGAAACTGCTTTCCCCTTCGATGGTACACAATGGATAATGAGAACAATCATCTTGAATCTCTAAAATATTCTAGGACACTCAATAAACTTGATACAGTGCACGCAAGCCCGTAATTTGCAGGGCAAAAGTAGCAGATATTTCATATTTAACCACTGCAAGTGTCAAGTCTGTGTACATGCATCACTGAAAGACTAAGTACAGAAAAAAAACCCCAAGAAACTACTAAATATATTTCTCCCAAACAAAGAGAACAGTAGGCATTCACAGAGCCAAAGCCAGCTCAATCTAACGCTGCAGTTAAAGCTTGGGCTCCTCTACCAGCGTTACCAGAGCTATTTTACACCACAGCATCTGCCTGGGGGGCTTTTGTTTTACTGCTCTGCCATTAACTAACCCTCTGTCTCAGGTCTGAACAGGGCCAAGTGGAAATGGGAACATGAGCACTAAGAGAGTCCCTGCAAATTCTCATTCTCTTCATCCTCATCCCCAGTTCAAGAGGGACAGGGAAATACTGGAGAGAGTCCAAGGGAGGCTACGAGGATGCTGGAGGGACTGGAACATCTCTTGTGAGGAAAGGCTGAGAGCCCTGGGGCTGTTGAGCCTGGAGAAGAGAAGCCTGAGAGGGGATCTTAGGAATGGTTCCAAATCTCTGCAGGGTGGGGGGCAAGGAGAAGGGGCCAGGCTCTTGTCAGTGGTGCCCTGGGATAGGATGAGGGGCAATGGGCACAGACTGGAAGCCAGGAGGTTCCATCACGAGCAGGAGAAGAAAATTATTCATTGTGAGGGTGCCAGAGCCTGTGCCAGGCTGCCCAGAGAGGCTGTGGAGTCTCCTTCTCTGGAGCCTTTCCAGCCCCCCCTGGCTCTGTTCCTGTGTGGGCTGCCCTGGGTGACCCTGCTCTGGCAGGGGGGTTGGACTCCATCATCTCCAGAGGTCCCTTCCAACCCCTCCATTCCATAATTCTGTGATCTTCTTTCACCTTTCTAGGGCTCCTACCAAATTAACCTTGCCATTTTTACTCACCCCCAGGTAAAGACTTCAGTGGGCTCGCTACCTCCCGAGCCTCTCGGCCTGGCAGAAAGCTTCCTGCAGGAGCTAATGGGGTTAAGCCTTCTTCCACAAGAAGTTTTGACTTTCAAATGGAAGCCTTCAGGATCAAGACAAATCCATCATTCTAATGCTGAGAACTAAGCTGTTGAAACCAAAGGAAATGAATCCATACAGTGGATCATTAGCCATGTGCAGAGCTTGCTCCCAGAATTAATAGATGCTATGTCATGCCTTGGGACTACTTGCAACCCGTTTGCAGTCAGCTGAAGAGGACAGAGGGAAACGTCTATTCTATTTTTTCCCTGTTCTCTCTTTCTTCCTTCCTGCCTCCTTTTAAAACCCAGATTGCTGAGAACTTCTCCACAGAGTAATTCATCATCTCACTCTATTAAAATAAGTGCTGCTGCTGCTAAGCATAAACCCAAAGATGAATTAGCAAAACAGTAAAATAATACTAATAACGAGGAGCTGCAAGCTCTTTCCAGGCACGGGCCTGTCTTGAACTGAATGTCTGTCTACCCCCTTGAGATGAGCACTTCACAACATCTGCATAAGAAAACAACACCAACAAAATCTGATTTTACTGCTCCAAACACTGGCCAGCAGCAGGGCTGCGTACTTTTCCAGTGCCTCACTCTTCCCCCTCCACACTCAAGTGCTGTGCAGCTTTCACTTCATTTTGTCAGCCCAGGCTTTTGACTCTGCTTAGAGAAACAAACCCCCAGAGGTCTGCTTCGGAAGAAACCTTTTGGTTTGGTGAGGTTGGGTGGCCCAGGAGATGCCTGGGTTTGGCTCCGAGCGGTGCTGTGCTGCTCTAATGCAGCTGCAGGTGAAATTTCTCCATCCCACACAGACCATGGAGACAGAAAACATTTTCATTTGCTATAACCAATTTCAAAAGCCACCATTAGGGAACAGACAAAGAAAACGACCCCTGTTACATCTTTGATCCCCACTGGTAACTTAGATTTAACTCCTAAAGTAGGCAAACATTTCTTTCCAAGAGGTACTCAGATGCCAGCAACAGCAGTGTCACGGGAACCAATTTTCAGAGGTGCTGGGAACAGACACCTTTAAAAATAAAGAAATAAAAAGAAGAAGCTGGAGGAAGGGCAACGGATGCAAATTCAAGACCTCCTGGTTTTGTTCCCAAGTTTTTGCCCGTGACTTGAACAATCACAGACAAGCCACCTCATGTTGTTCCTCAATGCATTCATTAGGAATAACAACACTCGTCTCACCAACAGTTCCACAGCTGAAAGCTGCTACCTGGCAAAGATTTCAGGTTTATTTAGTTTAAAAATATAAATGAATAAAGAATTCCACAACACCTGGAATGCAATTTGCCAGAAATCTCCACATCAAAACAAACAGCATCTCCCAAAGGATGGCAGAAAGCAACAACCAGCTTTCCCCACGGCGAGAGGCACTGTGCAGATCAAAACTCAGTTGCCAGGACGAGCTCCGTATTTAGAGCCACGCTCTACTAAACCAGAAGGAAAAAGCCTCAGAAAATTGAGGAGTAAAAGTTTTTCCACGCCTGACCAACCGGTTTGAAGGAACATGCTCTCTGCAAAGACACAGACTTGCATTTTGCCAGCACTCAAGAATTCTTGCTGGGGGCAATTTGCTTTCCACACCACTCTGAGATGCAAAAAGAGGACTCTCAGAAGCCCGGGCCATCAGAACACTCTGGGGGTACTGGTGTTAAAGAACACAACAGATCTTTGTTCGCTCACGTTTTCACTTCCAAACCAGTCAGTGTCACAGCATCATCCTCAGGCAGATGAGCTCCACCTTGGGGGTACAACTCATCAGGGATTCACTTGGTACCACAGGTTGGAAGAAGGAAGGGTTCTGCTTTGGTTCCACATAACAAATGACTTAATTATTCTCATAGTTTTGTCTCACTTTGCATATTCCACTGTTGAATACTCTACCTGTTGGAAATGAAGATGAGGAATAGAACAGCTGTAGTTTAACTGCTCCAGCGTAACGAAAACTGCAGACCCCACACTTAAAATCACCTCTTTCACTGAGCAACGCTGATTTGTTTAGCAGCCCAAAATTTCCATCAGGTATATGTGGTGTCAAAGCTTGATCTTCCTTCTAACCAAAGCCCTCACTGTTCTTTGCATCAGTTCCAAAATAATCAGTCATGTTGATGGGGTTGTTCAGCCTGGAGAAGAGAAGGCTCCGGGGAGACCTTCTTGTGGCCTCCCAGTATCTGAAGGGGCTACAAGAAAGCTGGGGAGGGACTTTTCAGGCTGTGGGGCAGTGACAGGACTGGAGGGGATGGATTAAAACTAGAGAGAGGTCGGTTCAGGTTGGACATCAGGAAGAATTTCTTCCCCAGGAGGCTGGGGAGACACTGGAAGGGGTTGCCCAGAGAGGTGGTGGAAGCCCCATCCTTGGAAGTGTTTCAGGCCAGGCTGGCTGGGGCTGTGAGCACCCTGCTCTAGTGGGAGGGGTCCCTGCCCATGGCAGGGGGGTTGGAACTGGGTCAGCTTTAAGGTCCCTTCCAACCCTGACAGTTCTATGATTCTCTGACATTTCAGGTAAGGAAAAATCTCTTTAGAATTATTGCTGTTAAGCGTCAAAACTTCTCCAGGACAACAAAGCTGCAAAAGAACCGCGCTGTAGCCAAAGAAATACGCTTCAACATTTTGCACATTTGTTAGTCATTTGCTGAATGCTGAGATGACTGCTCACCTTTGATGGATGAAGAAAAGCTGGAGCAGAGAGTTCAAAGCCTTTGTGTAAAATCTCACCACTGCCTGGCAGAGCCTGCAACAGAAACAGAGGTTCCTCTGCTCTAAATGCTCATCCAAATTCTGCCCTGCATTAAACGCTGTTAAGCTTTGCTAAAAACCAAGAGGAATTACCCCTGCTCAGTTAATTCAACCCTGCTAATGACACAGATGGCTGTTGGTTTGAGTAACTCGTTCTGTTAACAGCTCTCTTGGTTACCAGAGGATCAGAGAGACCTGATACCACTAAAACACCCACCCTGCTGCAGGTCTGTACATCTATATGGAAAGGTTGAATGTTATTAAAATGTCTCATGTAAAAAAAAAAAGAAAATAAATAATAATTTAATCTTAAAAGTCATCATCTTTGACCCTTTTACAGACTCTTTACCATACATCTCTGGAAACAAGGTAATTATACATCAATTATACCTGAAAGCTGGGATTTTTGGCAGCAAGCACTGTCAACCTCTGGAATTCACTGCTGCAGTGAACAGCAGGGTTACTTACCTCCTAGATACCTGAACAAATGAAGAAGAGTTACTAGACAGAAGAGAAATAGTCACTCATTTGATAGTAGGTTTGGCCCCTAAAACGATCCGGGCTTTGCAGGGGATCCGTAACTGCGGCGGATCTTTTCTCGTGTCGAGTATGTTCTGTACTGAAACCAACAGCCCATCTCGTGCCATCCCACTGTGCCATCCCACACCCATCTGCTGGGGTAAATGGTGTTTCAGATGACTTACTGGTTAGTCCAAGCCTGATGTGCTCAGTCTTCCATACCACAGTTGCTTACAGGTGCTCAGTCTTTACATTCTATTGCTGGTACAATCCCACAGAAATGACAGTATTCAGTGGAAATTACAGCAGGGCCCAGCCACCACCCCTCCCCAGTGCACATCCTGACATTCATCTGGGAAATAAAGGGTTCCAAAGAAGCAAAACTACCCAGGGAAGGAGCCTTTTCATTACTTATGTATAACTGGATCCAGTAAAAGAATCAAACAGGAGCTGATCCTCTGTTGTACGGACACGGAAAACCTGAAATTGAGAATTACAATCCCAATACCTGCTCCTCTGACCACGGAGTTCACAGAATCATGGAATCATCGAATGGTGGGGGCTGGAAGGGACCTCTGGAGATGATGGAGTCCAACCCCCCTGCCAGAGCAGGGGCACCCAGGGCAGCCCGCACAGGAACAGAGGCAGGGGGGGCTGGAAAGGCTCCAGAGAAGGAGACTCCACAGCCTCTCTGGGCAGCCTGGCACAGGCTCTGGCACTGGAACGGTCAAGAAGTTTCTCCTCATGTTGAGGTGCAACTTGCTGTGTTCCAGTTTGTGCCCATTGCCCCTCATCCTATCCCAGGGCACCACTGACAAGAGCCTGGCCCCTTCTCCTTGCCCCCCACCCTGCAGAGATTTGGAACCATTCCTAAGATCCCCCAAGTTCATTTAATGGATGGAATAATATGGGCCTGGAAGCAACAAAACTAATTGAAAGCAAATATTTGTAACACGCAGAGGGACCGGTTAATGATTCGCTAATGGCTCGACATTAAAAGTGGCATCTGCCACACGCCGGCTTGGTGGCACCAGGACACTGGTGAGCTCCTTCTGTCCTGACTCCACAGCATGTCAGGGGTTGGAAGGGCCCACTGATACATCTTCTTGGGATGCAGAGCCTGCCGTTCTCGCTGGGTTTTGGTTCCTTGCTGTTGTTCTCTCGGAGCGAGAGAAAGCAGAAATCTTTCCTCAGCCGTATTTCTTCGCCTGAAATCTTTTAGTGAGTTCAAATGAGCTCCTCTCTTGATTAAACACAGGACTCTCTTTTACTCCATCATTTTCAGTATTATCCTCAAGAAGAAACACATAAAAGCCTCACTGTAAATGAGCAAAGTTAATGAAAAAAGAGCCATGTGAGGCTTGTAAACCACCTCACTGTTTCAGCTCTCACCGTAACCTACAGCTCTTGCACGTCACCTCACCCAGCGAAAAAAAGGGCTGTAATATAAATGGATCTGTGAATTATCCGGGTCTAATGCAGGTAATTGGGAATGGCCAGGATAAAGGCACTGAGAGGAGAAATTGGTGCCTGAAATTCTAATTTCCAAGGCTCAGTTCTCGTGGCAGCCTGGCCTGGCACAGAGCTTACGGCCCCCGGCAGATGGAGATGCTCAGACTTCAGCAGAGTTTGGACCAGACTCCTCCACCAAAACACCCTTTACCCAGCGTGCATCGGAGAGATCTCTGCTTTCTCAGAACTGAATATTCATGAAAAGAAAACAGCAGCCACAAAAAAGAAGGATACAATGGAACGGTACGTGACGCAACGAGAAATCAGCAGCGATTTCGCTAAGCCCTCCTGAACCTGTTTCCGTGATGGAGAGCAAGCCTAAAAGGAAGGCACGCACAGACTGCAGCCCGGTCTGCAAACTCCTGCAAAAGCCTTGGCAAGCCCTGTGCAGTTCCCTTATTCTCCTCTTTCTGATTATTCATATCATGTTAATTAACTGTAGGCAGAAAAGCCTACTACGTCCTACTATTGCCTTTTTTTTTTCAGTCGTAAATCATTTGCTGTTAATTATTAGGACGTACTCTGCAATGTGGCTGGATGAATGCTAATAATTAACAGCCCAGGTATTTGGTCTCAATTAAATCTGACCTCGGCTCTTGGGAATTGGGGGGGGGGGGCTGGGGAGGGGAGGGTGTTTTCTTTCTTTCTTTGAATGAGGCAAATTGAGGAGACGCGTTTATGGCATCAACAGAAAAACAGGCTGCCACGCGGCGAGGAAAACCACTGCAAAATGACAAATGCTTTACATTTTGCAACGTAAATACTTCCTGCAGGACTACGAGCCCCTGTCATGACAGAAGCACCTCCTGGCACTGCTCCTAATTTATTAGGTCGGCCCCACTGCGACGACAAGAAGAAGAGAGAGAGAGAGGACCCGCAAATGTTAAAATCATCTGGTTTACTCTGTCCCTCATGGATGCAACAGCAGGGAGAGCATCCTGGAGCTTTCATCTCAAAATCCTGAGGAGTACTATGAAATATAAACCCAGAAGCACTTCTCTGCTTTTCTCCTACGGCCAAGAAATTACCTGTAAACAAGCCCTGAAAATTCACGACTCGAGAAACGTTTCGCATGCTCCTGTGGGCAGCAAGCTCAATTGGGGATCTCAGAAGAGCTGGATTCATTTTAGTTTGACAGATATATGCTTTAATCCCATCAAATGGTTGTGTCAATTCTCCCAGTGATGCTAATATAATAACAGAGAATTCCATTCATTTCAGTGAAGTAAAAGCCTGTACTGGAGAATATATCTATCTATCTGGAGCTGCAGTGCTGCTCATTCCTCAAGGTTAGGTCCTGCAGGGCTGCCTGGCTGAAAAAGTGCAATGGAGGAAGGAAAAAAATAACATAAAACCCAAAACCAGCAATAGGAAAAGCAGAAAACAACATCTCAAGTCACTAGGTCTTAAACCCAAACACCTTGGGAGGGGAAAGAAAAAAAACCCAAAGAAGTCAGATTGTCCACTGTTAAAAATCTGGTGGAGATGCAAAGAAACTTTCTAGTTTTCTACATGCTCTATACAAGCTACTGCTTTTCTCATCCTTTCAACTATTTTAAGCCATTTTATCTGTGCTGGCATCAGTTGTTGCTAACCATAGTAATCTCCTTTTACAGAAAAAAAAAAA
>JANVCC010000112.1:1071888-1092424 GCA_025345505.1 Todiramphus chloris collaris | reverse complement strand
CACAGCCTGAAAAGTCCCTCCCCAGCTTTCTTGTAGCCCCTTCAGATGCTGGGAGGCCACAAGAAGGTCTCCCCGGAGCCTTCTCTTCTCCAGGCTGAACAACCCCAGCTCTCTCAGTCTGTCCCCATAGCAGAGGTGCCCCAGCCCTCTGATCATCATGGTAGAGAGGAGTCTTCTCCAACCTGGCAGCACCTCAGCCAGTGAAGAGCAGAAACCTCAAGCAAAGATATCACTGCGACATATTATATATGGAAAAGAAGGAAAAAAAGGTTGTGAGGAAATGGGTTTTTTCCAAGCTCTGGTGGAAATTTACAGTCCATTACAGCCTGTCGCACGCAACAGCAAACGTGTCTGCTCTCCTTTAGGGTGGGAACTCCATGGGATTTAATAAAACTCGCTCCACTGGGCAAGGGAATTTTAAATAGCTGGGAGTTCCGTACGCACTGCAACAGGTACACACTGCAATGTGTACATGCACCAGCTCAGACAAGCTACAGTAAACAACTGTCATTTGTTTTACTGAATATTCAACAGCTTCATTTAGAAAGCAGAGCTACTGCACCTTTTTTATGGGCATTAGGTGTCAAGACACAATCACATATCAATCTATTCAGATCAAACCTAAACCAGAGCCTCTTATATAAATACACAACGCAATTAGAAGGAAATGGTCATCTCAATATTGGCACACTAATGAGAACTGCCTCTATGAAATGACTATATTCATTTAATTAAAAAGCCCATTATGGATCCCATTCAAAATGCTGTTCATTGAACTCTTTCATATAAATCTAATTTGCTTTTGTAGAACATTTGTAGTATTACATTTATTTGTACAAACAAGTTCTGAAGAACAAAGTGTTAGGAAAATACAGCCAGCCCCTCGTGGAAGGGTTTTGAAAGAGCTTGCTACGAATACGACCACTAAAGATTATCTTCTAAAATACTCAAAGTAGTTCGGATGTAGTAGTTTACAACCAGTTGCTTTCCCAGACTACCTGTTCCACTCCTGGGCAGCAGTTGCTGCATCACCCCAAACTCCAGTCAGGCTGTTTCAGAAGCAGCTGTGCCATCCTGAACTGGAGGAGTAACCTCGGAGGGGTTAACTGCAAACCACTGCAGCAGTCCCCCAGTGCAAGCCATCCCCAGTTGTTTGCAAATTCAGATGGGCAAAGACACATTTACCACGTGGAGTTACTTCAGAACAGAATAGAAATAATGACAAATACATCAGGACAGGGTGAAGGATTGATACATTGGGCAGTGCCATTTTTCTCCAGTCGCGTACGCTGCTTTTGGTCTTCACTGAAAATAGAGTTGAAGCTGAAAGATGTTAAAGAATATGAACCATATGTGAAAATCTAGGGGGAAGGCACATTAATTCCTTTCACAGGAAGTTAAAAAGCCAGTATCAGCCAGATCTGCAGCTTACTCTTTGAAAAGGCACTGCAGGGGAGAGCAGTTGTTTGGTTTTTATCTCCCTTACGTCAGAGGCATAAGTAACAGAGAATAAGACCACCTTCAAATTGCAGAATCACTACTTGTAACAGCCAAGCGAGTTCCAGAAAGGTAACTCCAGCACAGGGCTAGCTGCAAGATACCTGCCCCTGCTAAAAGAGAGGACACTTTCAGCTCAGCACCGCAGCCGAGCTGACCTGGCTTTAACGAATGCCCTGCAACCCACGGTGCATCTCACCCCAGAGCCTCCCAGCCTACAGCGTTGAGCCTCTGCTTGCTTGGTGCAGGCACACCCCTGGGTACCGCAGGATAAACAGCCCCGTTTCCATCACCCTCCAGGCCCCCGCTACCACCAGTTGAGCAGGCAAGGCAAAATCAGGGGGAGGGAAGACAATCTGTCAGGCACATCTGATCTATTTAGCTTTGCAAGGCTCTGGGATCAAACATTGCCTATGCAACGTGCGTCTGACGACGGCAGGACTCTCGTTGTCGGCTGCTATCTCCAAGTCCGACAGGAACATGGAGAAGTTATGGCCTCCATGTTAAAGAGCTGCTCAATTCCAGGGCCGCGCTGTAGTTTTCAAACATTAAACTTAGGTCCAGACATCACAACACTTGAATTATTTATGTGGTTGCTAATGTTAAGACCCAGCATTTAAAACAAATGCCTTCTGCCCTGGTCTTTGGCACGCACGTTTACCGCTAATGAAGGCATGTAATGCCAGTGACCCCCGGTCCAGATTTCAGCTACACTTAGAATTTAGTGCACTGGAGACTGAAAACCACGGGCTGCCTGTATTTACATCCCATTCAATCCTCTTGAAATTAATAGAGCTTTGTAGCATACAGAGCAGGCAATTTGGCCCGCAGTAAGCAGAAGGCACACTCTCAGCTTTTAGTGCAGATTACGGCACATTTTGTTCGGCTGTCAAGCATCGCTGGTAAAAGCAGGTGAAGAGAGTGACAAGCCAGCAAGTGCTGCCCTTTAATACTTCACATTTTGCAGCATTATTAGTTTCTACAGCCCCTTCAGAAACAGGATTTTAAGAGAGCCTCATTAGTCATACCGTCTATTTCTCCTCAACGCAATTATGTTCTACCAGATGTTGCTACGTGGTTTGGCTGCTCTTCTCTATCCTACGAGTCTGTGGTGTTGGCCACCACCACAGCAGCTCAGGAGCTTCTCATGGATCTCACAGGTACCCACGGGCTAACGTCGTGGCTCTTTCTGTTTGGGCATTGCTACTGAACAACTCTGAAAGTAAGAAAAGCCTCAGAGAATACAAAACTGATATAAAGAGTCATTCTGAACGGAAGCCTTTGTCAGAGAGAGAATCATTTGACCATCATTAGCAAATGCTACCAGTCTTGTTTCTTCTGGAAGCTTATTTTCTGAACTCTTATTCTCTTTCAGATGTTAAAAATTAAAACCTAGCAACAACAACGCTAATTGTTTTCTTAAAGAAATCAAGAGCTTCACTTTAATCTCACGCAGCTTTCACATCACCGACATCGTACGCCGAGCATCCCTGCCACGTGTCTGCGGTGCTAATTTAATCTAGACAAGCACGAGTGAGAAAATCTCAAACTACCATTCAACAAGCAAAACCAGGCTTCAGTTTTCCTCAAGTCTCCAGAACACAAGCGATCAAAAGATGGAAACCATCTCCCCACCCAGGCAAGGCTAGGTGGATGAGGGTCATCTGTGGTATCTCACCTGCCTACTACTCAGTAAGGGAACGCAGAGTCATAGATGCAGCTTTTCCCCCTGCTTTGCTATGCAGCCAGAATGAAAACTTCCTGCCCGAGGACCAGAAGAGGGGTAAGAGCAGACCTACTGAATCAAGTCAAAAGCCAATCCAGCCAATATTCTGTCTCTGGTAGACCCAGACACCATCAAGAGGCGTTAGAACATAGTAAGCACACGTTGCCTTCTTGCAGCAACGTGACTTTCCAATCCAGAGCTGTTACTGCTGTGCTCTGACAGAATCCAGTCACACGTCAGAGACTGGAACCCCTGCAATTCCACAGTAACAAGTGTGTAGCACCCAGAGGCACCTTGCTGTAAGTGAACAAAACAGGCAGAGGAGAAAGAGGAAAAAAAGAAACAACCTACTTTTAAGCCACTGTTAGAAGATTACATTCTTACCGATAGCAAGCCCTAGCTGACAGGTCTCAAGAAGCCTCCTTCTGCCTGGCTAACTGGGAGAAAGTTAAACTGGGCAACAACTTAAAAATATGAAAGGACTCTTTTTTTCCACTTTAGGTTATCATGAAGACTGCACAATTCCTGCAGCCCCAAGAGCTCAGTTTATGCAGCTTCTATCTGTTATTCTGTAGCAAACGCTTAGGGAAGACAAAGCACTAAATTTTACCTCATCTCCTAATGACTTCCAGAGGAACCCGAGCGCCGAGACTTTTTCTGCACTTGGCAATCTTTCTTTGTGGACCTCTTTGCACTGGGATAAAAACCGAGTAGTTTCAAATGGTACTGAGTGTTTTAAGGGAGCTATTCGGAGGGAAAGAACTGTTGAATTCACAGCTGCACTTATGAGCTATCATAACTTGATTCCAAAATCAGCCTTCACTCGAGCAGTCGTGGGTATCAACACTAAATGGCCTCTACGCTCCGCTCAGTACTGCTCGGACTTCAGATGTTTCTGAAAGAGGTAAAGGCAGAACTATTTAACAGAGTCAGAGAGCAGACAGATGTGCACAGAAACCAGGGTCAGGCTCCAACCAGTATGCAAACACAGACATGGATGAGACACAACCACCTTTGTGTCTGTCTGGACACCAGTAACACCGCTGGTGATCGCAAGCAAACGTTTCCAGATGAGCTTCAAGCCTCCAGTTTGATCCTGAATGACTTGCTCTGACTTGACGCATTGTTTTCAAAGAGGTTCAAAGCCTGGAATTGAAAAAGTCAATCAGGAGTTTCGACACGATGCTAATAAGTCAAAATTAAGGTGTGTCAATAGGTTTTGACAGAGAAGTTATTATCCACATTACCTAAACCACATCACTTCATATGACTATTCCTTAGCATATCATTAAAATACATTGACATTTCAATTCAAACCATCGTGGATATTGCTGTGATTACCCTTTAAAGTACTGCTTGTCTTAATAGAGGGGATACATTAAAAGAGAAGGCACCGGGCTGCTGAAGAACAGCACCCGTCACACACAATATCTTCTACCCAAGGATCACAGGACTCTCAGGAGACTCGGGGCTGACCAGGGAAAGACAGAGGTGGCTGGAAAGAGAAGGGGGAAACGGGAGCCTTCCCAGCCAGGGCCCGCTGCTTGGGGCGAAGGACGGCCGCGGCCTACCCGCAGCGCCCCAGCTCCTCCGCCATAAACGCCACGTCCCGCAGCTGCAACTCGAGGCAGGGAGGCAAGGGAGGCAGGGAGGCCGGAGGCCGGGCCCTCCAGCAGCTCCCCCCGTGCCCGTGCGGGGCCCGGCTCTCGCTCACCGCGCTCCGCTGCCCCGCTCCGCTCCGCCACGCGCCGCCAGGCAGGGCCCGCCCGGGACCTCTCGCGACAGCCGGGGCCGCGGGGCCCCGCGCGCGCCAGGGGCAGTCCCGCCCAGCGCGCGCGCCAGGCCCGGGCGGAGGCGGGGCCGCCATTGCTGCGGGGAGGGAGCCCCGGGCGGGAAGGGCCTGGGCCGGGCGAGTGGAGGGCAAGACCTCCCCCCCCGAGGGACTCTGCGAGGCAGCGTCCTGCCTCTGGGCACGGCACCGGTCAGGGAAAGGGGGGAGACGTTCCTGCTCTCTGAGGAGATGAGGCCCTCTCGCACCCACGCTCCGTAGAAAGAAAAAAAAAAAAACCCAAAAGGGCTCGTCCCGCCCAGCGCGCGCGCTTCCCCTGGGTTCTGTTAAAGCTCCTCCATCTCTGGAGAGGAGAGGCCTGTGCCTGAGCCCAGCAGGCCCTGCCAGGAGCAGCAGCCGCGTCTCCTGGTTGGCAAACCCCAGTGTTGGTTACTGCTGCTCCGAAGAGCTAAACTATTATCCTACAGGATCTGTTGCCTCAATCATCCCCAGAACGGGACAATTTATTTTCAATGGAACATTAATTTCAGACAGGCTAAAGTGAAACCTTTTAGCTGCTTAATGCAAAGAGGGGGGGGGATGTGGATGTCCCAGTAAACTCAAGCAGTTAAGGATAAAAGGTAAAATAATAGATATCATGAGATGAAACTCATCTTACCTGTAAGAGAATAATTAGTAATATACAGAATGCACAGTCAGGAAACATAAAAAAAAGTATCAGGGCTTGTCTTAAAGATGGAATTAAATCCAGGTCCTATAGCTAACAGTATGTACTCTTGCTAGGGGTTCAGTCTCTGCATAAAACCACATACTTCCACATACAGATCTCAATTTAAAGTGAAGGTTGGAGATTTACAGTGACCAAGGGATGTATAGGCACACGTGGAGGACAGGAGCATTGTCCCTGCTAGACCGGATAACGGGCTGCATGCATTTTAAACCTTCTCTCTTCTATATACACCCTGAAATACAGAGAATGTTGCCCAGAATATTCCAGACAAGGTTTTCAGAGAATTTAAGGGATTTTCTTGGCCAAGTCCCATCAAAGTTAAATAGAAGATAGGGATTATTTCTTAGGACTGTCTTGAAAATCTTATTTATAGACGTCTATTTAAAGTGTCTTAGGCCATGAATCCCTTAATCGGAATCCAGTTGACAAAGCAGTCTATAGAAGAGGTTCTTCGCTACTAAATAGCAGAGTAACCACTATAAGATGATACTAAGTTTACAGAAGCCAATATATTTGTGCTTTTTTTTTTTTTTCATTATTCTTACTACTTTTGTCATGATGCACAATCTTCTGTTAGTATCATGTTGACTATTAGATCATGGCAGTTCAGTTGTCATTCGACATATCAACGTTGCCTTTTTGTCTGTAATATTCTAAGGGGGTGAGTGGGAGAGGTTTTAAAGCTCTGAAGCTGCTTTGAAGCCAAGCTGAACTCAAAATCACCAGGAAAAAATGGACTCAACTTTTTCTGAAAAGATAAAAACATTCCATTTTGACATTTTCAACACCAAATGTTTTCGTCTCAGAAATATCAGAGCGGTTTGGGGGTTGCATCTTTTTGGTTTTGCCTTTTGGGTTTCTTTGGAGACTGAGCTGTCAAAAAGGTAAAAACAAGTGCTGTACAATCAATCAGAAAATCCATGGAGCAAATTAGGATTCATTCACTGCATTAATCATAAAGTTCCTACTCTTATTATACCTGCTGATCAGCTCAGCAGCAAGAATGGGCCAATCAATGCATTTTTTTGTTAGTTTATTTCTATCTATTCTTTTCAATATTCTTTCGACTCCCAGGTAGCTTTTCATCTAACTACCTGATTCAAGAAGCTTGCCCCATTTGGGGTTTCAGTCCACAACCTCTTTTCTAACTCGAGGTTTGTTCTTCCTAAAAGACGCCTTATTCTTGTCATATATGAAGAGACCAAGTGAGACTTTCTTTCCTAAGTGAGGCTATTGGGCAAGCTGATTTCTGTAGCCAGTCTGCACTTAGGCAGAGATTTTGGCTTCCACTGCCAAATGCAAACAGTGCATGTATTTAGTAAGAGCCATCATGGTCATTTGCACTGCAAACCTCTTCCATCATTTTGCTGCAATTCAGATTGTCACCAGAATATAAATACCAGAGAGAAAACACTTGATGGCTTCCCAAAGACCCTGTGTCTTTATTATTTTACTTCCCCCCCCCCTCCCCCCAGAATGTCATGACAGTGAGTTAAATATATTGCGACCGTATCTGGTGAGCAAGAGGTCTGTCTGGCTGTGGCTGTCACCTCTGTCGCTGCACGCTCACACACAGACATCCAAAGCTTTGCATCAGATTCCATGTGAAATGCGGAGGAAGAACTGACGTAGCCAGGGACACGCTGCAGTTACAGGTGGCAAAGCCAAGGAACTGATGCTCAGCTACCAGGCCTCCCTGCCCCTCTGGTGCACGTACAGAGAGATGATCCAGTAAACCAGTCAGTGATTGTCACCATGGTCTATGGGGGAACCTAATAAACACTGTTTATCTCCTCTTGTACATCTCTTATCTCAAGGAAGCCCACGGTCTGATCAAGCTACACGTGCTGATTCAGACCAGCCCGACGTCCATTCCACGTGGAATTTGAAGAAGAAAAGCCCATTCTAAGGTGAATACAGAAGGCTGTATCTGTGTCAGGGAGTCAGAGCGTACGGTCTCAGCGTGCTACTCCCCCTCCTCAATCAGCTAAGCCCTTTTCTTTTCTCTTTTCCCCTCTTTTTTTTCTCCTCACGACTCCTCGGCAGTGCCTGTGAGTCATCTGTACTCTCTTTGCTGATCCGACCACAGCGGACAGCAGGCAACAACCTGCAAAACTCTCTCTAATCAGCTGTCTTTGCGTCGCCTACCTCTGCTCACTGGTACTACAAGAAAGTAATCAGAACTCTAGATGGACTGCAGCCCGAGAGTGAAAACAGCACCATGAAAAGCAAGATGTGCACTCGCTGGCCCTTGGTTCCTTGGTGCTGAGTGACCTTGTCTATGCTGACTTTGAAAAGACAACAATCTGCTACTGATACAAACCAGCTAAAGGAGAAGTGAAATTCCAGCTGTAAGGATGAGCTATTTATCCTGTGGGTGAGATGGTATGCAGCCAGCACAGGCTTTGCTCTGTGAGGTGCTAGTTTGTCTTCAGGGGACACACAGACAAATTTAGAGCAACCCCCAAGCAGCCCCTGAAGCACAGAGCTCATGTGGAGGTTATTTCAGGCATTTCCTAAGAGCAGATCTGCTCTCTGTTCTCTCCCTTACATAAAAAAAAAAGGCTCAAAGAACAATATAATTATGCTTATGAATCAGCAACACTTAGTTCTTGAAAATATGATAGACTAATGAAAGTAGCTCCTTTCTGTGTAATTTCTACACTTAATGCAGGTTTGTAGTTAACATCGAGACACTAGAATTGATATTAAAGCTTGCTGCTTTGCCCTTCCTCTCTATAGCCATTATAGTATCCACCAGATAATGCAAACAGCTTCCACTTAACAGGTAAAGGAGGAGAAATGACAAGGTCTGGCATTATATTAATATATTGAAAGGCACACTGTTGTTTTGCTCAGATATGCTGTTGGAAAATTGTCATCAGACTCTAAGGATATGGCTCAAAAACCCATCATTCCCTGGGCAAAAGTAATAGCTGCCCAAAAGCCTCACGCGAACATCTGTCACGGGCTCTGCCCAGCCTGAAATGTTCTGTTATTTAAATCTTGCAATGTTTCACGTTTACGTAAGAAAATGTCCTTAATCTGTAACTTCCACAAGATTTTGTCGATTCGCTTGACAGGTAACGGTTCTACAAATCTGATGCCAAGGACACGCAGTGCAGAGACAGAAGAAGCGCACAGCTGCCAAGAGCTGGAGCTGGCAGGAGCGGTCGCGCTGCGAACGGGGACACAAGCCCGAGATGGGCACAGAGACACGTAAAGAATTGTCTGGGGCTGGAGAAACACAACTCCAACCTCCCTGTGCAACTGCAGCCAGAGGAAAGCAAGCTCCGTTGCCTTACATAAATAGCATGATACTAGATTCTAACCTAAGATTCACGGCAGATTTTAATTAAAAGCTCCCGTGCATACATTAAGAGTTATGTTTGCTAATACTGCTCCTTCATTTGTCGTCTCTGTGCTTGTTTGAGGTTACTCCTCCCCCCCAGCCCGGATTCCTGGAGCTTAATGCCAGGAGTAACTGTTGCATCCACTTAATCTGATGACGTATTTATTATAAGCAGAAACTAATCCTCAATGAATAAAATCAGAAGACAGTGAAGAGTTAAATCAAAAATCCCCAGCTCCTGGGAAAAATACAGACCATTTTTTTTCTGAGCTTTCCCAAAAAAAAAAAAAAGCAAAAGGCAAGCCTGAAAATGTGCCGAGTCTAAGCCTACATAAATCAAACTGCTGTTAAGAAGATACGTACAAGGTCTAGGTGTACAGCCTGTTAATAAATCCAACCCTGACCATACAAAAGGTGTTGTCCAAACCCAACATTTTATGATACTCCAGAACATAAACGTTCCTCTCTAACACCACATCAGCAGACTGCGCCCTCAACCCATGATCCAGACAAGAAACATCTCATTATCAGCCTTTTCCTTATGGATCATTAACCTTTTGAAAAGGGGGGAAAACGAATGGAGAAAACACTTAAGAGTCATCAGTGGGGCCTGCTGTATATTCCAGGGAACAATGGTTCCTTTTGTTCAGTGTCTCCAGTTTGTCCTTCATATTCCAGACTCTACATTACTCCTATCTCACGGCAGGGTTTTAGTCTCATTAAACAAAAGGTACAAGCAATAAATTCTGATTTGATTAATCTGAATTCTTCTTTAAAAGAAACATCTCTCTAAGGGAATTTTGTATTGAAACAAAGGGATTAAAAACGGGGCATGAGAAAAGGAAAGAAACTTGGATTTGCCAAAGTGAGAACAATGCAGCCCTGAGTTGTGTGCAGAGAGGCTGGCTCCTTCCGCCTGCCTTTCCAACGCCCGTCTCGCTTCTCCTCGGGCAACTCTAGAACAAAACACTTTGGAAAGATTCTCAAAAGGTTTCCAACAGTTAGGTTCCACGTCCATTGACTGAACAGCATTCTATGCATTTCCTTCCGTAGGAATGAAGCTAATTTCTGGAAATTTCATCCTGAATGGCCCGGATTTCAGAAGCAGCTGGCATGAGTGGGTGCAAGTCCCAGTGCGAATGTCAGAGTGGCTGTGGCTCAGCACCCGTTCGACAGCTACAGCCCCTTCCTACCACAGCCCCTGGAGATGCACCCAGCTCCCGACAGATGGGGATGATCAAAGATTCAGCCTCCTGAGAGAGCATGGGGATGACACTGGAGATTTATCAGTGCTTCTTATCACCAAATCCCAGCGTGGTGGGGCTGGAAGGGAGCTCTGGAGCTGATCTGCTGCCACCCCCCTGCTCCATCCAGCAGGGGCACCCAGAGCAGGGGCCCAGCAGCGCAGGGTCCAGCCGGGGTGGGAATCTCTCCAGACAAGGAGACTCCACAGCCTCTCTGGGCAGCCTGGCACAGGCTCCCACACCCTCACACCAAAGAACTTGCTCCTTATGTTTATATATTTCCTTATATTACTGTACAACCCAAACAAGTGAAAAGGTTTGTTCATATACATTTCAGAGAAGTTCTAGAAAATGTGATATTTATACAAACAACTGAAATCATGTGCTTTGTCTCATGGAATCATAGAATACTCAGGGCTGGAAGGGACCTTAAAGCTGACCCAGTTCCAACCCCCCTGCCATGGGCAGGGACCCCTCCCACTAGAGCAGGTTGCTCACAGCCCCAGCCAGCCTGGCCTGAAACACTTCCAAGGATGGGGCTTCCACCACCTCTCTGGGCAACCCCTTCCAGTGTCTCCCCAGCCTCCTGGGGAAGAAATTCTTCCTAATATCTCCTGAGACTGTGTCACTCTGGACCTCACAGCATGTCAGTGGCGCTGCTGAACCAAGCCTCCCTAACAGTGATCTTCTGGGATATGTAAAATTGAGGCCAGCACAAGAAGTGCAGAGCTGCTGAGCTGGGGGCGGGGGGAAGAGAACAAACAAAAAAGTCAATCAGCTTTCTGTGTCCTGGCTACTCCCCCGCAAAACACTATAATCCCATAGGTTTCAGATGATGAAACCCTTTCCTCTGTCCCTAGAATCCACCTTGGCGAAATGTATTTTCTGAGTGGACAGGACAAGATACATTAATGGACAACCAGCGAGACGCTGCTCTTGTGCTACGTGTACACCGAGGCTCAAATGTGATCTGAATGACTCCCCGGTGTTTGAATTTATATACAACTTGGGGACACTGGATATTGTGTGTTGCTCCACAGAGCTAAAACATTGCAATCTCTGTTTATAAATCTTGGAGAAAAATGTATTTTCCTGAGCTGCAGCTATGGCAACGAGGAACCCAATATCGAGCTGGGTTGCGTAGTGTATTATACAAAGGATTGTTTTGTTAACTTTGAAAATAATTTATTGGAAAATCTGGGGCAATTAGACTGCTGTCCGTGTATTTACTCAATATGGATGGCTTTCATATTCTGCAACGTTATCTAGTAAAAACAAGGATTCCCCCCCCCTTTGTTTCTCAGAGCTGATTTGTTTTATTTAAAAACAAAACAAGCAAAAATAAAGCCACAACTGACTGATTTCAAATTCGGAGCTTAGGTGAAAATCTGTGATTTCACAATCGGCCGTGACGGTTCCAGCTCTTCCAGAAAGGAGACCCCTGATTTCCTGGGGATATCGATTCCCATGACACTGTGTTGACTGAGGGACACCTTTGTGGCACCGATGCAGCCGTTCCTGATTCACAGCGAAGATGGGGATGAAGATCTAGGCCTTAAGCCTGTGGTTTTTACAAATACAGCTTGAAAATGTGCCTATTTTTGTTGCTAAGCGTTTGAAATATTCACCTGCTGGCACCAGTATGTTTCAATTAACAGCATCCTTGGTATTACCTGCTTATGCATTCGTAGGATGTTGTCATCTGAATTTGTCACTTTACAGGGGAAACCGATCCTTCTTGTGCTACTTTGAAGAGAAAAAAACTAAAGCACTGTCCACAAGTTACTGCCATCCAGTTACTGAGCCAAGGGAGTGACGTTCTGCGTTCACAGTCAGGACTAAAATCAGTCAGCAAATCAACCTTTGCGTCTGTACCTCAGTTTCCCCGTTTGTAAAATGAGGAAAACGGTTCCGGTCTCCTTTGTAAAATGCCTTGAGATCTATCAAAAAAGGCTGGGTATCACTGCCAACAGCCGGAGTGGGGACGAAATCCACGTGTCTCCTGCAGTCCCAGGCAGTCAGAGAGTAATTGAGAAACCGGCCGCATACAAATTACCAAATAATGGGCTCCAAAAGCTTGGGGTTTGTTTTATTTACTCCTGACACTGCTGCAGAAAGTGCAACCTTTCCTCACTGCTTCTGATGTCAAGTGCTTACCTTCGCCTTTACCCCGTGTTTACACGGAATGTTATTTTTCCAGCTGCCCAGAGCATCATTATCAAAGCAACAGCCAGGCTAAATTATTAAGAAAACGGAACAATTGATGTTTCCATAATACACAGTATTCCCCATCTGAGCTTTGAAATCAATTATGGAACACATCAGGCTTCTCTGTCTTCCCTTGGACCAGTTTCAAGATCCAGCATTTTATCATTGTTTGTTCCAACTTTATAATTGTCCATTGACTTTGAGCAAGCTCTTTTTAGCCTAAGCTCTTGAGCACGAAGACGCTTTCTTGCCTCTGAATGCAAAAAAGCAGCGTGCTTTGTAGGGTTTCCACCCCCTTCCCCATACTCTTCAATTTTTCTTGCAGCTGAATTGGTTATTTTCAAAGAATCTTCAGCAAACTTCTCTCCCATAAACCTCCTTTTCCCTTTTATTCTTAGTCTTTATAAAAGAGGCAGATACTATTTTTAGGTTTCTCTTCCTGGCTACGAAGTCCTCAGTTGGAAGCACATCAAAACAAGGAGATGCTCAACTGCTGGACACCTGCTTTTCGAGTCTCGGGAAGGATTCCGCATTTCTGGAACCAAATTGCCATCATTATTGAAATCCTTTGCAAAGTTATCACTTCTCTGAAATTCTGGGATGTCCAACTTCGATGCAAATTCAATATCCTATAAGCAAAGCGCCCGAAGTGCCAATTCAGCACTAAGAGCTCCAAGCCCTCATTCCACCTGTCTGTCAAGACAAAAGCAGTTTGAGCTGAAAACCAGGTTCCAAACCCCTGATATCACCCATGAAAATTCTGCTTTTACCTCTGATTTCTGCAAAGTGCTAGATAAAAATGACACTCTTGGGCCATAGGAATGTTGTGTTTTAAAAGCATCTCACTTTACAAAAATAAAAATACTGTAACATTCCTAAATATGGCTGAATGTTCCTGATCTCACTGTTTCCATGACAAGATGAAGAGAGAAGAACTGATCAGGGATCAGGCAAGAACAAGTCCTTTGCTCAGCTGTTAATAGCTGCAACCCTGTACTCCGACAGCATAAAGCACCGAGCTGGGCCTTCCTTGTCTTCTTTGATGTCTGCCCCTAATGAAAGGAGATCACTTCTGTCCATCTCCACTGACTCTATGTAACCTTTATTTTCATTTCTCTCGCTGAAAACCTGCAGATTAATCACAGGGAAAAGTAATGCCCTTTTTTAATACAGAAAACAACACAGATCATCTTCCTGAACCTTGACAGAACCCTCAGGGGTTGCTGTTCCAATCCAGGCACTTGCCCTGCAAAACGTTTCTTGTGACCCCAATGAATACAAAGAATCAAGAGGTGCCGGTTTCCAGCATCTGCCTGACCTCTCTGCCTCATTTGGCGAGGTATTTAAGCGTGTACCTCTCTCCAAGCAAAACCTTTGGGGACTATTTGTGCATGCTAAGTAACTTACTTAGTGACCATCGCTCTTACCACAGTGTAATTCTCCATTCCAAACAAATTAAAGCTGTAAAGCTTTCAGTGGGTGACTGAATTTCACCACAGAACGGGGAAGGAACAAAAGAGAGGAGGAAGGGGAAGGTTAAGAGGATTTGTCAGGTCTGCCGGCCTCGCGGGGAAGGTTTAGCTTAGAGCCCAAAACTGGACTCGTGCGGTGCTGACAGGAAACTGCTGGAGTTTGGAATGAATATTGTTCGGCTTCCTTAAAAACCCCTCCTTTTGCTGGCTGCTGCTGAGAATAAATCCCAGCCACTTGGGTCAGGGCTGGTTTAAAATCATTATCACTCGAGCAGAAAGTCCATTATCCATTCAGACATTTGGCCTACTCTTTTTTTCTTTTCTTTTTCCCTTCTTAATACTCCTGCACATCAGATGACTGTATTGACTCATCCCCTTACAAAAATAAACATTCTTGGATGATGAGAGCAGATTTGAAATCAATGCCTTTCTTGACTCACTGCTGCAAATATCCCCATCTTTGGGCTCGTGTGGGGTCCTGACTAAACTGAAAAGCAAAACATTTATTAGAAACAAATTGCCTTGATAAGTAATACAGATCCCTGAGATCCTGCGAGGTCCTGCAGAGGGGCCTTTCTTTGCCAATGCCAGTCAAAGCCCTGAAGAGGAAAGGTTAGTAGTAGGCTGTAAGCTTTCTGAAAATGCAGACAGGATGTGAAAGGGCATGAGCAGAAACAGAGAATGGGCTTATCTGAGGAGAAAGGGACACTCGAGATGCCCCTCTCTTCCACCTCTTTGGAGACCCACACGACATCGGGTAAAAGTAGGTAACGCACAACCTCAGTCCCAGCCCCTTTCACAACACGTTGCAGCAAATTAAGCTGGTTGGACTCGGGTCTCCGTGACTGGAGAGCAGACTCTTCTGTCAAACATGAAGGCATGGATCCTCTCCCTTATTCGTTGTCATCTACCCTGTGCTTGAATGCTTGGCTAACACACGGGGGATCAGTAGGATGCTGGAATATGGGATGTATTAGGACAAGCACGTACCAAACGGAGAATGATGTGGCCACGATGTCCAGTTTCATACTGCAATTTGCAGAGGATTTTGAAAAAGCACAGGAAAACAGGCAAAAATCCCTGGCAGGCTTGAGAAAACATCCTTTGGCAAGAGACCTTACCACCTCAAACTATATATCCCGTTAAAAGAGTGACTAGCTTATCGTGTATACATGTCTTTGGAGAAAGCAAACAGAAAGTACCAAAGAGGTACCACAAGAAACAGTAGCTGGATGTGAAATGCCAGACTCCCGCAAACTGGAAGTCTGGAATTTTTCAGTTATTTATCCATTGAAGGTGGTTAACCACCGGAACAAACTGCCCAGGTGAGTGGAAGCATCTCTGTCTTTTGGAGCATTCAAATCCAGACTGAATGACTGCCTGGGCAGCGTGCGTTCATCGACTGTTAAATTATTGGGTTCAGTAACCCCAGGTGATGTGTACAGCTGCACATTCAGGAAGCAGGACTAGATGTCCCAACGGTCCCTTTCGGCCTTGGAATTTATTGAGTGCACAGTGTTAATTGTTTCAACAACACATTGTGCTTTTCCCTTCCTTTGCCTTTGAACAAACCATTCCAAATTCAGTTTAGCTGCCCCAACCTCTGAAAACAGGCTTCATACTGGAAAAAAAGCTCAGTTATGATATAATTGAGGAAATACAGGTGTAAATCACTAAGGATATTTCTCTATTATGGTAAGAACTACTGCTAGCTAATAAAATAACGGTTTCCCTCGGTGATTCTCAGAGTATCCTGACTGGTTTGGTAGCAAATGTTTGAAAACTGCAGTCCAAGGAAATCTTCTATGACCAGGATCCAAATGTGTCCAATATAGGCATAAAAGTAGATCCAATACGTGCATGTTTAGAACACACCTCTCTTCCCACACACCCCAGAATTGCATTCTCTGCAACCCTTCTGTCTCAACAGCACCTTGCTTTTAAAGCTGAGACTCAGCTGAGCTGAGTTCCCAAGAAGGGAAAATAATGTCTTAGAGAAAAGAAAAAGTGGCTGCAGAATATCTTCCACACCTTAAAGGTGCCCAAGGGCATCTGCCTACTCCTACACGGTAAAATAGCAGCTGTTTAAAAGTATCAGTCAGCTTTCAAAGTCAGTCAAATAAAAGCAGAAACGAGAAGGGGAAAACACAGGTCTAAACTCAGGGTCACGCTGGTAAATGAGAATTCAGGCCTTTATATTACAAAAAAAAAAATACATTCTAGATCATGTGGCCAAGAAAAAAAGGTATACTCAGAAAACTTATTATCTTCAAAATACTGTATTTTTCATGCCTATCATATGATCCTTTCTTCAATCACCATCTGATTTTTCTCCACTTGGACTTGTCTGTGTCAGAGGGCATCTTGCACAAGGGTCAGCAACAGACACAGTAAATCCCAGCAGCGTAGGTCCTACCAGATCTGATTTCTATCTGTTTCAATGAGAATTGGAAGGCGTTCAGTACCCCGTGAAAAGAATTCAGAGCTCTTTAGGGGGGTCTAATGAGCTGTGGATAATTTACAACACGGGATATTACTACCACATCAGCTTTTCAGCAGGTACCACTGCAGATGCTCTGGAGAATGAAAGCAATTCAACCCAGCGAGCTTGCTCCCTTTCTGTATCTCTATAGACTTCTGTTGAGGATATATGCTGGAAATGAAAAGAAAACAATTCCTTTCTTGACCTTTTTCTACTACTTTACATGCGACAAAACTAAACCTAACACGTGCTCAGAAGGTGGCAGGTAAGAACCAAGACTGCAAGAATTAGATCATTAATAGCTGTAAAAAATACCCACACTTCTAAACCACTGCAAACCAGCCGTGCTGACAGAGTGCTGGGAAGCTGACAATACCTCCCAAGCAGGGTGAGGCTCTCAGAACCCAGCAGATGATTACTTTTAAAACTTTTAATGGATCTCTGTCGGCTGCAGTCTGATGGAGTGAACGGCACCGATACCCCCAGGGAAATGTGCAACTATTTTATGTCTCATTTGCAGGAACCAACACCCAGGAGGTGCTTTTCCTTTGACAGAACACACGAGACCTACCTGAACGCATTGCACGAGCTTTCTGTGCTGCTCCGTACAGCAGGTGCTAATGTTTTTTATCCTGCACTGGCCTCGTTAAGCTGCCCAGCACAGGATGGAAAAATTAACCCAACAGAAATTTTCTGTTCTGTGTACAAAACACAGGGGGAGGGGTTAGCAATTAGCAGCAAATAATAAGCTGGGATTAAGATAGGGGGCAAAGCAGGAGAGCTAAAAATGAGCTTACCTAGCGAGGCACTGGGAATGGAGGAAAGTACAGTCTGACTGGGTAATGGCAGCAGAAAAAAGCCTGGTTTGCCCCGCTACAGGAAAGGGTTAAAGGCTGTCTCAGCCCTCCATGGGGTTATGGTTGTAGGTAAGTCAGCTGAGGCAACAAGAGGTTTTTATTAGCTGCTCTGGACGGCAGCGCCTGGTTAGCTCAATCACCAGATGCCTGGCCAACAATATTCCACCTACGGGCAAGCCCTCCAGCTCAAGAAATGAAACCCAGGGAACAGAAGATAGCAGAGCAGAGGGACCAGAGGGGCTGCAGAGTGTGGTGAGCAGAGCCAAGCTACAAGGACTCAATCACGGAGGCAGCCGGGAACACTGTCCTTTGTTACTCAGTTATTGTTCTCACATCAGGCTTACAGATGGTTCCTGTTTCTTTAGGACTCTTGTAGGCTCTCAGAGTTACTCAGAGTTAGAGGATTGCACAGAAATATTTTAGCAAAGGAGATTAAAATTCTGGGATGTGCTTCCTCAGCCCAAAGGTATAATCTTCACCTACACAACAACAATCACAAAAGCATTCCGAAACGTGCGAGTTTCATTAGTTTGCAAAGTGAGCGTCGAGTCACAATTATTCCAAGGGAAATGTAATCCTGCAAAAAATTACCAGAGCCATCCTTTTTATTAACGCTACTTGGTAAAATGTGAGCGGGATCATGGTAAAACTATTACATTAATATTCCTTAGAGAGTTGTGCTATAATTTTAGCTTCTCTTTCTCACTCTCGCTCGTTTTGCCCTGTGAGTCAACAGAGGAGGATGGCTGGCAATCAGCTCCTGCAATTATCTTTCTCCCTAGATTTGAATTGTTAACTGTAGCTTCCGCTAATAGAACTGCAAATGAATAGTATCCTTTTCACTTGTATTTACTGGATGAACATTCTGCTCAATGACTCCTGTGCTCGAGGCATGATGCTAAACAGAGGGCAAAAAGGACAAGTTTTATTTCTATTAGCTCGCCTAATGGCTGCAGTGGAAATAAAGACAGGAGCAAAGACCAAAGGGCCAGACCAGCACATCCAAGGTGAGCAGATGGCTGACAAAGCCTGTAAACGGATGCCAGCCATCTCCCTCTTTGGGGAATTCTTGCACGTATGCAGCCTGACGCTGTCATCTTCTAATGGCAGCGTCTCCAGAGAACTCCTGGCGAGGCTCTGGCCCCTCTGGGACAGATCCCATAGTCTCCTGGTTTCCCATTAATTTCATTTCCAGTTTACAAGCACAAGAGCTGGAGAATTTAGAGCCTTTGCACGTAAATCCTTTTGGAAAATGGAATTTAGACTCCAGATTCCATTTTGAGGTGAGATTTCTCTGTGAACAAAACATGGTAGCTCTCTGCTGGAGGGACTTCAATGAAATGATCTCCTGATCTTTCTAAGCTGTCTAAATGCTCACTTCAGAAGCATAAAAGGATGGAAAGGACTACAAAAAAAAGCACCTTCATGCCCTTTCTTGGACGCTCTAGGGACAACATAAAGCCCGTTACCCATACACAGCAAAATCATAGTGAATTCTTGTAAGCATTACTCTTTGCCAGCATTTGAAATTCTTTCAGAACCCAAGACAATCACTGCAGGGAAGCTATTCTAGGCTCACAATAAAAAAAAACCCAAACAAACCAAAAAAAAAAAAGGAAAAAAAAAGAAATTGTCTTTCAAACTAGACATAGTTACAGTAAAAAGACTAAGGGGAAGGAGAACATCGGGATGTATTTGATGATGGCACACTGCTTTCAGAACTCAGGTAATTACCTAGCTCTGGAAAATGTTCCCTGGAGAGAGGATTTGAGCCAATGGTACTATAAATCTCTGCAGATCTATAAATTGTGCAGCCTATGAAAGTTCTATACCGGAGCCCAGAGATGCCCATCCCTCATCATTGGCCGTGAGATGACAGAGAAATTAAAGAATATGTTAATGCTGTTTTAAAAGCCTGGCTCTCACGCTATTCATACCGACTCCGGACGAAAAAAATAAAACATGGATATTACACAGCATGTGCAACATTGCTCCTAGACTTAGAAATTTCAGGTGTTACTTATTTCAGCCTTTTTCTAAACGAAGAGCACTGTTTGAAAACGTCCCTGCGTTGCTTCCTGGCTAAAGTGCTCCCCAGAAACTTAAGGCAATGAAGGCTTTTGGATATTTCTACCCACACATCTTCATGGAAGTTCACGAGCTTCTTCTCAAAATAAGATGGGCTCAGCATAAAGAAATGAAGATGCCTCTCATACGAGTAATATTCTGCTTTTCTATAGATACTTAATGTGCTTTTGTCTATTTAAAATGTGCTTCAGGATGTCTTCCTAACTGAGGAACACCAAGAAACTCTGTTACTAAAAGCTCCATCTACTGGTTATCAGCAAGTACTCAACTCAGAAATATCACTGTCCATCTTCCAGCAGTTCAGAAATGATGTCAGAAGGTGATTTAATTCTTCTTCCCTTACTTCAGATTTTCCTCAATGTGTCTCCAGGCTCCTGTAAGCTGCTCTCCGTGGTAAAACCTCTTGTAGATAGTTTGTAAATCATCAAGGGAAAACGTGAGTTGTAAATTCCATATCCGCACACGCCTTCTGACAACGTTAAAGAAGAAGAATAAATTTTAAAGGCTGTAAGATTATTCTCATAGCTATTTCTCCACCAGGTCTCAAACGTGCACACAACATAAACTCCTGTTTAAATTCCAAACTACGGAGACAACCATCCCAGGACCTAGAAGGTGACACGGGAACGCATCCGCCGTAAACCCAACGTCTCACCCAAGGCTCAAATGACTTTGAATTTTGGAGCAGGACGCTTCAATTCAGCGTTGAATACTTTGCTCATTATTCACTGTGCACACTCCTGAGTTTCCTTGCCTTGCTTTGTGAACCATCTCGACAGTCGCTGAAAACTTCCAGGGCTTAATGGGTTCAGCTTAGGCCTAAAGAGCACGTGAACCACACGCACCTCGTGCCCCCCGCTGCAGAGGTCACCTACAGATCAACCACTGCAGACTCCCCTAAGCCACCCTGGAGGACACTTCAGAACTCTCACTTTGAGGGAACACACTCGAGTATTTTGCATTTCTTCACAGAATCACTCAGGTTGGAAAAGCCCCTTGGGATCACCGTGTCCAACCATTAACCCTACTCTACAAGGTCACCCTTAGACCATCTCCCCCAGCACCACATCTCAGCGATGCTGAAACACACC
>JANVCC010000112.1:1054092-1066888 GCA_025345505.1 Todiramphus chloris collaris | reverse complement strand
AGCCCCAGCTCCCTCAGCCTTTCCTCAGCAGGGAGATGCTCCACTCCTCAAAGATGCTCTACCCTCAAAGCAAATGAATTGCCTTCTCTGTAAACTATGCTGTTGTTTTCCATGTTCTCATCTATAAGGTGCTCAAACGCTACCATTTGAATGTCTATAGATACCTGCATTTCACAACAATTCTGCCTGGATGAAGTTTTCTACAACTGTATCACCTGGGCAAGAAATTTATACGTCTAGCGTGGAAACATCTGCCAGAAAATAATGCCGACTACTTCCCAGCCTCCTTGAGCTACAACATCCCAGTCAGGAGCTAATCCAAGCTGCCTGATGAAGCCATATGCTACAATTTGTGAAAAGTCCTACAAAATGCAAAAGCCCTGGTACATTTTTAGCACTATCTACTGACACCTCACACATTCCAGCCGTGTCTGTACCAATAATCACAAGTACAGCTTCAGAAACCTGTTGTTTTCTGTCACGTGGTAGGCTGCAGTCCCTAGATCTGGCTTGACTTGCACGGCTAAAACCCCCTTGATTAAGGAATTGTTTATTTGAGAGTCATCGTCCTCACTCAAGACACAGACTGAATCTCACTTCCCACATTGGTATTTTTACTGCTTTTATTAAAGTTTCTTCCCTTGAGCTGACTGTTTCTCCAGCAGCTCTGTATTTTCGGCAAGGACATCTTCTTCTTCTTCAATCCTGATCAAAGTGGACTTTCTGCAGTCTCACTGAAGTGTCCCGTGCTCTTCAGCTGCCACTCCTTCCCAGAAGGAAGGGATTGGGTGGTGGCTGTGGGAGTCTCTCCTGAAGCCCCATAATACAATCCAGCAACACCACGTTGTCTTTCCCAGGTCGATGCAGAGGGCAGTGGTTATTACATTAGTCATTTTTATGCTCCACGGACCTGAAACGTTCATCTCACCCCTGCTCCTCAGGAGGACCAGCTGAAATAGGGTTCCCTATGGCATATCCTATGGAAATCCCACCGCAGGGAAGCACTGCGTTGGTTACTTCAGCACAAGAAGACTTCTACTGGCCTTCAGTATGTGCCTAAAATTTAGCACAACCTTAAAGACAGTTCTGAAGAGGGAGACTTCTCTTAGCTGATAACTACAACCCGAGACTCCCAAAGGAAATCTTTGCATTTTTTTAAGAATTCAGAAAACTTTCTTTGTGAAAAGCACTTTGAACTCCCTAGAAGAAAGGTCCTAGGAGTATTAATTATGTTCATGTCACCTTGGAGAAGCCTGATTATATGACACTTATACCTCACAAGGAATCTTCACATACACACACCCCCAAACCCCAAAACTTTCTTCCTCTCTGCAAACTTAAGCATTTCATTTTTACACTAACATCTCTCTACTATGGTTTAAAAATAAAATACCAATCTGTTTAGCACCTTCTGAGAATTTCAGGCCTCCCCTCGTTCTTCTAGTTCTAATTTGTGAAGAGGGAAAGGAAAAAATAAGACAGGATCACCTTGAGAACATATTTGAAATACATGAGAGGGCAAATTAAAACGACTGATGAGAGGCCAAGGTGCTGTGAACGTGTCGTATTTTTAGGGATGTCCATCAAGTCAATCAGCAATCAAGAAAGATTAAATTATTGCTGGGTAAAATACCTTTGTTCAGTTTCTCTCTCCAGGGACTGGACCTGGTGTTCTTTTGATACCGTACGTAAGCTTCCCTTGAGATCCGTACCTGCTCAAAGCTGCTTGTTTAGGCCTCATCACAGAGGTCTGACTAATAATAATTAAGAGGTTCACGATGGAGAGCCACGTTATTGGCTCAATTTACAGCACACCGGATGGCCGGGGGATGCCAGACAGATTCCAATCTTTGGTAGCAATGAAGAGTAGGTTTGAAGGTTTCCCTCGATGCCCTAACACAGAGGAGGGAGATTTCTGGGGCAATTACTGTGCGACCTCTCTCACCCCTACAACATTTTGTAAAAGCCCTGGCAATGCATCGTTCTGCATGACCTGCCTTGCCGGTGGGTTCCAACTCCTCGCCAAAGGACAGTGATTTCCCAAGCCAGGGCAGTTCCAGATGTTGCATTCGATGGAGATACAACAAGATGTGGTAGGCACGGAGCCCAGGGTGTAACTCAATGTCCACTTCGCTGGCTTGACTGGGTGAGATCAGGACAACTTCTGTTCTCCTTGCACAGAGTCAAACAATTGCCCTACACAGCTGCTCCTTTCCAGGCTGACACTGCAACCCCAGCTCATAATCATATTACATCACGTTGACATTATTGATGTTGTTGCATTTATCAAACTTGTAATCTTATTAAAACAATAAACTGCTTTAATAAGACCTATACCCATGGTTCAGGCTCCCAGGGAAGGAGCAGATGGCTCCGTGAATTATTCTGCTGGATGCTCATTTGTGGTGACGGGGGATGGAGCTGTAGGACCCCACTGCTCCCTGCAGCTCTGCATTCCTGTGCTCACCAGCGCAGGCTTCCTGCTAAACCCAGACTTTTTGGGAAGCTTTTGTCAATCACAGCATCATGACTGCAACAATACCAGGAAGAGAGAGAAAGGAAGGGAAAGGGGTTCCCACAAACCCACATACACGTGTTAGATGCTCCTGTCACTGCAACAGAAGTTCCCTTAGGCCACCCAAGCACCAGGTTTTGTAAAATACCTTTGCAAGGCAAGTGTGCCCAGCCTCCAGGTCAACAGCCTAAGATTTCAAAGGGCTGCTCTCTTTAGCACTACTCATCGTTGCCACCCGGAAAATTCACCTCTCCCTCCCTTTGTTGCTCCTCTTTTTGGAAGTTTATTTTCTTCCTGAGGTTTGCAAGCCTCTTGCTACACAGAGTAGCGTTTACTACAGGGCTGTAGAGTCCACAACAATAAACACCCTCTGAAGCAGTGCAAGACACATACTGGGTAATAGATCGTTTGCATTTCTGCTGACAAAAGCCTGCAAGTTAAGCCCTCATTTCAACTGCTCTGCCAGTGCTCTCAGTTCACAAATGTTTGCTTTATCCAACCCATTTAAACAGAAAACATCTCGAACAACATATAACCTATTAATTAAACATTCGGAGGTCATTCATTTGTTAAGAAAACAGATTTCCAGTGAATACTTCATCTACTCTGCTCTCAGGTTGCCCATTCAGTGGTTTTCAGCCAGAACTGTCAGCGTCTTCCTACCAGATCAGCTAATTCTCCACTCTAAATTGGTGCCATGGTTTTTTTTCTCTTCCAGGAGAATTTCTGCTTCTGTGAGACATCCAGGAAGATGGAACATGGGTCTTCACAGAAAGACCTGTACATTGGAGGTAGAGAAAACATTTTTCCTCATAGGTGCACGAGCACAGGCACAGCCCCACTCACGTGGTAATCTTCAAGCTGTCCCATGTGGGACAACATCAGCTGGGGTGATACAATCGCAAACTGTGAACCAGAAAATAGCTTCTAATTTTGCATCTCAAATCAGCTCTTTGCTAGCTGAGCATTCTCATTTCCCCAATCTATACAATGCAGATATCTTAATAGAAACCTATTTCATGGCTGTGGAGGTTCCTATTCTGTTGCAACATCAGTGAACACAGTATTGCTCTTAGCCAAACGCTAACTCACAGGTTCTTCCATTAAAACACTTTCAAGATGAAGAAGTATTTTCATTATTAGGTATCAAGGTATCTTTTAAAGTAACAACCAAATGGGAATCTGTGCTTTAAAAGAGCCAAATTAACACAGGGTTATGAAAATTGTGAAGTCATTATGAAGGTGACGAGCGCTGCTCAGGCTTCCTGAGAAATCTTCCGTGGTACTTTTCTTTTTGGTGGGAGCCACCTGATTTTTCACACCACCATTATGTCAACGGACAAAGATCTTCAGGATATTGGGTTTTGGTTTTAATAAAGTCTTGTGAAGCAAAGGGCAAGCTTTTCTGGAAGGCTTCCCATGCCCTGGCAACTCCCAAAGCAAATGAACGAAGACGTGATTTTCAAAACCTAGCAAGACCCAGTGAAGCTACAGACCATTCCAGTGAGCTACTGTGTATGTAGGAAAGATCAGTCCACAGCAGTTTATTTCCTTTAGTGGGAACTATGGTAAGATCTGCTGCATCTGTCCCACCACAGCAGTGTGGGGAGGGACACCTTAGCTGATCGCTAAGAGGGACACCGTAAATTATCTAAACAATATGTTAACAAATCATATGAGAGGACATGAATGATTCTTCTCTTTCCAAAGCTGTCATTCTCTATTTGAGTGGCAATCTGTCTGTTCGGGTTGTCATCCTTCATTGTGTCCTGTGTCACCAGATTATCTTCTGCACTACCTGCCTCAGAACAGGGGGACACAGAACATAGAATCATAGAATGGTCAGTGTTGGAAGGGACCTCAAAGCTGACCCAGTTCCACCCCCCCTGCCATGGGCAGGGACCCCTCCCACTAGAGCAGGTTGCTCACAGCCCCAGCCAGCCTGGCCTGAAACACTTCCAAGGATGGGGCTTCCACCACCTCTCTGGGCAACCCCTGCCAGTGTCTCCCCAGCCTCCTGGGGAAGAAATTCTTCCTCATGTCCAACCTGAATCGACCTCTCTCTAGTTTTAATCCATCCCCTCCAGTCCTGTCACTAGATAGTGGGCTGCCTCAATTGTAACACCTCCTTCTCCTCCTCCCTTGGGGGACCTGCTAGAAAATCCTCCATGATTTGTTTCCAAATACATGTGAGGCAGCCACTGTTTACCCTTAGCTTGTTCTTGTGTAGATGTCCTTGTTCATACTTGCAGGGGATAGGAACCAGAAAGAACAACTGGAGTCAAGTAGGTATCTGTGCAAAGACACACCAAGTAAGTTCACTACAAGTTTTCCAGGCCAGGGCCATCTCTTTGATCTCTGTACAGCTTCCACCACGGCGTGCTTATCATCAGATCTTCCCTTTGAGTGTCACCATAATAATAAGAATAAAAACCAAACAACAAACCAATGCCCTGCCAAACATCAGCTGGGAGCTGCTGTACAAAGAGAGTGGTTTTGATCAGAAACAGCCCATTTCTTCCATGTTTGCAATCTCCAGTGGCCCTCTCTAATTTCCTTACGCAGCCCCCACTGCCATGGTAACCGAATACATCACAGTCTTCTCTGCACTCATCCTCACAACGCAACCTGGAAGCACAGTCATCCTGTGGGTAGATTCTGGTTTACACACCAGCCCCTGCCGCTGGGCATCCGCTGCCACCGTCCTGCACGCCAGCGGGATCACAGCCAGCGCGTACGCAAAGCAGGGTCTCCCCATCTGCTCTGGAGCCAGTACCTGGGTGAGCACCCAGCCACCCCAGGAACCTCAGCTGGTCTACACCCAAGTCCAGCACGGGACAATCCTCTCTGAAAACTGCAGGCTGTGACTGCCTGGCTGAAAGATGAGTGGATGTGTGACTGCCTGCATTCCACTCTTACATTAATTTGCTGGGCAGAAACACCCAGAGCAATAGGAACTGAGTTTTCATTTCCTCTTCCCAGCCAATACTCCCCTCTGCCCCGTGGCACAGCGTATCCCAAGGCGTTCTAACACCGGGGTACAACAGTGTGCATTTATGCCAAGCCAGCCATTCCAGCTTCACTCTGAGCTGTGACAAGAATAGTAAATGACTAATAAGCCCTTCTCCAAAACACTGTCTCATTAAGAGTGTGTCCTCATTAAAAGGGGCAAATTTACCATAAACAATTGCATCCCTTATGCACAGACCTCAGCAGCGGCTGAGCATAACATACAACATTTACCCCCTGCTACCCAGAAGACAGTAACACTGAATGCTCTGGAATTTTAACTAAACATACTATGTGGGCAGCTCTCTGCCCAGTACAGCCACAGCTTCAGGGAAAGAGATCCAAATACAACGAGCTCCATTTACCCTTCATTTGGAATACGCAGCGTTGTCATCCCTCTGCGCTGACACAGCTGAGCCCCTCCACCTCATACAGTCGGGATGCTCAGATAGTTCCAGAAATTCCATCAGGCAACTGAGTATTTGGCATGTTCGATACCACTGAGCAATCTTAGGCTTCCAAATCCATTTTTAAGGTAAGTCTCAGGCACTGACCGAAGGAAGAACCCTTTCCTCTTCCGCAGGAACCTACGGCGCGCTCTACCAGCACATCTGATGTGGAAGCCAAGGCAACTCTGCTGAATCAAGATGATCAGCGTAGAATCACAGACTGGTGGGGGTTGGAAGGGACCTCTGGAGATCACCGAGCCCAATGCTTCTTTGAGAGGCAGCTGCCTTCTGGGGGAGATTGATTTATCGTATATGAATATAACAATGGTGTCAACAATATTTAATCTTGAAAGGAAAGTTACTCAAGCTTACAAGGCTTATAAAAAAATGGACAAGAATAGAACCTGGTTCCAACCCCCCCTTAAATGGAGATGCATTACTGCTCCATCTACATGACGGCCCTTTTAAAAACCCCAATAATGTAAAGGGTTTTTTTTATAAGGAGGAATTGTGTTCAAAGGTTTTTCATCCCAGTTATGCACATATTTGCAAATAACTCATTTGCTGGACAATGAGCTTGTAACGAGACCGTTCCGAGCCAGATGATTGGAGAGAACCTTGAGTTCAAAGGGAGTTTCAAAGGCTAATCTACAGCATAACATTTTAAATCAAACTGGTACCAGCCAGCTCTGCCCTGAGAATATCCAAAGAACAGTCTGATAATTATCAATTGTAGAATTAATGCGCGGCCATAAGGCCTCAGACGTGGGAGTTTCCTAGAGCACTTAAGGGCCTCTCTTTTCAAGGTTCTTAAACACAGAATCCCCCTTTCCAAGGATGTTTACCCCTTTACAGCCCCCCTGGCACCTCTCCAGGGCCTGACACTACTGACACACGTGGGCTTCACTCCAAACACGTGATGCCAGCAACGTCGGCTTCTCTCAAAATGTTCCCCGGAAAAAGAAAAATAAACCATCAAAAGAAAAGCAATTCCTGACTGGCTGCGATTCCAAACCCTCGCAAACAGGGACTCCCTTCCTTTTTGTGCAGGACACGCTGCCAGCAGCTCTCATTCTCTGCATGGAGACTTGAAGTGTCCAACTAGTAACAGTGACAGCAGATGAATGGGCAAATTCCACCCTCGGAGCAGCCTGAAATAATACAGCATCTGTTCAGGTGGATTAGCACCCTTGTAACAACTGCCAGTAGGTAAGGAAAACTAAGAGACGTGCTCAGTGTCATCCCAGTTTCCTTGCAATAATCTCTCCAGGAGTGAAAAAAATACTTCAATTAAAAAAACCAAAACCAAACCAAAGGAAAACAAAACACAAAAACCCAACCAACCAACCCAAAAATACCAACTAACCAAACCAACCAACCAAAAAACCACAAAACAACCCCAAACAAACAAACAAACAGGCAACCCCCAAACAAACAAGACAACCCCAACCATGAGAAAAGTTGTGTTGCCTGATGTGACATTAATTAGGAGACCCTTGGACAAGAAAGTTCTGTGGTCTTTTGATTTGTTCTCGGACATAATGTTATACAAAAATGACTCTATTTATTCTTTTTCTCCCCCCCTCCCCTTTTTTTTTAACTTTAAATGTACATCTTCAGATGTTACAGCTCAACGCTGGTTCATTTCCAGCTTCCCCTTTACGTACATTATCTGCTTTCTTTTTCTGCAGTTGCCATAAAAAAATATGTGACTCAGAACAAATAAAAATGGATATATATTATATCACCCTCCAGTACAAAATAATTATAGCATTCCTCACTGAGTGATGGGCTCGGATAAAAACCTCCCAAGCCTGGGTATTTAATCACACACATTTCTATCAGCTTCCCAACAACAGGTGCCTCTGTGTCCAGTTCCAACGCTCCAGGTAACTCTGCACCCACGCTTGCCGTGCCTCCTCCTGCCCTGCAAGGATGCTGCTGGTCTGTGCCATCAGACAGGGATATAAGCATTAAAAGCTTAACGATGCAGCTCGTTTAACTACTGAAGTCAATGAGGCTACTCACATGAGGAAACGCTCACCAGTACCAGTAAAACGTCTATAATTTGGTCCCTAAATAGTTATTGCTTTTGTTTTTCACCCACAAACAGAAAGAAACAGATGCAAGGCCAACAATTTACAAAGGGGCCTCCACTCTCCAGCTTTGATTATTTCATCACCAAACACGACATGCTGGAAGCCAAGACTAAGAGGCCAGGGGCAGCCCAAATTCCACTAAAAGCTGATGGACTAGAGCATCCTGGCAGCCCCAGGAGCTACATGAACCACACATTTCCTTCCTCTGAGTCACCCCTTGGAGCTGCTGGACAAAACGAGCACGCTGCTACGGGCCGAGCAGTCTTCAGGCATTCCTCACAACCCCGCTGCACAGCACTCTTTAAGAAGGGAATCAATTCCAAGACTTCCATCCTCTTTAGCTCCCTCATTTCAATCTTTATCCCTCATCCTAACAGCCTCTTGCTCCCCAGCAGGAGAGCAAACGAGCCTGGCGAGATTGCAGGAGACACAGGTATGAGACCCAGCGACCGTAAGCTCACGCAGAGGCTCTGGAACCAGGTACACTTTGGTTTTAGGGCTGAAAAGAGAAGAGCTGGAACTTTCACCTCCTTACAGCAGTCCAGCTTTTTTGGACCTTCTCCCACTTGCCATAATCATGTTCATTCTGCATATGCCTGAGCGATGAATTTGCAGAGAGACGAATCAAACAGGGTTTTATGCAAGTTTTCTGCATATCTGAATTTTCTCTCTCCCCCCCCCCCAAAAAAAAAGCTTTCATTCTTCTTCTCCTGAAAGCTCTGCCAAACTTAGGTGCTATTTCTGGTTAGCAATTAGCAAAAGAATCAGTCCCAAAAATACTGCCGTTACCAAGCAGCAGGGTGTGGGGGGGGAGGAACACATGCTATAGCCCAGTGGCATATGATATTCTCTTAGAGTATGCACAGGATTTCTCATCACATGCTGTGCTTTAATTTGAGAATCCACTTCTAATTGTGTGCTCTTTTTACTCTGCACCACAATTACATCTTCCCCTGTCCTCAGATCTCTCCGATTTCCCCAGCCCTGGCACATCTCAGCTAATTGACCACCTGCATCTGCCCTCATCTGACACGCGAGGCGACGAAAACCTCTCTTTTCTTAAAGTTCAGCTGCTGCTGTGCTTGGGCTCTTCCTGCCGCCCAGAAACCCCCGCGCTGCCCTTGAGGAGATGGGTGGGCATTTTTTCCAGGCTTCGAGTCACAGGGATGAGGCATCACTGTCAGCCAGAGGCTGCATTAGCAGAACTTTGTGCGCTTCCTGGTGAAAATAATTATTATCATCCTCACTTTACGAGCGGGGAAACAGATATCTGAAGAAACATAATTGTACTGAAGGTCGGTGGCAGAGCCACGACGTGAAAGCTTGGGGTTCTTGAATTCCAGTCATGCAGTCACCAGCCCTTCCTGACGATGCGCCATCGAAAGAGACGATGCGCAGCGCACATCCTCCACTCGCTACTGATTGCATTTCCCACTGGTTCCAGGAAGCACTGCATCTGTCACAGCTGCCAATAAAGCCATGCCCTGCTTCCTCGGAGCAGCACGCTTCGTCTCTGGGAGTTAGAGTGGACGGGGGAGAAAAAGGTACCCTGTGCAGGATGCTTTATGTCAGAAACAACAGGGAAATTCAGAAGCACTTTCTCTCACTGACAACTCTGTGTAATAATAATTCTTCGTTAGCTTATACCAGAAGTAAATTGCTCTCCATTCTAATTCTGGCAAACAGGAGTGGAAATGGAGCCCAGGAACTGTCTGGTTCATGCCTCAGTTACGGCAGGGCCAGAGCACAGATAGATGGCTCTACCTACATCTTCCCATCACCCACTGGCACACAGGACAGGTATGCAGAGGTGCCCTTTTTCTATGCGTAGGGTTAACTGGGATCACAAGCTGGGCTTCGTTGTCTCTCAAGTTACTGAGCTGCACCCTGTGCTGGGTGCAATTTCACTCTTTAGTCCATGGATTTTTAAGGGAAAAAAAAACCCTCACTCCCTTTGTAAAGATTCCCCCCAACCCTGCTGCATCTGAGGCTGATTCAGACTTAGTCACTGGAATAGCGAGCACGCAGGAAACGTTCGGGACCCGGGAGGAAAGAGAAGCCCATCCAGGAACGACCTCGAGAGAGCAGAGTCTGAGAAGCTATTAATGAGGTCTCGGGAGGCTGCCCGTCCCCAGGGACCCGCAGAGTCCCCGCTGGAGACGCGCTCTTTCTGTTGACAAGTGAAGCGTGCAGCGGAGCAGAGGCTCCCGCCTCTCTTCAGCAGTGGCCATAGCCAGGCTGTTGGAGCACGCCGTGATTAATGGCTCCATCCCAGGCGTCTCTGGTAGGGGCAGGAGGCCGTGTCGCTGCCACGGGACCCGCGTGCCAAGGCTGGCCGTGCTCCGCGCGCTAGCAGCCGTGCAACTCACCCAGCGCCTTCTCGCTGAGACTCGGCCGGCAGCTGCCGCAACTCGGGTCTGACTTCTCGTTCTGAACGTAAGCAAACTGGTTTTACTTGAGGATGAGGGTTTTTATCACTTGGCCCTGTTTTGCTTCAGATTTCACTCTCGGAGCCCTCGGCCAGCACAGGTTGATCACAGCGGCACTTAAGCGAATACTCCAGCACTTCTGTAAGTACTGGGGTGATCCTGCTGGCTTCTTCCACAGCTTCTCCAAATGCTCTTTGGCTTCTGTGACATTCACCTACTCTGAATATGACAAACTGGGACGGAAGTCTTGCACAGCTTTCCACGTTTACACCGAGTCTTACACCACAGAGACACCTCAGCAGGCAATTTAAAGCGTTCACTGCCAGCCCCTCCAGAGCATCTCCCCTCTTGGGTATCCCCTGTTTCCAGAGCCGTTAATTGACTGCACTTTATGGTACCTGTTCCAATTGTTACATGTTTGAAAAAGGAAGATAGATAAAGAAAGGCAATAAATCCACTTCTTTTGAGTTAACACAGTCACAGACACCTCATAATACTACAGCAACCCTGTAAGAAAACCAGCACAGGCATCTGAATATACAGAGACACGCAGAATCCACTCGGCGCAGCGTAAGGGGAAAACCAAACGCCCGCCTGCCGACGGGAAGTGCTGAATGAATTCCTTGTTTTACTTTGCTTGTGCATGTGGCTTTTGACTACCTGTGAAACTGTCTTTATCTCAACCCACCAGTTTTCTCACTATTACTCTTCCAGTTCTCTCCCCATCCCACCAGGGGGGAGGGAGTGAGCGGCTGGGTGAGGCTCAGTTGCCAGCTGGGGTTAAACCATGACTTGCATCTAAGAAAAATACTCCCAGGACAAACAGTGGCTCTTCTAAAGATATTCTTGCAGAAATCTTTGAGGCTAAATACTTTGTTTTGCTCTTACCTGATTTGGAGCATAAAATGTTTTCAGCATACAAATTACTTCAGAAAAAATAAGACTGTCCTCTCCTCACGGAGCTCAAGAGACAGAAGCCGTGTCAGTTGGAAACTCAGTGCTACTGTAATCTAAATTAAGAGCTATCAATTAATATTTGGGCTGCTGAAAACCATATGCTGCTGATCTCGTCCTATTGCTTCTGTCCTTTCAGTTTCATAGGTTGGAACTTAACCATAATTAGCATGACTGAACTGATTTAGCATCACATCCAACAGCGTGTTTCAACATGAAGGAACTCGAGGTGGTTTGCAAAGCTCTGCATGAGCAAAGACTACTCAGAGGTCTCCAAACCCCTCGGATATGGGTACACCAAGATCTGCCCAGAGGTCCCTGCAGATCTCACCTGCCCGAAGAGACCCCTGCCAGTCTGAGACTTCAGGTCCTTGTCCGAGGACTAAATCACTTCAGATCCTCCTCACGTCTTCAGCAGCTCATCCAGAGGAATTATTCTCAAACTTGAAAGTGCTCTATAAATGAGAGCTACAAAGTATTTTTCAACACCATTAACTAGAATTAGCCCAGTCAAGCTACTGCACATTGACTGCATATATTTTTCATACATAAAAAGCAGAGGGTGGGTAGAAGCAGTGCTCGGGATATGCCATGCAGTATAATTTTAGTTGTTTTGATGTAGAAGGAAAAAAAAAAAATAGAGTTAATTCAAAGGATGATATTTTGGGCTGTGTTGCTGCGCATGAATCCAAGTGCAGCAAGTTCCTCTAAAAATAAGTCTATGCAGAAGAAATTAAAAGAACAAAAAAGAAAGGTTGGAGGTGTGATGAAATGACTAACGGCTCTGTAAGAAGTGAGCAGTTTACTGCTCAGCTTCACCGTGCGTTTGGCTGTTATTTTTGTTGGTGGATTTTCTGCAACCAGCGTCGCAGTTGATAAGCCAACGCTGATCATTCCATTGCGTCTCAACGACTTTGCTTTGGTTTAGGTATTTTAATTACTGCCTTTTTATGACCAGATTTATGATGACTACGACTTATCATGATAGCTACTCATCTCCCCAGAGGAATTAATGTACAGCATGGTGGAACTGGCCCTCAGAACACGTTTGCCTTCCTACTAATGAACTTTATACAGACACACTTTCAGAAATGAGAAAAGAGTCCTCGGTGCTTTGCAAAGATCAGCTCTTCATAGCCAATTAGTCTCAGTGTAAATTAATAAGAACATATTGCACGGAGCGAGGCATTGTGTGACACAGTTCTGGCAGGCCTTAGGAGTCACTGGAATTGGAATTCCAGTATTTTCACTGGTTCGCAGCAGAACTTTAAAATAAAATAAAATAAAATAAAATAAAATAAAATATAAAATAAAATATAAAATAAAATATAAAATAAAATA
>JANVCC010000112.1:1041608-1054082 GCA_025345505.1 Todiramphus chloris collaris | reverse complement strand
AAAATAAAATATAAAATAAAATATAAAATAAAATATAAAATAAAATAAATCTGCTGCAAGGTTTCCACACACCACTTACCCTGCAGGACTCAATCACAGCCCAACTGACACAGCTCTTCCTAAAGAGCTGCACGTTACACGGAGCAGCCCAGGTCAGACTGCAGCTCTTTCTCCAGAGGGGAGCAGCGTGAAATGAAGAAGTGAGGGAAGCCGAGGGGATGCTGGGGTGTTGTGGGGCTGTGCTGCAGGAGAAGCAGATGCAGTGCAATGGGAAAGGGCTGGCTCTGGAAGTGAAGAGCCATTCCTCTGCAGGGCACCACTTGTGAATCAGGAAGAGAATGAACAGAATGGAAAACTTGTGCCTTCCAAGCATCTGATTTGATGTAGGCAATGGGAGAAGGATTAGTAGTGACTGGCACTCTCAAGGAGGCAGCTGACAGCAGGTAAAAGCTCTGCTCTCAAGGCTGGAAGCTGCCTGGTCTGAAGGGCAGGGCTGGCTCCTGTTCCCAGGACTGTCAGTCAACCCCCCGTCCAGGAGCTAAAAGCACACGAACGGTACCATGCCCGAGACACCCAAACACCACAAAATAAGCCAGTGCTTAGGCATTTATCTTGGCTGTTAATTTTCTGTCACTCTGAGCCTCCTGTCCGCTCATGTTAAACTAAAGGCGAATGCCAAAAGGCAGTTCAGATGCTGGCCTCTGTTCCAAACACCCTGCTCTGTCTTGAGCGGCGATTCAAATTCCAGCCCTGCCATTTTCTCTCAGATACATTTTGATGGAAATTTTACTGAGAACCCCATGTTTCGTTTGCAAAATAGCAATAAATCAGGAACCAGGAACAGCAGGGTCTGGAAGACCATCCTGTGCGGTCCCTGCCCTCTGGCTGCATCCAAGCCCGGATGGTTGGGTGGAGAAGCACAGACACACTTCAGTGAAGAGCAGCCAGACTAGCTCCTCGTTATTTCCTCCATTCATCAGCTTCCATCTGAGGCTTTTTTGCCTGGTTTCACAGGTAGGCAGCGAGCGGAGCCGCAGCGGCACAGCCACCTGAAATGTTTGACACATTATCTGTCTGCCAGCAAGCATGAAACACCTATTAACGAGTGCCAGTGCCTTGAAGGGCAGAGATAGTTCTACTCTTATTTTCAACTACCTCATTCTTTTAAGGCAAGCCTTTTAGAAGGAGAAGCATTACACAGATGGGATTAGTTTGCAAGGGCCTGGGTTGCAAATCAAGCCTAGAAAGCCACGAGACTAGAGGTTAAAAACCAAAACGGCACGTGTTTCCAAATCGCAGCGAGTCTGCAGGGAAGAGCCCGTGTGACTACAAAACCAGGACTCCTGGCTTCTTTAAATATCACTTGGAAACTGGGTCTGATTTAAGGGCACAGAGAAGAATCGGGGTCATAACATCTTCCCCGCCAGCCTAAGAAGGAGAAAGGTTTTGTGGACCCAGCAAGCAAATGTAAACGACTGCGGGCAAGGCTGGAGCTTAGTGGATTCATCACTGGGACAGGGGACACAACACTCAGCTACTTCTCAGGCCACACTTGTTGGCTGAATGAAGCACCAGTCAGTGCTCAGAACACAACCCTTGAAGACAGGATTCTCCAGGATACTCAAGACGGACTCATCCAACATTAAAGCAGTGACCAGACAGCAGAATTTCTGGGGGAAGCAAATCATTTCAGTTGTCATCCTTTGTGGAATACTTTCCTCATCTGAATTACTTGGTGTACTGTGATGGAAACTAGAATTTCTAGCAAAGGGGTCTTCTGGGACATGATGTTGACTCCGGTAAGCAGGTTCTGTCGGTACATTGTTCCGAAGGAGACCCTGTGCTTGAGAGTAGGAGGAATGGGAAGGGATGGTTTGGGGCTTGAGGAAATGCAGCGAGCCTGCTGCAGATCAATCAGCATAGAATCAGGACTCTCTTCAGTTCTGCTCCTCACTCCTTAACCTATAAAACGGGCATAGTAATGGACTTTTCTTTCTTGTACCTGTTGGTTTTAAGGTCTATGGAAGAGGATCCGCCTTCGACGCCCTGAATCCTATTCACACAGTCTCAGATTCTATTAGAACACAAGTAAAGCCACGCTGCTACTGAGCCTTGTTCTACGAGCCAAAATAAAGACAACGAGTTCATTTCTAGCATTTTTTCTCTACTGTGGTATCCAAATTAAGCCTTTTCTTTACAACAGCATTGTCATAAACAACCAAAACTGCAAAAAATGTACTTATTTTTTTCCACTCATAATACTGCACGATTATTGTCAAAAGCTCTTTGATTTACTGGCAGAGGAGAGGAAGATTGTGCTCGGTCCCAGCCAAGTGCTTTTCTTTTTAGTATCTGGCTTGCCCACCTACCCTTTGGCACAATTTGTTCTAGAAAGTTTAATGCTACTGCGGCTTCAAAGGGGATGGAAAATATTTCAGGCTTTTCTCTTTCAGGAGCAAAGTCAGCAACGTGCAGAGATTGAGAGAAGATTGATTCCCTTTGGCTCGCAATTACCGGATCACGAGAAAGAAGCCACCAGATTTTATGGGGAGGACAAGAACTAAGCAAGACCTGCCTCCTGGGTCGGATGATTGTTTGAAGGGCTCGTTCGGGTGACTTTGTTGTTCAGAGCTCATGCATTTCCATCAGCGTTCTTTTACACTTTTTGTCTTCATCTGGGAGCAGTTGAGAATTAAATTTACAGTCATTGCACCGCAGCGCTTACTTCTGTTTACGCCGTGAAAAAAACCCAACCACCTACCTACCCAGCTCGTAGAGGAGCAGGGAGCTGAAGAGTTAAATCCAGCAAAGCAATTTCTACCTGCTCCAAACCTTCGAGAGAGAAACTCGGCTCTGAGAGGCTGCTGCAAGGTCAGGAAGAAGTGCAGCCCTGGCAGGGAGAATCCAGGCAGATCTTCTGCCTCACTCAGAAAGGAGCGATGGGGCAAGCTCTGAATCACAACTACTGGGAAAAGTGAGAGGAGGAAAAACTAGGTCGTGGGACACAACACTTTTGAGAGGTCCTCCTCGGACACTCTGTCCTAGGTCACGTAAAGTAGTTAATTTTTTTATACTATTTTTTAAAATTACAACTTCTCCTATTTTCAAATCCTTAGATAAAAGGTGTCAGGACAGTGGTGATGTTAAAGTATCTCCCAATAGACAGCTGATGGGAGTGATCACAGAATCACAGACTGGTTTGGGTTGGGAGGGACTTTAAAGGTCATCTGGTTTGGGTCAGGAGGGACCTTAAAGGTCATCTAATCCAGCCCCTCTGCAAAGGATTGGGTTCCTCCAGCCCCATCTCTGAGAGGGCAGAGCCCCATGGCTGGCAGGACACGTCATCCTGGTGTACCCCTGGGTCTCCAGGGCCACACAAGCCCTCCAACAGCTCCAGCAGCTCCAGCGTGGTGGGGTTAGTACCTACTGCACTACCCGGGCACATCACCAAGAACCCACAGATGCCACCTGCAGCTTGGTGGGAAGGGACTGGGGTGAAGAAAGCCATGTCTTCCCACCTGGGGTACAGTTACTGTGGTTATTTCAGCAGGTCTTTGCTGTGCCATACGTGTCAGTTGAGTTTGTCCATCCAAAGACAAACAGAAGCTTATCTGAAGCTGAGGCCAAGGTGGTTGTTCTCCAAACGGCAGCTCACAAACTGGATCTGGGGCAGAACATGCGTGGCCTGTCGTGAAGTGGGCTGCTAGGGGGTAAAATTCACTGGCTGTTGTTCTTTTGTCCTACCTCGTGACCTTCCAGACTATTTAGTTTACGTCCTTGAATGTTAAACTTGGCATCCCTACCAAAGAATCCTAACTTCTTTGAACAATAATTTTAATCCTGAATATCCTCATTAATCACACACGTCTTTTGAAAATACATTATTTTTACACCTTGTTGCTCCCTTGATTTCAGAGCTATCTCACACAGTCATGAGTTACAAAGAATGACTTTATGTTACATAACATGAAAAGAATACACTGGAAAGCTTTTGTTTTAAATGCTTCTTGTCAGCTTATCAAAAGGTTCCATTATTCTTTGGGCTTTTAAGTGAAATTCAAGAACTACACAACGCTTTAACTGCCCTCATTGATGAGCACAGACTTGTCCTTAATTCTGAGCATCACAAATTACATGTCAGATCAAGAGCTGATGTACATTTTTGATGTCAGATCTAGCATGTTATAATTTTTCAAGCAAATTAGATGGTGCAAAACCTTTATACAGCCTATCTGGATTTTATACCCCTTCTAGAGTATTTGATAAATGATTTATCATAACTAACATATGGTGTTTGTTAAATATTAGACAGGCTAAAAGCAGGATCTTTCCATGTGCAGTAAGCCTAAGTGACAGATGAAGGTACAGCAAAACCTCATATTTTATTTATTGTTGAACAGGAATGAATTTGTGTGCTGAACTGTAAACGATCAAATTAGGTAATTCCAAATACACCTCTGAACTCCAGTCACATTGAATAGCTTCCATTTTTTTTCAGAAGCAATGGCTGATCTTTACCTACAGACATTTTCTATTCCTCGCCTTCTGATTTCTGTGTACAATATCCAACCCAGCAGTTCCACGCAGATGATAACGGATCATTTACAGCCTTCCCTGAAGAGACTAATGGATTCGAGCCATTCAGCACAGAGAGAACTGAAAATAAACAGGATCAATGGAGTAGAAAGAATGGAGTTCTATAATCAGATTATTTGACCCCTGGCACAAGGGAGAGTCTACCTCTTTTAAACCTGCCCAACCTTTGGTCACAACACATTCAAGATGTGAAATGAGCAAAAAGATACAGAGAGTGTATTTATTAATGGGAAAAAAAACCCACTCTCTTCAATGAAGGATTTCTAAGTCAAAAATATTTATGCACTGATTCTACCACCATTCACAGGGAATTACATCCTCCATGTCTTTAGCTGCCTCTGAACACTTTGCACTACTGCATCAACTCCTTGAAGGCTCAGACTTTCACTGGGTCACACCAAAAGCAGGAGAATGACCTTTGGATTTCAAGTTCTTGTTCTACAGAGCTCACTTAACCACCCAGTGAAGACAAGGAAACCTGTCCTCAGTGCAAGTCCAGGCACATGTAGTCTAGCAACTTCTATTTCTCCCAGCAGAAAGGGGTGTTCTTTGTGTAGCCTACATACCTGTGCACCTTAAAGACCACCTCACGTAATGATGCTGTTACTGCAGCTCTGCAGGGAACTGCTAACTGCAGGTTGGTCCAGGGCATCCTGTCCTGCAGATGTTTTTTTGCCCGAGAAAGGCCTCTGGATGCCACTGTCTGTGAGCTCTGTAACAAAGGTTCCATCACAAGAAAGACCCTCAATCTTCTTTCACTTTAACAGGCAAACTTAAAAATGAACTCAGTTTTGCTTCCCTCTCCCTCCCTTCCAACTCAGAAATGTTTATGTGGGGTTTCTTTAACCAAAGGCTACATCACTCCAGCTGCAATCTGAAGCTAAAAAGGGGAGAACATCAAATGAAAGGCTCTGAAGATATTTCTGTTGGAGGTCAAGAGCAGAAATCCTACAAGAAGTCTCACTCTAAGGTTTTGGACTCCAACAGCTGCTAAATGTCAAACTTTTGAGTTTTACCTGTCAAGCCCTGGCAGGAACTTGGTGCAGAACGACTGGCAAGAGCTGCCTTCAGTCAGACATGGAATCCTGCCTCTGGAACCTGACATTGAGACATCAGGAACATACAGTGCTTGAAAAAGAAAACCAAGGCAAACAAAGGTGCAGTCCTGTGCCAGAGAGGGGAAGAGAGCACACCAGGCAGGGCTTGGCCCTCAGCACTGCTGCCACAAGCTGCTCCTCCTCCTCCTCCTCCTCCTCCTCCTCCCTGACTCGCTGGACACTGGTCCCACCTCTGTGTGCCCCTCTCATGGTGCTGGCACAGATGCTTCTGCAGCTGCACGGTGAACTGGATCAGGGAACTGGTCCAATTCCACAATTTTCTACTTATTTTTCAGAAATTAGTACCACTGGGAATAAAAGGGGAATCGCGGGCTCAGCGGGGACATCTGAGAACACATCAAACCTTATTTCTACAAAGACGTTTTCCTTGCAAATAAACACAGCTTATTTACCCTTAAGACCCCCTGCAATAGCTGAAAACCTGGAAAAAAACCCTGAAAAACTGAAAACCAGTAACCCAGAGGCAGCCTGCGCAACAACCAGTTTTGCTGCATCGTCTGACAGGACGGTCCTTGGGTTACACCAGACTGGGCTGAGGGCCAAACAGTAATGGTCCAGTTTGGCCAAGAATGTTCCATAAATGCAAATCAGACAACCCCCACCCCAAATGTCTCTATAAACTGCACTTCCAGACACGGATCACATTGTATTTCAAACAGGAAGGGAGACCCGAGATTCTTCTTCATTTTCCCTCTGCAGTTAAGCCCAGAAAGGATTTGACTCCAGTTCAACCTGCAGAGTTTTGCTGTCATTTTTGCTGTGCTTTTGGGGCTTTTGTGCTTTTTTCCCCACTGCCAGTGTTCACCCTGCCACGTAGACAATTATGGCTATACCTTGGAATCTATTTATCTGAAATTTATTAATCTGACCCAATTCACCAGTAAAGGCAATGAATAAATAAATACAATAAAACAAATGTAAGACAAAAAAAAAAAATGGTAAAAACTGTTCAGTTTGCCTGCTGGAGCCTAGAGGTGAGACCTCAGTGCAACACCAGTCTAGGATCTGCTGGGGATCCATTTCACTTCTGGAAGTGGCCCAACACTGTTTAAGCTGTGCCGTTCAACCGACATCAAGCCTACCTTGGATTTCGATTCTCTTTCACCACACAGAAAGTAAATTGTATCAATTTGCTTTTAATTTGAGGTTGATAAATCTAAGCTTTCAACTCTCACATCTGTGGATCCAGAGTGGTTCTATTTAAATTCATGATGAGAATAAAATAAATCGTGTTTACACCTGCTGTCTGCTGAAACTCATCTCGATTCTGCTTACCCAATTTAACTTAAAACTCATGGTGGCCACGAGGCTTCCAAAGAAAATTGTAGGTTGGGGTTTGGTTTTGCTTTGTTCAGTTCAAAACATGCAATGGAATTATGGTGAAGCTGTGCCCACGTTTCATCTCCTCTTTACAAGTGAGCCCTGCACAGAAGTCAACGCTGCTTCAAATAACCCATCTGAGAATACACTCTGCTCTGGGTTTAGTTTTCCAAATAGGAGGAAAATTCAGAGAATATGAAGGGAGAGTCCCCCAAATGCTCCTAACATGAAAAGAAAAGGTGGCAACTGCAGATTCAGGACCACGTGCCTCTGAGCTCCGTCAATTTAAACCATCACGGCACGCATCCAAACACCCGAGCTCTGCGTTTTGGGATTAATCATCCTCATTTTCAGCCTCTCCCACGAGCGACAGGGCCGGGGCGTGCTGTGCTCGTGCCCACAGCTCATGCTGCAATTCCACAACGCCAGGCTGCAGACTGGAGACATTTCCAGGCCTGCTCCTGCATCTCCCAATCATTCCATTTCACGGCGCCGTACGCGTTGTAACCTAAAACATTCATCTGAAACACGGTGTTCTGGAGAGATTACAGCGGTGTTTGTAAAAGATGCAAGTCAAAATACTCCCTGTAGTAAATTAATGGAGAATTTATGTAACAGTTAAGTACTGCGTTTTTATTAAGCAACATCCCTAATCTGGAATGAAAGCGCTGACTTAAACACACTTGTTGACAACGTGTGGCGAAGTTCCCTAGAAGTCGGTGCTCTCTGAGACCCAAGGGTTGTTTTTACCAGGAAAAATATAATTAATTGCTGGATTTGCACGGCGAATAAGCAAACTTTGAAAAAGGAACGTGGCACAGACAAATTACTTTTACTTTCTGTAAAAAAAATAAATAAATATGGAAGCATTCCTGTGGCTTAGGAGGCCAACTCCCACTGATATTCAGTGACAAAGAACCGGGCTTTTTTAAAGTGTAATCCAAAATATTTCCTGGACACAATCTAAACGTGTTTTAGCTGAGCCCAGTGCCATTAGTTTCAGCTACGCTCCACTCAGAACACATTCCATCCATGATGTTCAGAGGTGGCCGACACAGATCTAACTCATTACCGGCTGAAAAGCTCCATGAACGCACGAGGTACGTCCCCACATTGCATCCAAGTCCTCCTTTCCTAAAGCTGGATTTGTTGGGGTAGAGACAGAGCTGCTGGTGCTGGGTGGGATGGGAAGAGCTGCCCCATCCCACTCGGATGGCAGCGGCCGCGACGCTTCTGCATCGCCCCAGTGGGACACTGCCCTGGGAAGAACCTGGGACGACCCAAGATCATCTGTAGGGAAATCTCCCCGAGTAAAAGAATGCAGTGAGCAACGGGTTTTTTTTTTTTTCATCAGAAAGACTCTTTTCAGCCATGATTAATTTGTAAAACTGCTGTGTTCTGCCCGTGCATTGTATCTGACCTAATTATGGTAATGTGCATGGAATAGATTTGATTCAAGCGTCACAAAGCATGGCACTGTTAATCATGTACAGCAGTGTGAATAAACAGCTGAACATGTTCTGGCTACGGGCCACCTGGTAGCAATGAGAGATCTCTGCTCTAACCACACCTCGCCGCTCCTCACGGGTCCTTAACCAAAACATCTGACCCCACCTCGGATGAGTTACAAACATTCAGAGGCTCATGAATGTGTGCAGGAGGGAAGCAGAGGCGACATTTCTGGATGGGTGAGACTTGCTGAAAACGCAGCACTGGAAGCAGAGAGCATCAAAACCATCTCTTGTTCTGTCTGTTTTCCAAAGGAAAAAAATCAACAGCGCTAGAGAGTCGCATCGATAAACTGCCTGGGATCTTTTCTGTCACCTAAAAGCCCTGAGCCTTTCAGACTGTGAGATTCCACAGCTCCAGCCTGCAGCTCAATGACACAAAGCACACAGAACCAGCCAGGACCTCAACTTTCTGAGCCACGCTGACCGGCACCTCCAGCCACGCTCCTGCCATGTGCCAAGGCTCTGTGGTGCCAGTGAGCAGTGAACCAGATCACTGAACTCATCCAGATGAAAAAGTGCCTCTTCCATTACAAAAAACAGCCCTGCCCTGTTGCTGATGGGTGACACTGATGTGTGGGGCAGCTGACACGCTGGAGAGAAGGGATCCATCCCAAGGGACCTTGGCAGGCTGGAGAGCTGGGCCCATGCCAACCTCATGAAGTTCAGCAAGGCCAAATGCAAGGTCCTCCATCTGGGTCGGAGCAATCCCAAGCACCAATGTAGGCTGGGCAGTGGCTGGCTGGAGAGCAGCCCTGAAGAGAAGGACTTGGGAGTGCTGCTGGATGAGAAGCTCACCCTGAGCCATCAGCTGCTCTCGCAGCCCAGAAAGCCAATCGTGTCCTGGGCTGCAGCAAGAGCAGCGTGGGCAGCAGGGCCAGGGAGGGGATTCTGCCCTCTGCTCCACTCTGGTGAGACCTCCCCTGCAGCACTGCGTCCAGCTCTGGAGCCCCTGGTACAGGAAAGAGATGGACGTGCTGGAACGTGTCCAGAGCAGGGCCAGGAGGATGCTCAGAGGGCTGGAGCACCTCTGCTATGGGGACAGACTGAGAGAGCTGGGGTTGTTCAGCCTGGAGAAGAGAAGGCTCCGGGGAGACCTTCTTGTGGCCTCCCAGGATCTGAAGGGGCTACAAGAAAGCTGGGGAGGGACTTGTTAGGCTGTGGGGCAGTGACAGGACTGGAGGGGATGGATTAAAACTAGAGAGAGGTCGATTCAGGTTGGACACGAGGAAGAATTTCTTCCCCAGGAGGCTGGGGAGACACTGGCAGGGGTTGCCCAGAGAGGTGGGGGAAGCCCCATCCTTGGAAGTGTTTCAGGCCAGGCTGGCTGGGGCTGTGAGCAACCTGCTCTAGTGGGAGGGGTCCCTGCCCATGGCAGGGGGGTTGGAACTGGATGATATGATCTTTAAGGTCCCTTCCAACCCTGACAGTTCTATGATTCTATGATACAGCTTCCCATCAATAAACAATGCAAAAGCCTTCATCACTTTCATTATTGTGAAGGTTACTAGCCCTCAAAATAGTTTTTTTCTTTTCTCAAGACACTTCACATCAAGTTTCATCTCACTGCAATCTTCCTTGTCAAGTTATAGCCCTGAGAAGAGGCTTGAGAACAGAATGCCAACGGACCGAGCTACAAGGGCAAACTCTCCCATTGCAGCAGGGTCCTCCCCTTCCCTTCCGCCCCAGCGTATCCTCAGCAGCACCTCGATGAGATGGCATTATGCAAAAGAGCTGTCACTGCAAAGCATTTTATGATGCTTTGCCTGATTATGCTAATTCGAGCTCTACGGAGCCACTCTGCTTTCTCTCTCCCTCCTCCCGTCACTTCTCCGTGCTGCCAGCAGACGGGTTTTATTGAAACGGGGAACATGAGCGCGGTTACGAAACAGAGCAAATTAAAGCCAACAGTTGGGATCACTTTCCTTTCACAAGACATTGCATATGTTACAGCACCGGGGCTACAGAAAGTGGCAGCTGTCACACATCACGGCAGGGAGGGAGGGAGGGAGAAGGTGTTTTCTTCCCGGTCTCCGCAGGTAACCCACAAAAGCCCCAAAGGATGGGATTGGCACAACGCAGACGTGGTGCAGGTTCCCTGACAAAGTATCTTGGAATGCCAATGCATCAGGTATCTCAGGAGCTTATTTATTTTTCTCCAAGAATTCTCCTGGTCTGGAAAAAAAAAAATCTTTTATAAAATTAGATATATATATATAAAAAAAAGCCATCAGGATCCAGTTGTAGAACTGTCCTCCTCCAGTCTGTCCACTCCTTGGAGTCCTCCTTGGGCCACCCTGACTTTCATCCCACGTGAAGGGGAACGAGCAAACGATACGATCCGGTTCTGCAGCGCCAAGACAAGACTGGCACTGGAGAAGAGGAAGAAACAAAGATCCTCTTGAAGTCTCTTCACAAGAGCCACTCCAAGTCTGCTCTTCCTCGCCTGCGTTCCCCTCCGAGGTTCCATGAAGGGCTGGATCTCGGACACGCTCCTCGCCGGGCCACCAAGGCCGTTGTGCAGACTCTTCATGGGAGGCAGGTTTGTGTCGCTGTTTATACCGGGAGTGGAGAGATGCAGCTACACACAAATTCAGCAAGGGACGGCCAAGAAGCCACTTTATTAATTGATAACCCTGTTTTCTATCCCCTAGCCCCACAGGGCTATGGGTCAGTGATCACCCATCTCCTAGGGTGAGTGGCTAAAGTCCTACAGCACCCACTGCAAAATATTTCTCCAATGAACCATACACAGAACTCAGCAAACACCAGGTGTTGGTCCAGCTTACAAAACCATCCTCCTGTTTCTCATAACTGGTGTGAGAAAGGCAGGACTCTCACCGAATATTGTGAGACCCTGAGGAAATCCCTCTGCTAGCAGCTTCTCAGCATCCACAGGTTTCTCCCTGGGGAGAACCCTGACTCCCCTTGGGAGCTTCTCAGCCGGGTGAATTTGGTGCAAATCCACAGAAGCAACTTCTTCCTCGGGGAAGGGACTTCACCCCTTCCTACACCATCAGTCCCCTGTCCATCACACAGTGAAACCAAACGTCCTTCCCATCCTCACTGATTTGTGAAGAGCCTTTCTCTCATATTGTCCTCTTCTCTCTCACAACAGGCTTTCCAGTCACGACAGCAAAACTATGGATAAACAGACGGCACCTCAGCAAATCCCCACCTCTGCCAGAGACTTCCCAACGACCAACTCTGCCATCATTCCAGAGCGAGCCTTTAGAACAGCTGTGTTCTGTGGGCACTGCCTGGGGACTCCCTCGAGCTGGATGCCCAGCACCCCAGTACTTCTGAAGCTCACAAATTTCCCCCTATTAAAAGGCCCTATTGTTTAATGCTTGCATAACAATAATAAATACACTACCGTTTACAGAAAGAAAAGAAGCCTGGGAAGCAGTGACAAGGGAAGACGGATGAGCAGAAGATGTTCTCTTTTATCAGTGGTCTGTGAATTCACTGTTCAGCAGATCTGTTTTCATGCTTGTGCTGCCACAGCCCAACTCTCTGCTAAACGCGTAGCTTTTGAGCTCGCAATTTCTGCTAAAAAGGTTCTTACCAGCTCAAAGGCGATGCAGAGAACGACAGCTGCTTGTAAGACAAGAGCAGATCTGGTCAGGGATAAGAATCAGGATCTGGAAAAGGCTAGGCTTGACTTTGTTAGGAATTTGAAGGCAGGCTCCAGATGCTGCTGTAACAGGAAGAACAAGGGAAGAAAACAGCAGCGGTCCCAACGCACAGCCCGCTCGCAGCATCCCCAGGTTTCTGTTGCTAAGTTTACTTGGATTTTAGTGCTGACCCACTAGATAGGTATCTCTGAGTTCTGTCACGGGGCTGGAAGACATTCTCTGAATCACCACATCAGGACACTGATCTTCACAGAATCACTCAGGTTGGAAAAGCCCCTTGGGATCATCGTGTCC
>JANVCC010000112.1:987654-1026952 GCA_025345505.1 Todiramphus chloris collaris | reverse complement strand
CAGAGCAGAGGGGCAGGAGAACCTCTCTCCACCTCCTGACCACCCCCTTCTGATCCACCCCAGGATGCCATTGGCCTTCCCGGCCACGAGGGCCCATCGCTGGCTCATGGTCATCCTTACTTCCTCTGCTCATGCTTCCTCCTCACAAGTCATGCTTGTGCTCTATCCCAACACAGCCAGAGTCTCTGGACAGCAACATACCTTGAACTTAAAGGTCATATGGCAGTGCCCGTAGCCCATGGGAGGTGGCTGTAGCCCAGGGGAGGTGGCTGTAGCCCAGGGAAGGTGGCTGTAGCCCAGGGAAGGTGGCTGTAGCCCAGCAGCACGTTTCTCACTGCTTCCTAGGGCCTTGCAGAAATCACAGTGAACGTCATTTTGGTTTTCAACTCGTGTTTCTCCATCTCTGAAGGCAGTTCTACTGTACCCATCACCTGAATATCAACATCAGATCAGTATTTGAAGGCCTCGTGAAGTCACCAGGACATCTTAAGAAGCTCCTTTATGTGCAAAATAATAAACCCTCAACGCCAGATTTGTCACCTTGACAAACTGCCTTAAAGAATTCCCTTTATTACACTCCTGGAACCGGCCGTTCGGAATAGCCATAGACAGAAGGCACACAGATTTCTCTCCTGCTGCTTATTTTTGCCTGCACATAGACACACGCATCCAGCAGCGTGAAGCATCTCCTGTTGTTAACACCCTGCTTTAAGCAGCTTTTCAGCGCTGCTTCCAAACCTTGGGTCCGTGGCTTTGTTAATCAGGACCCCAGAAGAGCTCTGCCTGCTGGAGAAAGGTTCTTTCCCTGCTCAGCAGCACTGCCTGGAACATCCCCCTTCCTTCCTTCCCAGTCCAGCTACTGGGCTGCTGTCAGAGCAGGGCTCTGTGCAGGGACCGCGGAGGGGAGAGACCCTGCACACAACCCTCCTTGGGAAAGGGGGGAGAAGAAAACTGCCCCTGGGTGTCCAAAACCCAAGAGTATTCCTTTAAAAGAGTTAAAAACCCAAACCAAAACAGAGGATCCAAAGAGAAAGAGAAATCCAAGTGGAGAGTCGGTGATGAGGAACCAATGCACCTGAAACTGCACCTTGCTGCTAACAGAAAAAGCAATGCCAGCAGTTGCATGCAGCTAATTTTGAGTAATATTTAATCGTTACTTAAGGCAACGAACGTGAAATAGTTAAATCCTTCAAATAGTTAAATCCTTCAAAGGCACGTATTCTTTTTTGAAATAGCAGCAAGATTAAACCTGCTCTGCAATCCCCCTGCTGAAGGCAGGCAGGGAGTTAGCACTCGCTAGGAACGAAGAGAAATCATTTCCATTTTTTTACCTAACACATTTTCAAAGGGAATAATATTTTTTTTTAACTCCTTTCAGGTCCTGGTATTTCTGCTTAGTGCTGATCTAAGATGCTGTTAAATCTAAAACTAAAAGATGTATTGTAAGCCCTTTCAGGTAAGGATATATTTTACGGTCACGTTCTGTGTCTGTAAGATACCTCACAAAGCAGAACCTTGACCAGGGAGAGGAATTCTACCTACTGCTGTAACTAAAAGTTTGGATGAATATATACTCGCCTGTAAAGATTCAATGAAAATGTGATTCTCCTGAAAGGCAGGAGTGGGGCTATTTCAGCGTGCAAAGCTCCACAGGATCTGCTGTGGTTTCCTTTTGCTGCTGTGGGTAATGCACCCAGGTACCTTCAGCCACACAGCAAATCTCAGCCAGGGCATCCTCTCAGAGGAGCTTCAGGGGAGCACGGAGAAAGGTGTGATTTTAACAGCTGGACAAGTTATTTTTCGCTGTGAAGGTTATTAACCTTTGGAGAAAAAAAATCAGAGAAAACTCCGCTTCTCTGCTAAGTCCTCAAGTGACTCTCTGGAGGCATTTTTTAGTCAAAATAAACTATTGGTTTTATAAACAGCGGAAGCTCGTGAAGTTTCGAGGTACAGCAAGGCAAAGGGGATGGGTAAAAACAGCCTCTTTGCACTGATGTGTTTTGTGTGCATCAGGGTAGAACCTCCCCCACCCAATCTCAGCACCAGAGGCTCCTTTAGGTTGGAAAAGACCTTTAAGATCATCCAAGTCCATCTGCATCACCCATGGGAGGCAGAAAGGTGACACCCACCTTCCTTTTCCTTACGACACACAAGGAACACTCACGCAACAGTAATTCCAGCCTCTTGTCTCTTACAGGAACACCTTGTTCTCAGAAACTAATACAATAAATGTTTGGGAGCTAATGGTAAATAGAGAAAGGTTCATCAATTCCTCAGCTTGCCACAGCTTCGTGCACACCGGGACTCTTTAATACAGTCAACAAAGCAAAGGCAGCGGAGAAAATACCCACAGATTTTTGTTTCAAATCGGAATTTCTACTAATTCAAAATCGCCAGCGGGTTGCTTCCCTTTTCTTGATTTGTGCAATTTATATTCCAAACGAAAACCAAAAAAACCCACCCAACTACAATAAAAAACCAAAACACACACACCGCCTTCATCTCCCCATTGCACTTTGCACGTGACATTGATGTAGCTTTTTAAGGCAGAAGCCCTAACGTATGATTTAGAGGCTCTGGGAAAGAAAATGATAATGCTGGGGAAAGAAACGGGTCCCCGATTTCCATTCCAAGAAAGCAATTTCGCTGCGCTGCAGAAAACTGCGGGGACGAGGGGGCACCTGAGTAGCTCCAAGTATGGCTCTGTTACACCGGAGTGTAGGATAGACATTTTAAAGGGACTAAACAGCCACGTGCTAATAGCACACCCAGGCACGGCAGAGCACTTCAGCCTGGCTTTTCCACCAGGAATAAAACAGGAACGGCAAGAATCCCTCACGGCTCCAGACAATGCTTTATTTTCTTTCCTGCTGAAGCCCCAGCCCCGTTCTGACAGGCACTGGGTAGGAGCAGAGAGCTGACTCCCGGGGTAAGGAGATGGGAGGGCAAAGAGGAGACGTTTGCAAAGATTTAAGGATGGGTTTCAATGCTGAAACACTAATAAAAGTCAACGTGACCTTGCTTTGCTTTTGAAGTGTGACAGTTTGTAATGAAACGATCTCTCCCAGCTCACACAAGAGATTAACAGCGGGGTTTAGAAGGGTTCTTAACTGGTGTGGCCTCCAGCTGACTGGTCACCTTGCTTTCAAATCACTTTGCTTTCCAAACTCACAAGGAGGAAGGCAAAGCTCTAGTCTTGGGAAGAAAGATTGAGCTCCCAGCGCAGAAGTCTTCTCCAATGTATTCCTGCATCTGATTCCACTTGGAATTAGGACAGTCAGTGCCACGCATCCTGAGACTCCAGAGTCCAGGGAAGTGCTTTGGTTTCTTTGTGTAATTGGAAGAGCGAGGAGGAGCCAGAGTAGCAGCAGAAGATCCAGCCTCGGGTTCTTCCACGAACTGGAGCTGTAAAGAGCGTGCAGAGCCCCCTTACAGGAGAGTCTGTGTAACTGCCTGATGGGATCATGCACAATGCAAGCCTGAGGGTCTTCCCACTAATACTTCTACCTCCTCCTCACACGCATGGGACAGAACAGCTCTGAAGCTAGGGAGGATCAAAAGTTGAGTAGAGAGCTTTGTGCAAATTCTGGATCAACTTTGCTATCTGTAGAGTTTTCTCCTTCTCAGTACTAAGAATGGGAAGAGGTGTAATCAGAGTTGGTTTCCAGACAATGTGCCATCTCGCTACGCTGTTCTGCCTTTTGCCAGTTCCAGCACAGCAGTTAAACACCTTCTCAGGCAATGGCTGACCACAGGGGAGCATCAGAGGAAAACAACATTAAGAACACAGAGGCTTCCATCTCCACGAGGTCTTGGATGAGATACGACATCAGAGCTGGAAATAACATTATTTCTAGAATGTCTCAGGACTTGTTCTGTGTGTTCTGATACGTGTGCGTGTGTAGGCACAGACACTGAACATCTGCCCTGACCTCCAGTACTCCTTAACACACATTCTGTGAAATTAAATGGGTAATGATGACCTAGAAAAATCATTTCTCTCATCTTCACATAATGTGAGAAGTGCACGGTAATTAACTGGCCTTTAAGAATGACACTGTCGATTATTTCAGGACAATCAAATAACAGCAGAGAAATTGAGCTTGAATGGGAAGGGCGGTGTCAGATGTACAGTTTAAACAAGAACTGTTTGGCCCGTCATTCATACCCAATTACTGCAGGAGGGGGCAAAAAAAAACCCCACTATTTATAGCCTGTCAGTCTCAAGAAACCACAATTATGAAGATTTAATTAACACATGGAGAGGTTTCAGGCAATCACATCGTTCTAAATTTAAGAAGTAGCACATTTCAGGCCCAAGATGATTTAGAACATTAACAAATGCTAGTTGAACCAGGACAAGAATTTGATGGCCTCGTTGGTGCCTTTTAAAGCATCCATCACGGCACAAAGATAATCCAAACGGATGTGCTCGTGAAAGATGAGAGCAGTGAAGAATCATCTGGGGTTTCAGAGGCCATCACACAGAAGGAGAAGCTGATTTTTAATGAGAATTGAGTCTGAAAATGAGTGAAAACACACAACTCAAGTCTATTCATCAAAAACACTCTGTGCATGGAGAAGTCTGGAAAAAAGATTTGAGTTTGGGCATAGGAAAGTGCAAGGCACTAAAGAGTGCAACTGACCTTGCTGTGGAGAACCTGCAGCTTGTGCTCAGTGCCAGAGAGGTCCTCTCTTGGCCTGATGCCGAGGAGCGAGTCTTAACCCGTGCGCAGCGCGGTCACGGAACGTGGGACAGTCTCCTCACCTCGCCAGGATGGGAGCTGGAGTCACCCAACAGAGCAAAGGTTTCTGGAAACCTGGGCTGCAGCCCTCGCCCATCAACTCACCTCCTGCAAGCACATCACCCTTCACATCTCCATCCCCTCTTTCTCTGCCCTGCTGGTCTAGATTTCTTGCTGTGTCCTGTCCTCCCAGGCACAAAATGACTCCTTTGATATTTTCAGATGGTGATCAAACTTGGGAGTTGTCAGCTGCTGCCCAAAGACAAACACTCGGAGCAGTAACACCACAGCGAGCTTGCCTTCTTTCCCTTTCTACTGCCTGCCTCTTCGTTGGATTAAAACCACAGAATCCTAGAATGGTGGGGGTTGGAAAGGACCATGAAAGATCATCGAGTCCAACCCCCCTGCCAGAGCAGGGTCACCTAGAGCAGGTCCCACAGGAACAAATCCAGGTGGGCTGGGAATCTTTCCAGAGAAGGAGACTCCACAACCCCCCTGGGCAGCCCAGAGTTCTGAGCATACGAAAACACAAGCAACGTTCAGGAAAAGTCAACTTCTTCCATACAAGAAAAATCATCACCGGGAAAAGAAAAATGCTAACCAACCTTCTGCTCTAAAACTGGCTCTTCTTTTGTGTGTCAAAAGCCGGAGGTGGAGATTGCTTTCCCTGCCCCGTCTGCTCCTCTCGGTGTGTGGCCACGTTCCCACAACGCCTCTCACACGCAGCGACTTAACGAGCAGATGATTTTTCTCCCAACGTAACACTCGCAGCGCAGCTGAAATGTTTGGACACAAAGGACGATGTACCTTTATATGACAAAAGAACTCACCAAGGTCAGTGTCCAACCAAGGGTCAGGTCAGTCTTCCCCAGTGAGGTCTTCGCATGAAGAAAACACACCCACGAGAGCGCACAGCGCTGATGGGCCACCTTTCATCACAGACAAATTGATGATACCGGTTTTCACCGCAGGTTAAAACCAGAAATACTGGTTTTTTTGCTTTTTCTTGTTGTGTATTTCAGAGGAACCAGAGTAATGTGGTGATGGTGAGAGTGGGGGGAAAAGGGAGCCTCTGTGGCAAAGAGCTGTCGCCTAACATTGTGATCTACCTGACAGAGGAAGCAAAAATCAGGATTGTGTTGATCTGATGAATTTTGAGAACTTCAGCTAAAAAGTACAATGCAAAAAAATCCTTGGGGTTCTTTTTTAACACTGGTAGAAAACGAAGAGAAGCTGCAGCATCCTTGCAATGTCCTGTCATTTTCTGCAGGAACCTGCCTGCTCTCAGAGACACGGCCTTGGACCACAAAGCTTTGAGGCAAGCCTCTCTGCCTTGCTAGCATCCATCAGTTTATATTCCAGCCAATTAGGTTTAAATGTATCTAAAGAACCAGAAATATCATTTTTCAAATGGCCTTCATGTGTCAATCCCGACTTGAACTGAGGAACAGTGGTGGAGATCTTGCTGTACCAGGATATACCCCAGATGGGGAGAGACTACAGACAAGCTTTCTGGCCTTTCCTACCTTCCCCGTTCCGGTCAAGTGCCCATGATGACCCTAGCTCTGAAGAAGGGAGAGCTTAAAAGGCAAAGATTTAAAAAGGCAAAGAGAGAACAAATTTATTAGGTCAAGAAGCTGCTATTTTGGCATAAAGTAACACCCTCTCACGCCATCCCTTTGCTGTGTGCTCTGGCTTCTAACAAGGGTGGAATTTTGCAGCGAGGAAGCGAGACGACAACTCCCAGGAACTCCCTCAGATTGATCCAGTTATCTTTTCGTGTGGATGGAGAGAGCTATGAACCATCTAAGCTTCTCTGGCTGCTCAACGGGCAGAGATATCAAAGCTGATTAGTGTCAACGGTGTCCAGGGCCGCAGCCCATCTGGGTTCACTCCTGAAATACCTGGTTTGAAATATCCAAGTAAATCCCAGGATGTTGGTAGGGCTGCGAACACAGATGACGCAGGAGGTTTCCAACCTGGATAGCATGGCAGAGGGCTGGAGATCATGGATGAACAAAGAAAAAGCAGCAAAGCAAGCGATCTCCTGAGCACAACAGGCAGACCAGCTCAATGGCAGGAACACTGTGAGGGTGGCAGAGCCTGTGCCAGGCTGCCCAGAGAGGCTGTGGAGTCTCCTTCTCTGAAGCCTTTCCAGCCCCCCCGGCTCTGTTCCTGTGTGGGCTGCCCTGGGTGACCCTGCTCTGGCAGGGGGGTTGGACTCCATCATCTCCAGAGGTCCCTTCCAGCCCCCACCATTCTATTATTCTATGAACACCCCTGCAGAGCTGAGACCTGTGGTCCCAAAGGCTTTCAAATGTGGAGGTGTCTTCTCCTGGGGACAGACTGTCTGCCGAAAGGAGTGTGTCTAGAAGAGTTGGTTCCTAGCAGATGAAGACAGCTCTGGTTATTCCCCAGGCCAGCTCACGTAGCTTTGTGTTCTAACAGTCCAACGGTTTAGGTAACAGGCTGAACCTCAAGCACCAGGTCAGCTCTATTATTCCAGAGGAATACCCGAGGAACATTTCTGGCAGTGGGATACTAATAAGATTGTTTACCCCTTTCAGAGTGTGGGGTCTTTTAATTTTTCCTGTGTGTTTAAAAGAAAGAAAAAAGAAAAGCAAAACAAAACAAAAGAAATGACTGGGTTCAACAGATTCCTTTGCTATTCCTGTTAGCATTCTCCCTCCTGGCATGAGCTACATAATGGACTAAAATTGATTTTTTTCCTCCTCCTTAAAACACTGGCAGCACATCACAGAGCTTGAGCAAAAGTAGAAGAAGAGATGAGAGAAAGGAAGAGAGAGATGGAGAGGGCAAACTGCATCTGTCACAACTCCAGCAGCGCAGGAATCCTTCACAGGGCCTGAGCAATGACTGTAAGAGGAACACAAGTATTTTCTTCTCTTGTACAAAGCTTTTACAACGCAGCATCCTCTCTGCTAGAGCAGCCCTCGCTGGGCATAACTCAAAGCATGAAGTTTCTAGAAAGAGGCAAAAATAGGAGAAGTAGAAAGAATTGGTGCTGAGAAGGCAGGGAGGACACTGGCACCTCAGGTACCATCCCAGCTGAATGTTATGTTGAAGATTATGAATCTTCAGCACAACTCCAGAGTTCTGTCAGCTAACCATCAGCCTCTGGATGAGACCTGGTGGAGCCAACGCAACGTCTGAAACCTGGGCAGGAAAGTTTCCAAGTCTAAGTGAAAAATCTGGGAGGTGTGGGTTCAGCTTCTTCCTGTGCCACTGACTGTCTGCATCATCTCAGAGCAAATGGCTTCAAGGTCCCTGTATCACAGAACCATAGGATGGTAGGGACCTCTGGAGATGATGGAGTCCAACCCCCCTGCCAGAGCAGGGTCACCCAGGGCAGCCCACACAGGAACAGAGCCAGGGGGGCTGGAAAGGCTCCAGAGAAGGAGACTCCACAGCCTCTCTGGGCAGCCTGGCACAGGCTCTGGCACTGCAACAGTCAAGAAGTTTCTCCTCATGTTGAGGTGGAACTTGCTGTGTTCCATTTTGTGACCATCAACTCTTGTGCTATCCCAGGGCACCACTGACAAGAGCCTGGCCCCTTCTCCTTGCTCCCCACCCTGCAGAGATTTGGAACCATTCCTAAGATCCCCTCTCAGGCTTCTCTTCTCCAGGCTCAACAGCCCCAGGGCTCTCAGCCTTTCCTCACCAGAGATGTTCCAGTCCCTCCAGCATCCTCGTAGCCTCCCTTGGACTCTCTCCAGTATTTCCCTGTCCCTCTTGAACTGGGAGCCCAGAACTGGACACACCACTCCAGTTCTATCACCGAGACCCAATTTCAGCCAAGCTCATCGCTCTCCCAGGCCCCTGTAGAAGGCCTGGGTAGGACTTTCCTCAGTGCTCAGCATCCTTCTGCAGCTCCCCTTCCCAATCTACACCCAGTGCCTCACTCGCTGCTGAGGCACCGCTGGCTGAGCTCTTCTGGAAGCAGGGCCAGTGCTTTTGGTACCATCTTTGGGAAATCTCACAGTTTACAGGTACTGAGCCCAGGCAGGTTTTCCCTGTGCATTTATTGCTGCATCCCCAGTGCCTCTAGAGCACGACTTTCCGCGTGCTGACGTTCCAGCTGCCATCACCAGAGCGCAGTGCTCGCCGAGGCTCCGAACGGTGACAAAGACCGATTCCTACCTTTGGTCCTAATCCTGAAGGCATTCCTAACATTTGCCTTCTCCTCAAACCTCTTGTTGGCCCCGGGCCTCCAAGGGTTCACCTCTGAGCCACTTCTGACATACTTCTCCCAGATATACTGCAGGGAGGCAATGCGCTGCCCGCTTCGCCTTGCTTACTCTCCCAGTACAAACACAGAGCTCATGGCAGAGTTCTGTTAGATTGATTCACCCTTCAGTTTACAACTCGAGCAAGAAGTCAAGGTCCATCTATAATCACAGAGAGGTGCAGAAAGAGAGGCAGAGAAGGAGCCAGAGCCCAGAAGGATGTAGGAAAGGTAAATTAACAAATCCTGTCCCACCATGTTCCATGAGAGAGTCACTGGAAAGACAACCAGACCTCTTTGGCCCGGAAGGACGGCAGTTAACGAGTGCTGCTTCCCCTGCTCCTCACTCATCACCTCCCGTATTCCTCCCTTTGTAACACACTACCTGTGGAATCACCTTCCCCTTGCATTTCCCTGAGCTGTGATGAACTGACACCTCTGCCACCAAGTCCCGGCCGAGGGTTCGTTGTAGCAACACCAGGCTGATGGTCAAAGGAACCGCGATCACAGCTTTCTAAAACCAGGCAGATAAATACTGAAAAATTCTGCCAAACTATGGAGTGATTTCTCTCAGGGGGTCACAATTCCCCATGAGCTCATGCCAAGCCCCTGAGCAGCCCTTCCAAAGTTGAGTGAATGCCCTTGCAGGACTGAACAGTATCTGGGCCATGAAGACTCTTTTGTTTCTTGCTTTTTGCATCTTGTTCAGAACAACAGCGTAATGGTGTTTAATAAATAAATAATAAACAGCAGTGGCATGTCAACATTTCCCTTTCAATTAGGCTCAAAAGGAGGAGGTCAACAGCAGCCCACCAAGTCCACATATGTCACGTTCCTTTATCAATCTATTTCTTCCCGCTGGCAAGAGGGGAGGAAGCAGAATTCCAAGTGAACGTAATTTTGTGTGACTGATTTTAACATGTATGAATACAAGTGACAACTGCCCTGGTTTTCACTCCCATGGAACAGGCAGGAGCATCACAGCAGAGCTGTTCCAGCACGGGAAGAGGTGGAGCTGTCCGTCAGGCGCCGGGGTGCAGTTAGACATTGAGAAGCCAAAGTGTAAAAAGGAACCTCTCAAGGACTGTGTCAATCGTCTCTCAAAGGGCTTCGCATCAGCTGAGCTCAGTTAGCACTACAAAGATGTTCACTTGTTTCTTTGGTGGTTGGGTGGTTTGTAACTGCCAGCCTGAGACTCGGAGATGAATAACCTCTGGTAGAAAGGAGGGAACGTTTTTGTAGCAATGTTCCTTCTCCCCAAACACTCTCACCGTGTGCTGTACAGAATCATAGAACAGTTTTGGCTGGAAGAGCCCTTCAAGCTCATCCAGCCCAGCCTTACTCCCAGCCCTATCAAAACCACTCAGCCCTGTCCCTGAGCACAACATCTGCCCGGCTCTTAAACCCCTCCAGGGCTGGGGACTCCACCAGCTCCCTGGGCAGCCCATTCCAGGGCCTGCCAACCCTTTCTGGAAAGAGATGCTTCCTGAGATCCAGCCTGACCCTCCCCTGGGGCAGCTTCAGGCCATTGCCTCCTGTTCTGCCATATACAGATGCTCTGCGTGCGATACGTATGAAATATATAATATCACAGCTTGGTTTATGAAACTCCTTTTTATGGCTCCCAGATCTTCAGCAAATGTACAAATAAATACAGAAGAGAGAGAGGGAATAAGATGCACATGCACGAAGCAGATACCAAAATGAGCTAGCAGCAGGCTGCTAACTGGATGGCGAGAGCCAAAATCAGAAGCATCCAGTTCTTGGAGCAGCCTTTGCCAAGAGCCCGAAGAGAACGCGCGGGCCAGGTGCTGACCATTCTAAGCCCGGGGATGCCAAGGGACTCGCTCCCTTTTGCAGCAGCCTGAGTTTGGCTCTCTGTAGCACCAGAAATAATTCATGAAGCGTGGACTTGAAACAGCGGCCACCCAGCCACAGTCTGTGCCTGCAGCACGGGGACCCAACGTGGGGCAGCTCTTGTAGGCCCACGTCCCCTGCTCACGTGAAGAAAAGAACCTGCATACCATACCAGGTGCCTCATTTCACGGCCAGATCTGCCAGGGAAAACAAGTGGGTTATGGATGAGATGAGCTGGAGACTTCTAAAACTGGAATCATCACCGGGAACCTAATGGGCGTGAGCACACAACCTTCAGCCACGCTCAGGAACCTTCCGCTATCAGCCCGCTACCAGTGACAGCAGGAGCTCAGGCATCTCTCCCAGGTTAAAATGGAACCAAGCCATTCATTTTTTTCCTGAAAGACAGACGGTTTCTGGTTGCCTTTGCTGCTTACAGGCAGCTAAACGTGGGGGAAGGCATGTGAAAGCAGAAGGTCATTTGAAAAGTATTAGTCCAAAAAAAAAAAGTCAAACTCCATAAGCACATAAGCAGTGGATTCTGCGCGCCCACCTGCCTTCACTCTGAAAAGCAGCCACTCTCCCGAGGGCTCCTTTTTGGGGAGAAAGCTCAGTCCGAGCACAGGGAGTGAGCAAACCAGGCTGATGGAGGGTGGGCCTGAGCCAGCTCTCACCTGGCCACAGGAACAGGTTTCCCACAAGAACCAGGAAAGAAGGAGAAGGGCCATTTTCTGGTTTTTCATCCCCCCCCCCAAACACAAAACCTTTCCTTTCTGAAGACACTACCAGGATAGTTTTATTTTTTTTGTTGTTACCATTTTTAAGTACTGTACAGCGCATATCTATCCTTTTACAAGTGGAACCTTGTAGCTATGGAGACGAAGAATGTTAAATCCAAGCTGAAGATAGTATTTCAGTGGGGGCTCATGGTTGCTACATGTGCCTTCAATGATCTGCTCTTTTCTCCTGAAGCCTTCTGCACTGCCAGCCAACCATCGACGGCAGCGTGAAAATACCACGCCAGTGACCTCCCAGTACTGAACCTGGTAAGACTCTTCAACTTTTTTATCTGCCATAATCCAAATTATCCAACTTTCAGTCTCGCAAACAACATCACATACTCCTTATCTCTGTGCACTACGATCAGGATCCAAATTCCATTGCAGAACGTGGCTTCCTCACCTGGACGTTCAGTTCTGGCGTACGGATGCGGCTGCCTCCCCTATCATCTGGGTGTAAATTAAACAGCGTTTTATTCGAGCGAGTGAAACTTCAGCGATGTTAAACTTGAGCATGAAGAGGAGACAGCCTTTCAGGTCAAATTAATTCTGCTTGTGACAGACAGTGAAAATTCAGTGTAACTTTGTTAGCATCACTTACTTTCTACTTGAGATGCTAACAGGACCAAAAAAACCAACTAACACCTTGATTCACATGATACTGGTAGAAATGACAAGGCTATTGTGCCAGGTGGCTTTCTTTTCTGAAGACAGCACTGCTCCAGAGAAAGCAAACCCAAAACATATACTTTTCTATTCCTACCTTTTAGCTCCGTGGTCCAAAATCAGGTAGGAATTCCAGGTGCCAAATAAGAAGCATCCTGAAGATGCCCTATTGTCAGAAAGTGGAAACGTCCACTTTTAATCGGTCAGGATCCCAGAACTGCAGCCTGCTCAACACTGCTCATCTTCAACACCCCTTCCACACTACCTGGATATCAAACCCACTGCTGAAAACCTCCCACAGTCCAACCCAATCTGAATAAATGGACAGGAACACATTCCAACTGGCACTTTGAGGTAGGATGTCCACAACCAAGGAAGCAAAACGAACCACGGTTCCCTAAATACCTCATGGCGTGCAGGATTAACTCCTAAGTACTGAAATGTAATTGCTCAAATCCTCCTTACCAGGCATCAATAAGCAATGGCATTCACAAATCAAAACATTTCTTATATACCCATGAATAGTCGTTGAGAACACAGCAATGAAAAAATGGGGTGTTTTCTTGCTGAAGCCGAACAACAGATGAAAGAAGCACCGAGAGCTTTCCCTATTTGTATTTCTCGTGTTGCTGAGTCAAAATCATAGCACGCATGAAGCTGTTCACTCCAGTAGAGCTGTCTCTCAAGCTCAGCCTCCACTGATCACTAAAATGAAACAAAAAAAAAAAAACCCAAGAACCTCTCCTCTCTCAACCCAGACATTTGCAGATGTGCTGTTTGACTTGAGGCCGTTACAAGACTCAAGTTCAGAAGAGCTCGTCAGGAAAACAAGCAAGTGCCTGAGGTTGTGCTGCAGTCCTGTTGGCCTCTGGTTTACTCCTGAACCAGACAGAAAATGCAGGAAATATTTGGCACTGCTTTATAAACAGGCCATAAACCCCTCAAGATTTGACGTGGGGTCTGCAGTAAAGAGGTCTCTGTATGTATTTTTGGAACAGAAAAGGTTCTTCAACTCCTCTGTTTCTACCAAGACATTAAAACCAGGACTGTGTTGTGGCCACTGCTAATACAAGGGGTGCAAACAGGAGAACAACAGCCTAGGTGTCTTTATCACAGTTGTTTACTTCAATTGAATCTATTTTCTTTATAAGTCTGAGTTACTCAAAATAATCACCATCGCTTCCTCGACTGTTATTTAACGAGACAACCTTTCATACTGAGCAAACCCAGACGCGCACAAAAAAAAAAATGAAAAAATCTCATTAATCTTTCTCATGTTTAGAGACACCTCAAGAGCTTCGAACATTTACCTCTCCTTCCCAGCAGCAGAAATGGTTTTAGGAGGATCATGGTTCATACCTCGCATTCCCTGGAGCCAGAGATGGTATAAGTGCAGGGCCCAGATCCATTAACCGATACATCCATGGTCTCAGAGTTTGTTGGCTTGTAGTCCACGTAATACTCCTGTAAAGGGGAGTTCATTTGCCTTTCGGACTCGCGGGCCTTTTTCCTGCGCCTCTTCATGAGCGAGTGCTGCTGGAGCTGTTTCATGCTGGCTGGGTAGCGCTTCCACGACACGTAGATAACCAACAAAATCATGGCCACGGAAAGAAAGAGGGCCACGCTCCCAGCGATGATTTTGTGAAAGGAAACGTGCTCGTACTCGGGTTCCACGCCGGGCGTCGGGAGGTCTGCAGAAGGGCTCGGCATCACGGACGTCGGCTGAGTGCTTTCGAGTTTGGAAACGGTGGGTTTCGGAATGAAGACGGGTCTCTGGGGGGTTTTGGGTGCCTGGTAGGATCTTTCAGTGACCACCACCTGGATTTCAGCACAGATATTATATGTCTCCACCGCATCGCTCACTTTTTCACCCTGGATGTGTTTAGGGCCTGCACATATCATAGTGCTTTCTTTATTTCCCTTGAAATTCTTAAGCCAAGTAAACAGAGGGCAAATGCTTCGAGTACATTCCCACATATTTCCAGACAGAGTGATGGAGATGAGCGAGATCCACGTATTGATGGTCTCCTGAGAGATGTTGGTGAGCTTGTTGGAATCCAGGTTCAGCTTCTGCAGGTTGGGGAGGCACTGGAAGGTCCCAGGCTCTACCCCGGTAATCTCATTTCCTGATAAATCCAAGTTGTGCAAGGAACTCCAAGTCCACGTCAACCCTTGGCTAATAGACCGGATCCTATTCCACTGCAAATAAATGGAGCGAAGGTTGAAGAGGCGTGGAAAGTGGGCAAAATTGATCTTAGAAAACTGGTTGTGCTCCAAGTGGAGCTCTGTCAACTTCAAAAGGCCAGCGAAAGCATTACGGGATAAGCTCCGGAGGCGGTTGTAGCCCAAATCCAGAAAGTCGAGGTTGCGGCAGTCCTGGAAGATGCGGATGGGGACGGTTTTCAGCGAGTTCGAGCGCAAGTGCAGGATCAAGAGTTTACGAAGGCCCTTGAACTGCTCGGACTGCAGCACCTGCAACTTGTTGTAAGAGAGGTCCAGGTTGCGGAGGTTGGGGACCGGGTGAAACGTTTTGTTGTGCAGATGGGTAATTTTGTTGGAGCTTAGAATTAATTCCTTCAGCCTGCGGATGCCCTGAAACGCATCCTCATCCACGGAGCTGATGTAATTATGGTCAAGATAAAGCCATATGAGCTGATTCAGGCCCGCAAACTGATTCGATTTAAGCTTCTGAATGCTGTTGTACCGTAACGATAAGCCTTGAGACCCACCGGAAATATTCTGCGGGATGTCTCTGAAGGCGTGAGATTCGCAGTACACGATCTTGCCATCGCATCTGCAGTTCTTGGGGCACGCTCGCTGAGCCCCCGCGAGCAGAACCAGCAGCACCATAGGAAGGAGCACTAACACCACGCTCATGCCTCTCAGCTGCTTCATTACATGGAAACCTACGGTATCAAAAAGAAAACAAAGGGGCATGGTAAAGCTATTCGAATAAATCGCCGCCAGGTCCCTAACGTCAAGGGGGTTTCTAAGAAAGCATCGGGAGAGCGGGGGATTTTTGAAGGCGACCCCTTTGCCTCCTCTCTTTCACTTTTTGTTGTGTAAATGCCTGCTCCTCTGAGTTTCTGCCTCGCCGTCTCTCCTACCCGCACCATCGCCACTACTCCTCTTGTTATTCAATTACTTTTCTGTGATTTATGATCCCTCAGAAGGACCGAGAGCCTGTTCTCCATTCGCTTTTCTCCTGTACATCATCTCTCAATGTAGCCGGTCTATCCTTATCGCTAGATGCTGAGGTTTTCACAATAAACATATTTGTCAAGTCACTGTGCTGAATGCTCCATAGTGCTGCTAAGGAAATGAGCCAAAGCTTCTGCTATGTACGTGCTGCTAAACGTGTTCCGTAATAAAAGCAACTGCAACTCCATTTCCTCCCAAAATTGCTGCAAAAAAGGGGGAGATCTCCACCTATCCTAAAGCTTGCTCCATCCCTAAACGGTGTATTTATTGTGAAATTAGACAGGAAGTAAAGGCTTTACTTTCTGCACCGAGTGATTTGTTTCTAAGAGTAGGTTTACTCAGTATTTTTATGTACCTCAGATATAACACAGATGCACAGAAACAAAGTTCAACCCTATAGAGAAGCGTACCATAAAACGCTAGGACGGGACCCCAAGACAAGGCAATGGCAGAAGACATATTTCTTTCAAATGAATCACAGTCTTAACATATATTAAAGTTCCCTCCGTGTAGCTGTGAATATCTAAGCAGTTAGTACTTTGTCCATACATTATATAGTCCATCAAACTACACACCCCGATGCTTACATATAAACACTGCCTTAGGAGCAGCAAAACACCAAAAGTTTAAAGGGGTATTTTATTATTTCGTCTCCCCTCTCTCCTTCCCCAGCTCTGCTGATTTTCAGAGATGTCCAGGTCTCCGTACAGCGGCGATGCCGTTAGGTGAGGACGGGCACATTTGCCACATTCTTTGACTAATTATGAAAGGGGGTGGAGGGGTTGTCAGGAAATCCAACATACATATGCACGCTTCCCTCGACCTGGAATCATTTTAGGACCGCTGCCTCTGTCCAGAGTTGCAATCTTGCTAACAATCAAAATGCATTCTCCCAAGAGGAACTGTTCTAAGGGCCAGCATCTCCTCGACAAATACATATCATTTGTCACACAAACAAACCCGATCCTGTGCTGCAGTTATTTGATTCCATTTTAATCCGAGACGCAATCTGCAAAATAATGCCTAATCTAAAATGCCCCTGACTACGTGTCCCTGCCTTTCACTCTAACAGTTAGATTTTTAATTTAAATCCTCATCTTTCGCTGCTGCCTCTGTGCCAGCAGCAGCCAGCTAGAAATATGTTCTGGCTGTTACAGACTTGGGGGTTGTGGGGGGGGGGGAAGGAAGGAAGGAAATAAACCTGTCACACTTGAAAAAAAAAAGACAGGCAAATGACTGCTGGAAATGTAGCAGCATTATTAGAGGTATCTTTTCAAAGACCCAACAAGCCTTTTCAAACCCACCTAGAGAAGAAAATTCCCCCCCCCCCCTTCCCCTCTGCTTCCCACATACTGCAAAGTGTTAACAGTCCTTCCTGACAGCCTGAATAAAAGGGCTGCAGGCTGATGGCAGAGGAAGAGAGAGGCAGCAGAGCTGTGTGGTGCCTGGTGCATACATGTACCCAGGCAGCGTGTGCAGGTGTGTGGGTGGGATGCACGGGCAGCCGACGAACTCGCCACGGTCCTTCACTCGGGGCACGCGGTTACAGACTAATTACATCCAAACCCACTGCGGGAGGCAAGGTGTCGGGGCTGGGGGGGGGGAAGCACGATCTAAAAATACAATAGCAAGTACAGTGAGTCACCTGGCAAAAGAATGCGCCGCTGCTGCTGTTCGGGCTGCTTCCCCCTCCTAATAATCCAGCTGAAAAATATACCCTATAGCTGCGGCTGTGCTAACAAACAAACAAGAAAAGTTCACTTACCCATCCTTTTGTCAGCAACAAACGTCCTCCTTTTCCTTTCTCCAGCTGTTTTCTTCTCTCTCTCCCCTTGTTTTCCTTTCCCTTTGCCTCTCTCTCTTTTAAAAACTGGTCTTCTTTCTTTAAACCATCAGAATCTTCATGTCACAGCACGGCTGCCACTCACATCACCGCCATCCAGCGTGCATGCCAGTAACCCACACAAAGTTCCCTAGAGAGGACAAGCGAGAATTTTGGGGATGAGGAAGGGAAAGGATAGGGAAGGGGTTGGGGGTGGGGAAGACAGGACGAAGGATGGGGGGGGGGGGGGGGGGAGGGGGGGGGGGGGGGTAGGGAGGGACTCTAAGCTCTGAGAGCCATTGTGTAAGTCATCAGAGAACCATCAGCATTAAGTGGCAATCAGCAAGTAAAAGCTATAGCAGACCACGAAGGTAACCCAACTTCTCTGGGAGAAATAAAAAAATCTTTCCCGGTACCTAACGTTTCTCATTCTGCTGCCTTTTGCCATTCCCAGACACAGGAATCCATCCTCCAGCTCCCAGCTCCCGAAGCAGGCAGGCCTCCTGCGCTGGGTCGGACCCCCAGTTTAGAAGCTGTGCAGGGCAGGTTTATCCATTTAGCTGGTCAGGTTTAAAGTGTTTTGTAGCTGTGCTGAGAGGCAGCTCTTGTCTAATTCCGGAGGCTTTCCAGAGAGCGATGATGCTTTGGAGCTTGTTGGTGCTGATGTTCCAGTTTGTGATACACTGAGTGCCCTCCACTGGAGAAAACAGATCGCACATTAAAGGCATGAACAAGTGATCCTGTCATTGCTATGCAGACTTTCTTCCTTCGGCAAAGAAAATTAAAGACACAGCATTGCCTTGCCCACGAGCATCCCTTCCCGGACCCCTTTGCCTTCCCTGCATTATTAAATGTTTATATTGTGGATTTTCTGGCAGAGAGCGTCAAACACCAAACCAAACACCTGCCCCCTGAGTATTTGGCAACCTGAGCTTTTTCTAATCCATCTGACCTGTATATTTTCCTTGGGCAAATTCAAAACTGTTTTTCTTTTCCTGTATTTGCAGGGTGAGAAGAGGGAAAGGAATGTTTGCAGCCGACAAGGGAAAGGCACGTCGGAGAGTCCGGGAGGGGGGCAGGAACCGCACGAGCTGCCCACCCAGAGGCAGGAACATCAACCCCTGCATCAAACCCAGCCCCAAACACACTGCAAGCAGCTCGGCTGCCTGTTTTAAGCTAAGCACCTTTTAGGCAGAAAAACACGGAGTTTGATGAACGACGCAGAACGGCAGCTGCAGGAAGAGCAGCACCTTTTTCCTTCTGAAACCCTCTCCCAGCCCAGCTCTGCTCGGGATCTCCGCAGCGCTCAGCCCCAGGCCCCGCGGTGGGATCCAGGGATGATGCTTCCACGGTGGTTCACCCTCTGCCACCTGCCCGGCCGGCTCACTAGGGCTGGAATTTGTTCTCACAGGGTTCAACAGGAAGATGTCAAAGGGATTTGGAGCAAGCACGGAGGCAGAGGGAGCTCACTTGAGTCAGTTCTGGCTCAGCCTGTCAGCCCGAAGGAGCGGGGACTCTAACCTTTGGGGGGTCCCACACAACCACGTGCTTGTGGTTTCCAAGCAAACCCAGAGGGCACAGACTGGGCAGAGTAGCTCAGCTCCATTTAAAGAAAAACAATTTAAAAATCCACAGAAGCCAACTTTTCATCCTCTCTATCTGCATCTAGACTGCAACAGCTCAGAGCTTGTGAATAAAATAAAATAAAAGGTGGGGGTTTTTTTGTCCTTTTATGAGGCTTCATCACTATCTACAGATCAGAGATGGATTTCCATACGAAAAATATCATAATTAATCACAATTTTTATTCTGAATTGGCCAGCAATATACACACCTCCCTCAAACAGGATTCAGAACTTAATTACCATAGATGATGTTGAAAGTACTTTTTCCCCTATCTCTATTAACTCCATCTGCATTACAGTCAGCACCACTTCAGCTAGCGTTCATATTTATTCATGATAGAATTTCCTAATAAAGGTAAAAGCTAAAGCACGCAGTTATTACACCTTGAATTGATAATTCTCCAGGAAGAGTCCATTTGAAACCCTGCCAGCTCAGAGAGTGAGCTCAGAAGAGTGATGTCTAAAGAAACTGTACTGATTTTCAGGGGAGGTCTTTTCCTGGATCCTTCGATCCCACGAGAGCTGAAGCATCACTGTCATGAGCTGTGTACTCACCCACTCAAAATCCCCACACTCCTACAAAAAGTTTTAAACAATTTTGTTTTCATAAAAGTTTCTGTGATGCTATGGGGGGAAATTGCACAAATTCCCAACCAGAAGATGAAGCCAGTGAGCTAAACCCAAGTGAGCTGCCACTCAACAGTGTCAATGTCACCTCCGACCACCTTTTCCTTTTGCCACATTTTCTGATAAAATAGAAAACAAACCCACATGAGCATTTGCCAAAGAGGAAGAAACAGGGAAGTTTTAATCAGTCTAAAGAAGTGACTCTAAAAGGTAAAAACCCCATAGAAGAAAAGAGGATGAAAATGTCTGTCTGTGGTTTTGTTCCATCCCTTTAGAGCAGCGTGAGGATCTCTGCACGCAGCCCAGAGAAACCCCAACTGCTCCGAGTGCTCAGTTGATCCTCACCCAACTGGCAAAGTCTCCTGCCACCTGACCCAGAGTTACAGAGATAAATTACCCATACTGACAAGTTCTGTGTGTCACAGGACCTGCAGCTTCCCTTCCAGGATGGTGGATCTGTACACATCTAATTAAGTTTTAGATCAACACTACCAGTTAACGAATCTTTTAAATATACGTGTCAAGAGTGCACATACCTACACGTACTCCTGAGTGGGTCTGGAGTTTTAGCCTTGAGTTTTTCACCCAACCAATTTGTTTTCATGCACCAAGTCTTACAAACGAACAGCAATAACTAATATTTGCATGGTATGTTGACTTTGCAAACTGGAAGGGAATGAGCTGAGGCTTTTTGGCCATTTTCTTCTTTTCTGCCCACGGACACCTCTGAGGTTTGCCCTGCTCCTGCACAAGCCTATTCTGAACATTCCTTAGTGAGGAAACTAAGCAAACTTAAGAGGTGCTTGGCCCTGTCCACAGTATTGCCAGCTCCACGTTTCCAAAGCTTATGACTCAGGCAGCAAACAGCACTTTTTATTTCCCCTCGACCTGCTCGGCCATCAGATTGTATTCGAGTTGCATTTTCAAGGCTTTACAAAATCATTTAGACTTCCTGGATAGATTTAGAGGTTTCAGGCACAAAATGAACAATTACAGTCATCCAGACAGAATATAAAAAAAGAATTCTCCCCAGAATATTTCCACAACAGATACGTGAAGAGGAGCAGCCTTTATTTGCAGCCCACAAAGGATGGAAGAGCCACCCAACTCCTCTCCAAGTCGCTGCTGTGTAGCAGAATCTGCACTGTTTGTAACAGCTGGAAGAGCTGGAGCTCTTCAGCAGGGGCTGTTCTCAGTATGAGCCCTGCATCAGCAGTGTCCTCTGACCAACTTCTATCTTCGTCAGTCCCAACAGTCACACAGAAACCTTTTCTCCCAACACCTTTTTTATCAGGTGCTTAGATGCTCTCCAACTTTTCTCCAAACCATTATTCTCACAAACATAGCAGTTTCACCAAGATATACTTCCTCTTTATTTAATTAAGGGTTTATTTATTTTTTTCTCAGACCTCTAATATCTATTTTTATTTATACATTTATCTGCTTGGTGACAAGTGTCTAATTCAGCTGTAATTGCTTTTAAAGCATCTAACAGCCTTAGCAAACCCAAGCTAAAAATAAACAGGCAGCCCAACAGCACAGATACTGCACAGCCCAGGATTAACTAGAACTTAACTCCTCCTCAAACTCAAACCTCACTTTTTTATCCAAAAGCCAAACTGTTAGTTGACCTCTCTGATAAACAGTTTGCAGGAACACATACCAGAATTTGCTGGCAGCATGATATAGCCCAAAGATGCTTAATGATCTTTAAGATCATTATTTGGGTAACTGAAATGAAAAGATGGTTCCAACCACAACAGCTCAACCACGCTCCACGTCAGCTGGGTGTGTGGTGCACCGGATAAAGTGGAAAACACAATGCTGACCATGTTCTTTTGGAGTAGGTAGAAACCTACCTGTAATCCCCGAGTGCTATCGGGGCAGAGAGATGGCTAATTAAAATAGCAAGAGGGAGGAGACCACTCCACCTGGATAGCTCTTCCACACAGGATTCACTACTTGCTTCACAGAGGTCATGTCCCTGTTATCAGGAACTGCACCTCTAAGCAAATTTCTTGCCAGGCTTTGGGGTGAGGAGGTGCCCATGATCAGGCAGTGGCTGTCCCAGTTGCTGTGTCAGCCCAAGGAGATTGCTGATTAGAGGATCTTACCACGGGTGCACGACTCTTTCCAAACGTGCGAAGTATTTCACGCGTTGAAATGTTTATGTTTCCCAGCACTGTGGAGGGAGGGATGATTTTGTTCATAGAAGACCTTGCACAGGTATCTGGGATCTTGTTCTTCTCCTGTAACGCCAGACACTTTGCCCTCTTTGCCCACTCCCCCACCAGTCACTCTTTCCAGCTACGGCCGATGGAAGTCACTGACCCCTCCAATTAGCCTGTTTAGCTTCCAGTAAAGATCTTCAGGTTGCTGCATTCAAATTGGACTTGTAAATTCTATAGGCTAAAAAAGTGTATAAATTCCCCAAGCTAATATGGCACATTTTGCACGGAACAGATGTGTCCACATCTGATGTGGACTAGTAACCTACACACACAGAGAAACGGGACCCTCTCCGTATGTAAACGGCTGTGGGTATTTCATGAACTCTCTTGCACGGTGAATTTTGCTTAAGGGGTACTCTACACACTGCTGAAATGCAAAGGACCCCACACATCCGTATGGAGTTGACTAGCAGCCTTTTCAGAATGTGGCTTCCTTCAGTGCGACTCACCTGCAGAACAGTAACGGGCAGCGGGCACAACTCTGTGATTCCTAAGGTGTCTGTATTGGGATTTGAAATGTATCTGCAGATGAGCACCGGTTAAGAATGGAAAGGAATCTGGATCTTTCCTACCCACGCTGTTTTAGGAGAGTTCCTGAGCATCAGGGAGGGCCCAGCAGCAGGAGGACAGGGACACGTAGAAGGTGTGTGCATGAGTACGCTTCAGTTCTCCAACGTAAACAACTCTGGACTCGATGATCTCCAGAGGTCCCTTCCAACCCCTTCCACTCTATGATTCTTTCACACTTGAGTGACAGCGTGAGTCAGATCCAGCCAGAATCTGCCTCTGCAGTTTCTGACCCACAAAGACTCGTAACCCTTCTGGGTTTTACCGCTGTGAAGGGTTGTCACAACCCTGCAAAGATGACACCTGGTCTCTGGTGCCAGAGCCATCCCTCTGTAAGAGGTGTGCTAGGACAGCTAAACTTAACGTCAAAAATCGTGTCCTTCGTCCCTGTTTCCTACTGAGTAGATCTTTTCCAGAATACACTGGGGTCGCTGTTTAAGCTGGGAGCAGAGAGATGCAGCAACATAGAAATTCAGCAAGAGCAGGCAAAAGAAGCAACTTTATTAATTTACAACCCCATTTTTATATCCCAGCCCCATAGGGCGATGGGTCAGTGATCACCCATCTCCTAGGGTGATTGGTTAAAGTCCTACAGCACCTATTTCAAAATATTTTTGCAATGTACCATAAACAGAACTTATCGAAACACCATGTGCTAGTCTAGTTTACAAAACCGTCCTACTGTTTCTCAGAACACGTGTGAGAAAGGCAGGGTTCTCACCAAATATTGTGAGAACCTAGGAAAATTCCTCTGCTAGCAGCTTTTCAGCATCCACACACTGGTTAATAAAGGCACGGAGGAAATGACTACTCCTTGCTTCTCTGCTTCTGGAGCAGCTGGCGTAACGGGTGAGTATTTCAGCACATCAGGATACGGCCTCATGAATACATTTTAGCTCGTGGTGACTGTTTTTGCAGGGATAGCAGCCTCAGTGCAGAGACACGTGAAGCAGCCAGCACTATCAACTGCAATCCCAGGGCTAAGAGCTCCAAACGCAGGGTGGGTTTTTAGGGAAATGAGAACATGTTTCAGCGTATCATTCTGAACACACGATTGCCTCACTTTTGTTCGCGTTCAGCTCCAGTGGAATGATTTGGTGATAAGGCCTCCTGTGAGTCAATTTATCTGGCCTGTATTCACTTGCTTCCTTTTAATTTGGTCTCGTTCACCAAGGCTGAAACAGATACACAACTCAGGAATCACACGCTGCTAATAAAGCCAGTGCACGGCATTGTTTCAAGGGCTACTGAACCCAGACCTTGGGTTTTCCTTTCCCCCTCTTGCCCCACTGCTGGTAAACTATGAATAAATTAGCAATTGGGAGTGTAAGGGCTGGAGCAGCTTCATTTAATACACTGTCATCCTGCTCTAAAGTCCTGTGAATTATAGATGGAAATGTGTATACATCAAAGGTCTCACCTCTTCATATGCTAAGTGTCTACCTGTCAACAATTCACAACCAGTGCCATTTGGCCTGTGCATTAAAACCAGCATACAATAAACCCCTTCCTGGATTCCTGACTGGTTTTCTACACTATTGTAGTGTTGTTGATCTTAACACAGCACATACAAGCAGCAGTACTGTCCCACTGTGTTCTGTACGTGTGGTGGCACAGGAACTGTCAACAGAGAACTTAGCAGCTAAACAAAGACAGTGGGGGAACGTGACTGTCTCCTCATTTGGCAGCTGAAGAATTGAAACTCTAAAGGATTGACACACCCAAAGCCTCACAAAATACTTGTACCAGAGTTTCAACCGAACCAGCACCTTTTCAGGTCCCCTCGTTGGTTTAGCCACGGCTACACTTCCAGGAGTCCAACCAGACTCTCAAGTTGTGACCAAACAAAAAAGTCCCTGCAGGATATGGTCAAGTTCCTAATCCTACAATAAATGCTGTAGGTTACAAGCCATAGAACTGTGAGCCAGAGGAGAAGGAGGTGCCCAGTGACAGAACAAGAGGCAACGAATACAAGTCTCCACAAAGGAGATTAGATGGAAAGAAGGATGTTTTCATTTCTACATCATCTACATTTTCACCGACTACAGACGCCCAGAAGTTCCTTCCAGCATCAAGTGCTCTACACAATGAAACTAATCACCTGGAACTTTTGGGGTGAATTAGATACATACCTTAGTGCTTCTGTAGAATTCTATCAAGCACCAGTCAGCATGTTCAGCAAGCAAATGACTCCGTAAGTCAGCACTGAAGTTCCTCATATGGTGTTCTCACATGAAAGGACAGGTTTTTGAACGTGAAGTACCCACAACTGGAACCTGAAATGGAAAAAGAAAACCTTCAGCACTAAGTAGGTTTCAGCCTTCATAGACTCACAGAATGGTTTGGGTTGGAAGGGCCCTTGAAGATCATCTCGTTCCAACCCCCTGCCTTGGGCAGGGACACCTCCCACTACAGCAGGTTGTGCAAGGCCCCGTCCAACCTGGTCTGGAGCACATCCAGTGATGAAGCATACACAACATTCCTCCAGTAAGACTGCCCTACCCTCCCCTAGTCAAATATAAGCTTCACTTCTGGATCTTATATGACAAGTCCTAAAAAAGCCAAAGCCTCTCTCAAATTTCCTCACGAAAAAGCTTTTTTTGGTTGAACACTTGAATCGCATGAACAGGGATGTGAAAAAAAGCTGCAGAAGTTCCCACAGGAGACATGAAATGTAAAGGAAATACCAAGCACACCAACAGGAAAATTTGCCTTGGCACTTCTCATTATTACATCTATTATCAGCGAGGCTAAAGCCTTGTCCAGAGCCAGCTCTCCAGAGGCTGAGCATCCTTAAAACCGATTGACATCAAGGGCACTCAGCACCTCACAAAATCAAGCCTTCCTTCCTCAGAGTAGCTACCAAAGAATCCTCTTCTGCAAGCATGGATTACACTTGACATAAACAACTGAACATACTGTAGAGATACTTAATGTAGCTTTTATTGGACTTAAAGACCATTTACAATGCTACGGCCATACCCAGGGCCTTACTGCAAGGCCTCTGAATGCTTTCAGAACAAAAATGAAGACAAAACCTACGGCTGATTCCCAGAACCACTCATCTGCATTTCCGAGCGCTGCTGTCACGTGTGCAATGCACTCGAAGACAGCTCAGGATGGATTCTGACTTGAGTTGCTCACTTACCCCCCCTGGTAAGAGACCGGGGGTTCAGCCCCCTGAAGAATGAGCTTTGTCTTTCCCACGGGACAGGTTTCAGGCTAATAGATTTCATATGATGCTTTCAATAAACGTATATAAAATGGGCACGCATAGATTATACACTGTAGGGCAGAAAAGTAAAGAAGTGTCGACTCTCAAAACTGTTTAAGGACTAAAGAGCAGAAATGCAAACCACATAAAAAGTAGAGAAAAATGGGGATAAAGCCATTTAAAAAATAAAACGTATTAGCCCGAAAAGAGAGTCAAAGTGCCAGCGTTGCTTGACTCTCTCATCTACGTGGTTGTCAGAGGAAATGCTTTGTTAATCAAAACTGCTGGGTGATTGTACAATCTCATCCTCCAGGACTTAAACTGCACTAAACCACAAAGCCTTGCTTGTAAAGAAATGTATTGCAGCTGAGAAATCCTGTCCCCTTTAGGGCTGTGCTGCGTACACTGGTTCGGAGTCAAAGCGAGCGCTCGGCAGAGCCACTGTCGCTGCTGAACCCTGAAATAGCCATTTAGCAGAAACCACAAGCAAAAGCAAAAATAAAGGTCATTTCTTTCATTCTGTAGTTTACCTCGCTCCTTGCACCGTACTAAGTAAGCTATAAGGGTGACAATTAATTGAAATGGATGCATGTCCTGTCAACCAGGGAAAAAAAAAACCCCAACCCACCCTTTATTTGCCTCTAACCTCTCTTATTTTCATGACAACGTCTGCATTTTCTCACTTTAAAGCACAAACAAGTCAATGGAAGCATGGCTGCGAGGCTAAGATGATTAGGGGATAATTCCTGTTTGCAAGAGCAAACAAAATCAATTGCAATTGTTTAGGAACCCAGTGCATTAAATGGTGGTGAAAAGATATTTGCTGGACTTCCACAACATGGCTTTTTTTTGTTTTTTTATTCAATCCCGTGGCCTGACCAAAGCCCTTAGGAACTGTTTTAGAGAGGCACACACCGTCCTGTCCCTGGGAGCGGAGGGACAGTCTGTGTCTGCTGCAGGTGACACTCAAGTGGATTTGGATGATACTTAAAAACCACCAAGAAAGACCCAATCCCTCCTGAAAAACTGCACGACACAGAGAGAGAGAGAGGCAAAAATTGATTGGTTCAGGAAGTCAATTGAATTCTCTGTTACAACAGATTAAATACAGAATTACTCAATTAACTTCAGATTAATTATGCCTTTCAGGTAAACATGACAACTGTCATCTTGGCTAACATGAGGCACTGAATCATGAGGTATTGAATCAACTGCTTCTCACCCTGACAACAAGACCTCGTTAGTGATCTAGAGAGCCCAGATCCTTCCCTTGGCCACGTATCCCCACTGTCCACGCTGCCCGGGCTCGCAGATGCACAGTTCCTGGCCTGCCCTGTGGATTTCATGGATTTTTCTTAGCTGTTCATTTTCAGGGAGGGCTGGGAGGGCACATCGAGTGCACCCCTGTCCAAGCTTTAGTTATGTACCGTGTCAAAGATGTCACTTGAAGATGACAGTTAAAGGTGTCCCTGCTCGCTGGAGGGGGGTGGGCTAGATGGCCTTTTGAGGTCCCTTCCAACCCAAACCAGTCTATGATGCAATTCTTATTTTTGGTCTCTGATGGAAACTGGAAATGTGAAGAGAAAACCAGATCAAACCAGATGCACGTCAGCCGAAGAGAGCTGGAGAGCTGGGATTAGTGACAAATGACAGAGCAAGAGGCAATGGCCTGAAGCTGCCCCAGGGGAGGGTCAGGCTGGATCTCAGGAAGCATCTCTTTCCAGAAAGGGTTGGCAGGCCCTGGAATGGGCTGCCCAGGGAGCTGGTGGAGTCCCCAGCCCTGGAGGGGTTTAAGAGCCGGGCAGATGTTGTGCTCAGGGACAGGGCTGAGTGGGTTTGATAGGGCTGGGAGTAAGGCTGGACTGGATGAGCTTGAAGGGCTCTTTCAGCCAAGACTATTCTATCCTCCTCCTTCAGAGGAGGGCAACCAAGCTGGTGAAAGGGCTGGAAAGCATGCCCTATGAGGAGCGGCTGAGGGAACTGGGTTTGTTTAGTCTAGAGAAGAGGAGGCTGAGAGGAGAGCTTATTGCCCTCTACAACTACCTAAAAGGAGGTTGTAGAGAGGCTGGTGTTGGTCTCTTCTCTCAAATTAGTAATGATAGGACGAGGGGGAATGGACTCAAGTTGTGGCAGGGGAGGTTTAGATTGGATATTAGGAGGAAATTCTTCACTGAGAGGGTGGTCAGGCACTGGAACAGGCTGCCCAGGGAGCTGGTGGAGTCACCATCCCTGGAGGGGTTTAGAGAAAGATTAGATGTGGAGCTTGAGGATCTGGTGTAGTGGTCAGAGAAATGCTAGGACAAAGGTTGGACTTGATGACCGTGGAGGTCCTTTCCAAGCATAATGATTCTATGATATGATTCCATGATTCTATGACTCTATTTAGCTTCAGGAAGAGAAGGCTCAGGAGAATCTTATCTGTGCAGCCATGGGAAGGAGCGAAGGTGACAGAACCAGTCCCCTTGTGCTGCCCAGAGAAAGAACAGGACACTGTGGGCACAAACTGAGACAAGGGAAATTGCATTTTAAACACAAGAAAAAGCTCTTTACTGGGAGAGTGCTCAGACACTGCAAGAGGTTGCCCAAAAAGGTTGTGGAGACTCCATTCTGGAAATGTGCAGAACTCAGGAGGACACAGTCCTGGGCAACCTGCTGTAGAGCTGACCCTGCCTTGAGCAGGGGTCTTGGCCTGGCTGATCTCTGAAGATCTCTTCCAGTCCCACCTATTCCCTGATTCTCTGAGAAGGGTTAAAACTGCAGCTCTGTATGTTGGGAATCCACCCACAGCACAAATTATATAGATACTGAAGGAACTTCAAGGTGCCCGAGGAAGGGGAAAAGAAGAAAGTTCTCAGGTAATGTGTCTTGGTTTAATTATTTATGGTGATGCTTGATGGTCTCATTACCAGGTCATACATGACCTCTGGGTAGTGCCTTCATCCTTCCAGATTAATAAATTATTGTGACACAAATAACTTTGATGATTTCTTCTGCTTTTGTGCCACAGAAATGTGTAATTTTTTGCTGAGGAAAAAGGCTGATTTTAACACAAGCAATGTCCTTCAGAAGCAGACAGTATCATTATACTCAAGAGGCCAATTATTCATTCTTTATTCACTTTTTTTACCCTAGTTTCTGCTTTATAAGACTAGGGCAAGTTGTGAGGGGTTACCTTTACTCGGGTCCTTTAGACAGTCTGCAAAAAAATGCCTAAGAGTAGTTTAATGAGTACAACATTTGTCAAGCTGTTGTAAAATACATGGATCGTTGGGAAGCACCCATTTTTAAGGCAACAATTCTTATTCTTACTTAATAAATTTATTAAGTCTGTTTTCTTATTTGTCTTCAGAACTACTCCATAATACTGCAAAGAACACCTAGATTATAGAACAGCCGCTTCCTGGAAATGACAATCTTCTGGGGGAAAAGACAAAACCCAACCCAAAATCCGAATTAAGAAAAGTCCAAGTGTCACACAGATCAAACTCTGCAATATTTCAGGACAGAAACACTAAACTGCATTACACACCTAGGCAAACACCACAGAAATAAAATACTTCTGTAAATAATGCAGTGTGGGTTTGTACCTGAACCTGGAAGGAGGAAGAGGAGTGGAGGATTCCAAAACCATCTTCTGAAAGGAACAAAAGTAGCCTATTTTTCCCCCCACTGAGAAGATGACTGTATTTTTCATCAGAGAGTTTTCCCCAAAACAATTTTCAGCTGACACAACTGCTGCCCCTACCTCTCAAAGCAAAGGAAATGATGTCCCTGGCTACACCTTGGGTACGATGTTATTTAAGCCCTGGGGACATCCAAAGGGCCACCTCAGGAATTACTTCCACAGATTCCTTTCAGCACTTGATCATCCCATGTTGCATCTTTGATTTCCAGTCTGAGGAGCGAACCGCAGCCGGCGGGTCTCACGTTCAGCAGCACTGAGTTCTTTCACCCTTCCAATGGGATGCTGAAGGGCTGCCTCACCTCTGCCCTGCAGTGCTGAAGGTCTCGGTGATCTTCATCAGCAAGGCAAACACCCGATGTGGGAAGCAGCAACATCAAGATGATTCCGAGAAAGCCACTTGGTGGCCAGCAAAGCTCCTTCTGCTGTATACTGAAAGGACATAGCGAAGGGTGGGGGGGCCAGGGGGCTATCTTTGTAGCTGGCTCCTTCCCATCTCTGTCCAAAGAGGTGGTTTTATTTAGCTGGAATGAATGCTTGCACCTTCAGCTACCACAGACACCTCTGAAAATCTCCCTCGTCGCTTTTGATGCTACTTCTGATCCACACAGCTGTTTGTCAAGCTCTAGAAACCCATCATTTGGAGTTAATTTCTTACATAGCATGACAGTGATTTAAGATTATGCTCAGCAATAAATGCCTTGAGGGGGAAAAAAAGCAAGAACCCACTATAGGAAATTATGTGATCCATAACTGTTTGAGTCAACATTCAATTGTGATTATGAACACCCTAAAAATGCTGACCTACAGTAATCTGAAAAAAATAAAATAAATAAATCATGAAATAAAGTATGAGAAAATACACTGCAAAAAAAAAAAAAATCAGTCAGCAGACAGCGTGGGATGAACCTTGAAATGTGGGTTCTATTTCTAGCTACGTTTTGACAAGTTAGTTCCCTCCCCTGTCGGTTCTCACCTTCCCTCCTACCGGGACAAGGTTCTTCTCTTGCAGCTGGTTAGGTATGATTTATGCTGGGCTGGCACCTAGGAGTGTAAATCTCAGACTGCAACCAGAGAACCTCAAAGAGTTGAACTTTCAAATTCAGGCCCGGGTGAATCCCCAGCACTCCAAGGCTATGTCTTGCATCCCTTCGGATGACTGTGCCATGAGAACACATCGTTTCCCAAAGGATTAATAAGGAGAGCTCACTGAACAGCTGTATCATCCCAAATGACAAGAGATCTGAGGAAAATGTGTATCTGGATTCTAGCTTCATCAAAGATTAGGAGTGCTTGCCAAACTGATTCCTTGCTTATTTCTGGCTTAACTATATTAAACAGGGCTATCTGCATTCCAGATGTGCTTTGGGAAAGAGGCTGATAAACACCACATGGAATGGTTCTGGTTGGCAGAGCCCTTTCAGATCAGAGTCCAACTGCTCCCCCAGCACTGCCAGGGCACCACTGACCCATGGCCCTCAGCACCACAGCTCCATGGGGGGCTTGGAAACCCCTCCAGGGATCACGGGGACTCCACCACTGCCCTGGGCAGCCTGGCACACAGCCCTGGAGGGGAAGAAATTGTTCCTCAGCTCCAACCTAAGCCTCCTTGAGGCTGGTTGCTCTTGTCCTATTGCTTGTTCCTTGGGAGAAGGGCCCAACCCCACCTGCCTCCAGACTCCTTTCAGAGAGTTGAACACAGACTCATCTCGTTGCTGCCACCAGCACAAAACCCAGTCAAAAGTGACATCCTGCAGAGACACCTTTGAGCCGTTTCGCAGTGAATACGTTACAATAATCAGCTCATGCTGTAATTTACTCCGCACACATCCTCTGCCTCCCTGCAGATTTCAAACCTGTAATAATCGACCACTTGAGTTCAGAGAAATCAGATGTTTGTCAAAAGGTTCTGCATATTGCTTTCACTTAGGCTGCAATTCAGCAAAGCGTGTGAAATACGCTTCCCTTTACCATATGGTTACACCCCATTGAAGCCATTCACACCCTGAAGTGCTCTACTGAAGAAGGATGAAGAAAGGATGTTTGAAAAGGAGAAAGGCTAGGCAGGTATGGAACGGCTCTAGCTTGCTACAGCAGCCTGGAGTCACTCGGTCTCCTGTTGTTATAACCACAGACAATTCCTCACTGCGCTGTTACACACAGGAAATCGGATATTTAAAGAAAAAGAAAATAAATAATTACTTGCTAGAGCTCTGGGGAAGGCTGTTCGTTGGTAAAATATCAATACTTGAAAAGAGACGACCCACAGCCAAGGGTCAGCATTTTCCTCCCATCCTCTGCAACCGCTGGTGCACGGGTTTTCTCAGGGCAGGGCTGACTCACGCGCAGGAAAAACCAGAGCTGAGACACTTGAGCCACAAACAAATTCTTGCCAGAATTCAAAGCAACAGAGTCACGGCAGCACAACACTGCGTCGAGATTAATTAGCTTTGCTGAGAGGCAGCGCTCATTAGCCCTTGCACTGCCCTAGCACCACCGTAGTGCTCTCAGACAAACCCTCCTGCTCCAACCCACTCCACACGCTGTGGACACAACCTTGAAGACACAGCCCCTGGCACAGATGGAAGCTAAAATGTGAAGAAAATTGGGGGGGGTGGGTCACGTAGTGTCCTTTGTAGCGCTAGCAGGACAGCAACTGCTACAGCCCGACCAGCAGGGACACGCAGGAAGAACTGCCCTTGTAATAATGGATGCAGTGGATAATATCAGCATTGATTCCAGTAGGAAATATTAATTCAGGACGTTGGTAATTCCAGCCATTTTTAGCGTACCCTCTACTCTCACCCTCACCTCTGCCGGCTCCCTGACCATCTCTCCTGCTGCTCAGCTCGGGTGTTCTTTGCGCATCTCAGAGCTGCTTTGCTGGACAGATGAAAGGTTCATTTACATGCCTGTAGCAGCTGTAGTGGAATTAATATTGGTCTCATTATCTTAGCTTAGGATGTACAAGCCACCGGTTTTGCAATGCATACTGATGCCATAAAGAGAGGGGAAGGAAAGGAAGCAAACTGGCTGTTCTCATGGTGAATGATACGGCAAAGAGTTGAGGAAATCCTAGAAAGGAGAGAGTTAATCTGGAGTAATACCCTGAAAGCTAATAGCACCTAATGCCATTTATTAAAAGGAATCTGTTGAAGTACGCAGTCTATGCCACAGTGGTTTTAATTAAAAGGTGGAAGAAAAGTGAAATCATTTATCCAAATCACCCTGCTTAAAGTTAGGGCTCAGTTTTGAAACATCCATTTCCATACATCTACAGGATGGGCATTACCAACTCCACGATTTAAAAATTCAAGAGACTATTAAAAAATAGATTTATCGGTCGCTGCTGTTTAATGAGCCAGCAGGATTCATTCAGGTCAGCTCTTTCCAACTTTTGTCCTACAATTACAGAGGAAAAAAAATCACCGTCTTGGGGCAGGGGGATGTTAACATACATCAGGTAGGTTGGACATGAAGAAAACTACTGAATATCATGGAACTTCTCCACAACATCAGCAATTGTTGGCACTCAGCTCTAAAGGAGGAAAACTAAGTAGGTGAAGGGAATGGGAGGCTTAACTGGACTTCAGTAGTAATGCTCTGATGCTGTCCCCCCTTCATAGATCACCTGCTGGTATCATACATGGGAAACAAACCCTCAGAGTCCTGCAGTCAGAGGTAAAATAAGGCTTCTGTTGGTGTCTGTGCTTTCTGCAGAGGGACACCTCAAAAAAACCCCCCAGAGCAAGATGCTGTTGACTTACAGTGAATCCGGTCTTTCCCCTGTCACTAATTGTCGCTGTTAACACCAGGAGTGGAGAGATGCAGCAACACACAAATTCAGCAAGGGAAGGACAAGAAGCCACTTTATTAATTGATAACCCTGTTTTCTATCCCCTAGCCCCACTGGGCTATGGGTCAGTGATTACCCATCTCCTAGGGTGAGTGGCTAAAGTCCTACAGCACCCACTGCAAAATATTTCTCCAATGAACCATACACAGAACTCAGCAAACACCAGGTGTTGGTCCAGCTTACAAAACCATCCTCCTGTTTCTCATAACTTGTGTGAGAAAGGCAGGACTCTCACTGAATATTGTGAGACCCTGAGGAAATCCCTCTGCTAGCAGCTTCTCAGCACCCACAGCTAATTATGACGCTACCTTTTGAGGTGATCTGGCACAAACCCAGCTGGCCTAGTCAAGTCACTCTCCTTGTTGGCTTCACGGGATCCAGAGCAATGCCATCAGCGTGCTGGGAAACATCTAAGGCAAGAGGATGTAAAGCTGACCGCACAATGAAGACATCTCCCAATTGTTTGGTGACTGATGAAGGAAACGTCAGATGAATTATTTGCCAAATGATACTAGCCCATCTGCTACAGAATTTTGCACGTAACAACAAGAAGAAATTAATTCTATCTATCTAGTTCATGTATAGAAACGTTCTAAATTGTGAATCTCAGCTCTTTTCATCAACCGGTCCAGCGTTGTTATCTCGACTATCCAAGCACAAACCCCCTGGTGTCACTGGAAGGACAGTCACAAACCCCGTGGTGTCACTGGAGGGACAGTCACAAACCCCCCAGTGTCACTGGAAGGACAGTCACAAACCCCTGGGTGTCACTGGAAGGACAGTCACAAGCCCCCTGGTGTCACTGGAAGGACAGTCACAAGCCCTAACCTTAGAGCCATAAGGTGCCTAAATCAGGAAGCAGGTCTGACACGGCGTGGCCAGTGAAAGGAATGATGGGCTACTCCAGAAACAATTCAAAATTCACTCCTTTCGCAGAAGCCGTGAATTACGGAGAAAGCTTCTTAAGCTTTTATCCTGAGCAACATTCTGCCCTGATTTGCTGCTGACTTAGAGTTAAAACAACGTTTTATCTCAAGAAGTAGAGACTGCATCATCTCTGTGCAACACCAGGGCTTGGAGATCTGCAGATTCAAGGAGGTTTCTCCAGTCTGTCTCCACCCAAATGTCCTTTGTTGTATTTCCTGGCCACCCAGATTTCTATATGAGCAAAAAAATCCAAAGGAGTAACTTGGCCTATTATAACCTAACTACGCTTGCTCCTCATTTTTAATTCATCTTCCTACTTTGACTTCAGAAGACAATCCTTCTTTACAGCCAATGAAAAATTCACAAGATATAGAAAGGAGAGATTGAAAGCAAGCCAGTAAAGAATGATTAGGCAAACCCAGGCTTTAGTCTAGGATTGAGTATATCATGGGGTAGGTCTACTCCTGCTAAGTCAGGGAAGTATAAATCACTCTAAAGAAAAGATTTCAGAGAGCAGATTTTCAGCGGGTGAGAGAAGGTTAGGGCAGCTTCAGTTCTGTCTGGGGGGAAAACCGCTGATGGGAATTGTCAAGATGGATGCGTTGAAAAGCAACAAACCAACCCAATCACCTCTCATTCGCTGTTCCTATCACCTCTTTTGTGGACGTTCTCTCCAAGGCGTCTAGCAAAGAAGGGCATCAGATATTCAGCTCTGGGGCAGAGGGAAGACAGATTCCTAACAGGGTCTGCAGGCTGAAGAGCTGGTTTCTGTGAAATACCCATTCTCAGGGAACGAATATTAACTTACACATATAGGGAAAGATTTCAAAGGACAAGCAAGAGATGATAACGTCAAGTAAATCCAAATGGATTTAGGACAGCATTTCTGTACCAGAAAGCAGCTTCCACAGCAGTTTTTAGCATATACATTTTTCCACAGCAAAGCCAGTGTCTGTACATTGAGTTTCTGTTAGTGGTCAGCAGATCCAACAGTGCACTTAATATGCTGCTTAGCTGCAAGCAAGCGGGATTCCCTAAGCCTGCTCATGGGCTTAGTGCTAAGGATGCTTTGGGGTTTGGTGAAGTCCATTCCAAGCATCTGTCCAAAAAATGATGCAACTAATGAACATCAAAAATTATGTTTCCAATTATACAGGTAAGCTCCTAATTAGACAGAAAGCTGCAAGTTTATCTTTCATGCAGAAGGGACAATCATGATCAGAAGAAATGAATCCCGTGTGTGGAAGGTGAACTAATTTCAGCAAAGTGGCGATTCAAGAATTTACAGATTTGATCAAATGGCATGAAGGAGACTGAAAAGATTCCTACTGATGTCACTTGCCACTGGATTAAACTACTCTAAGAACTCAAACTAAATATTAGAGCTCCTAGAGCTGCCGTCCTGTATCTGTCAGTGTGTCTTTCTAAATACACACACACAGATATTAAGGTACTCTCAGTGCTGCTAAAAGAGGAAGCCCACACCCATTAAGACCAAGGACGCAGCAGCGAACGTCTGTAGGCACCATCTGCCACCAAGCTCTTTGCATAAATCCATCTGCTGTGACTCTTCTTCTTCCCCAGACCTTTCTGGCCAAGTCAGATACACTGAGAAACCAAAGGCTGAAAAGGTCAAGTGACAGCACTTGCTCTCTTTTGGTAAGGTATTTCTCTCTTTTGGAAAGCAAAGATCACCAGTTGTAACAAATCTGGATCCCATGTGGAAGCAGCGTGGGTCAGACAAGCTGCATAAAATGATAAAATATTCCTGTAGCCTTTATATGCAGCTGAAATTCAGTATCCAGAGCGAGCTGGCTCATGTTGCCGGCATTGTTGTGTTGGGAAGGATTCAGTTTGTTGGTCGTTTCTTCTCGAGCAGAGAAAATGATGGGGAAAGACATCAGGTAAAGAGAGGAAGAACAGCATGGAAAGAGGTGAGAGGGAATAAAAAAAAAACCCAAACCATATATGCTGTCTGGTCCTGAAATATTGAGTCCAAGAGATGTAGCACCACTGACAAAATACTGCTTTTGTCAACTTAGCTCACATCATCTGAGGAACTCGTGTAGCGATGCCAACAGAAAAAGTTTTGTTGGCATATGCTGTAGTTCTACAGGGAGAATCTGCCAACATAGTTTTGCAGAAATAATTACAAAAGCAAAGACGAGTCTTTGCTACCCTTCAGCTCCTGAATCTGAGAGCTCCCATATATTATCCCTACTCCTTTCTTTATTTCCTCCAAACACAATCTTGGAACAAGAAAAGAGAACCAGGACAAATGAAAGGAAGTTTACTGTTCTCATCTGATTACTGGCTGCAAATTCAATTTAGCAACAATGCCCAGGAATTACATAGCAATAAAATAATCTCGAGCATCTCCCAACCTCCAGCAATAATTCAGCATCATTACAGCCATTTCCAGACAAGTAACTTGAAACCCAAGGCAGCGAGGTTCTTCTTCCAAGTGCTCGTGCACGCGGCGAGGCAGCGGCACGCAGGGGAGCCGTCCCCTCGCCTCGGAACGACAGGCAATGCACAAGGAGTAACATCCCCTGGTATCTCCTGCTTCCCACCCCCCGCCCCCACTATATTTAAGAGACAGATTGTCTCTACTGCGACAGAGACTGGAAGAGAGGAATGGCAGTTGTGTCCTGCACCAGGCAGCAAGGTGGGACGTACCCTCCGTACAAAACCGAAGTGACACGCGGGAGGATAACTGCAAATGAAGGTAAAATGGCTTGATTTTAAGTATGTGATTCCATTAGTCACAAACCACAACTTAGGTTTTGAAATAAGTGCTGGTGCTCCATTTAACAGCAGGTAGCCCTCAAAACCTAACAAGATACGATGATGCCTTCATAGCTTTTTTTTTTCAGCAATCATACAAATGTCTGCATCAGAAGAGCGAACTCCAGCAGTTGTAAGCTTCGGACGTGGTGCTAAGCACGAGTGGAGAAGCAGTGTAGTGCCTGTAAGCCCTGTTCCCTCGTAGGGCGTACAGAAGAGACTAGCAGAGCTCTTTTGTCTATGAGCTAATCCTGTGGCTGGTAATAGGATTAGCATCAAGAACAGATGCAGAGTAATTCACGGTGCGTTTCTTCCCGATACAAAACTCCGCACAACGGTTATTCCAACAGGAACAGAAAAGGTAAATTCCTGCCCAGTGAAAACACACGGCCTTCCAGCCTGCATTCCAGCCTTAGCAGGTTTACAGGAGGCAGAAAGTTAGCGTGGGACAGACCAGATCCAGTCACTGCCACGCTACCAAAGCAGAAGACTAAAGTATTCCCTAAGAAATGCTTCTTTTTAAAGAAGAAAGCACTCTGTTAAGGTATTTTTGGACTTGCATGCTGGAGATTGTAGCTTTGCTGGTGACTATCTTCACACAAGGCTTAAAACCCACCACGTCTTGAAATGCCTTTTCCGTTGAAGAACGTATGACCCTGATACCCACCTGACTCGTGGCCGCAGTCCGCTCTGGAAAATTCTCCTGTTGTGTGCTAGGAGAAATTGTTGACCAGCAGACTTGACTCATCTATTTCCAAGGCACTAAAATCACAAAGGGCAGAAATCACACTTTTCAGAGGTCTCTTCTCGTCGCCTAATGCACAGTCACACAAATCCAGAGAACTGCTTGGATTTCACCTTTCCAAGAGCTGTTCCCCAGCCCAGCCAAACAGGAACACGAAGCTGTCGCGGGTGCTTTATCACAAAGGTCAGACTCCAGTTCTCCTCTTCAGCATCATAACAAAAATTCACAGGTCCAATTCCCTGCTCACTGAGTCCAGAATGGCTTCACTTAGTAAACCAAATTTATAGGCTTCCACTAGTAGTAAAGAAAATCTACCTCTCAAATACATCTTTAAGCGTAGAGGTTGTGCTGCAATTATCTTTCCATGTAGTAAATAAGGAAGGAAAGCCCAGCAGTGCCAGGCTTATGTTTGCTCTATCAGGTCCTAATGCATCCTGTCTGCTTTAGATGCTGGAGTTCCAGATAAAAAACTACAATTATAAATTTAAAGAGAAATAAAAGTTGATCTTAATGTGTGTACTAACAAAAACAATAAAAGAAGGTAGCGTGGAGCTGGAAGAGGTATTTCTGTTGGATAAGCCACATTCCAATATAAAATATCCTTTCAGTTTATTTATAAACCAGGTGCAGGCTACAGAAACAAGTAGCAATTTTGATTCTTCCTCTAATTTAATCTCTCATTTCACACCACGATGCCTTAGGAGGGTGAACCAGTCAGACACACTGTCAATAAATGGAAATTGAGGTCAAGTTATCTCTAAGGGAATTTCAGTTCATATACAAATCCTGTAAATTGGAACCACAATCACAAGTTATTATCCACATTTTCACTGAAGAAGTAATAAATAATACTCAGTGTTTCCAGCATGCTCCTCACCGAACACGCTCTGTGATACATTAAATGAGTTTTAATTAATTAAGCCTTCCATGGGCAGTATTACACATATTTTATGCTTTAAATCAGATTGACCATTGCTAATTATATTAAAGAATCTCATAGAGGACCTAGTTGAAATCCAAGTCCACCGTGTTAAGGCCTGTACACGTGGCAATAAATGACAGACCTCTGAAGAACCTGAAAGCGAAGTGTAGAAGAGAGATGGAGACAGGAGGAAAAAATAATGTATGACCCTTATGTACTGAAGGGGAAACGATATGCGGAGACAGAGAGTAAGATTCTAGGGAGAGGAAAAAAAAAGAAAAAGGATAATATTTTAATACAATGAGTATCAATTTGAATTTCTAACTTAGGATTTAGGATTGTAGTAAGTCACTTAGGTTTTCAAAAGCGCTGAGCAAACACCAAATTCAATAAATGCTAAGCACTCGCCAATTTGAAAAAAAAAAAAAAAATTAGGCCATGTATTTCAGGCTTCCTCTGTAAGCTTCTATTTTTCCCTTTTCTTCACCCAAGCGCCGCGTCAGAAGCAGGGCTGGCTGCCTATCAGAAAGTTTCCTGAGTGGCAGATAATGGCTTAAGATCCCCCCGTTACGGGCTGGCTTTGGAGCCGACCGCCTCGGCTGCGGGCCTTGCAAACGACCCAGCGCGGGCGGCTGCGAGTCAGGGGTGACCCACTTGGGATTCGCCCACCGCCCCGAGCGAGAAACCGCACAGTGGGCACCAGGGAGCTGCCACCCATGAACCCTGTGCCACCGATGAACCCTGGCAGAGCCGCCACCGATGAACCCTGTGCCACCGATGAACCCTGGCAGAGCTGCCA